>OX401408.1:18799230-19399230 GCA_947846245.1 Cerastoderma edule
CCATTCCTTATCAAGTAATATACAGGAAATTTGCTCCATGCTGTGACACTGTATTGTTGCCGTGTAGGGTGCCCAGTGGGAGATAAGATACCAGACATTCCAAAGACTAGGCCTTTAACAATAAATGATGTGTGATTTGAGCATATTGTGCAGATGTGACAGATTAGTGTGACTTTGCATCACAACCCTTTTATCCTTCTAACAATTGACAACATAGAATTTGTAATTTATGTAATCATAATCAAATAGAGTCTGAATATCACTTTTTACTATGTTGTCCAGCTTATTCAAATATAAGGATTAAGTATTTTGGAAATATACCATGGCCTAATATGCATATGTTTATAAACATAATGTCGTCTAAAGGCAGAAAGGCTATTTTTAAACTTTCTCATTATTTAAAGGAAGCTTTTGAATTACGCAATACAATGTGTTAATAGAATGCTCTTCTTTTCGGAGGGAGTTAATAAATATGTATGTTTGTATGTTTATATGTGTATTGATTGAATATTCTTGTAGATAGATTGAAACTGTATTTTTATTTTGTATGCATAGTCAACTGAAATGTTATGGCCAAAGGCATGCTTGTGCTGAATTTGCCAAATAAAATAATTGAAATTGAAATTGAATAACCAAAGTTTGTTAATTGCCCCTTTGTAATTAAGAAAGTGAACTGACAACAATCAATCGAATTGAATACAAAGACATTACGCTCAAACGAAAGACCTAATAAACATGTTTATTAGGTCTTTTGTTCAAACAAACAAATAAACAACTAAACTAGAATAACTTAATATAAGGACAAAATGGGAACAACAACATTAAACGGCATTTTAGATAATAAAACCAATGACAAATAAATACATTTTTGATTTAAGTAATGATGACGCTTAAAAAATAAATCAAAATTCAATCCGTTAATGACAAACGATCAGTTTCGTTGTTAAGATTCGAGATAATTACATGCCAAAACCAACGGAAAATAAAAGCAACTTGTAGAAACCCTTAAATCGGGTTATTAAGGGCAGCTTAGGCTAATACTTCGGTATACGGACATTTGCCCCCGGACATTTGCCCCCCGTACATTTGCCCCCCGTACATTTGCCCCCTTTTTATATAGGGCGGACATTTTCCCCCTTGCCGCAATGTAGAAGGCGGACATTTTCCCCCTCATTTTTTTCAACTTGTTTAACCTGATCGTATTCCGTTATAATTTAACAGGAATTCAAATGGACATAATATTCTTATCGGACTTACATGTCAATTTTGCTCTATTACGTCGGTGGCACTTGGTCATTGATGATCATCCACCCGTGAAACGGCGGTATAAGTTCATATGTTTATTTTGAACTTATTTTTTTATTTTCTGTTTATTTTTTTCTCTCATTATTAAATGTGATGATGATTGTCATACCGACACAAATTTGAATACCTTTTGTCTTTGATTGTTAATCTTGAGAATCGGTAATAAGATTAAAGATGAAATAAATATGTTAATTAGATAAAACTGTAATTCAATAAGTTTCATGGTTGGATGAGCATGATTGGCCAAGTGCCATCGGTGTGGTTTTGATTAGTCGTATCGATTTTAACACCTATAGGGGATTAGGAGGGAAGAGCTAATAGAGTAAAATTGATGAAAATAGTATTTCCATTTTAATTCCTATTCAAATATAATGTAAAACGATAATGTCAAGCAAATTAGAAAAAAAATATATGAGGGGGCAAATGTCCGCTTTCTACATTACGACGAGGGGGCAAATATCCGGGGGGCAAATGTCCGGGGGGAGGTGGGGAATGTCCGGGATTCTAATACTTCATGGCGAGCAAAGAAAATCTATATGCGTATTGTTTGTTTGAATACGTTGTTTTGTCTCATTCATATACATATGCAACATTTCTACGAGTATGATAAAGCATTAATCAAGTACACGGTCATTCAAATGAAAAAAAAGATACATTTAAGCGGTTAGAAATTGCTATAAAACCATATAAACTTTTTCTTTTAATCTATCTTTGTTATCCAAGTGATTTATGCCTTTTTAGAACAAACATGACATAATATAGGCAGATCAAGACTTTCGGGACAACAGATATTGAACCTGAGTGATAGGAAATTATTTCTTTACCTTATTAAATAAATTAAATAATCTGCCATACAGTAATAAAGTGAATTAAACAAACGAAAGGTTGCTTCGAACATGATTTAGTAAGATTAAGGTTATCAAAAACATCGTATGATTTGTGTCCGACTTCATATAAGGGATTCATACAGATGGAAGGATAATAAAGACACCGACTTTGGAAATATTTGACTTTGGAATTATGCCGAAATACACAGACGCGCGTCACATCAATATGTGGACACACAACTGATAGTGTGTTTTATGGCATTGAGGTATGCCATCGGTGAAATTATTGCTTGATAGGTGTTTGAAGGATAGTTTTGGGTAACCTGGTTTGCACGGGCAGTCCTGAAGGTAATTAATTTAAGTAGAGTGAATGGCATTGAATGTTATTGTTGTGTTTTAAAAGTAGGGGAATGTAATCATAACTCGGTAAGTATAACACATTTAGGCGTCTTCACTTGCATTATACACTTCTACGCCCGTTAATTCAAATAAATATATCTTTATCTTAGTGCCATCAATATACATATACTATTCTATTCACGTAAAAACATTGCCATATCGTATTAAACCTTAAGATATATGCATATCATATGGTCATTAAGATAAGAGTTTTTAGGACTATCATAGGTATTAACAATAAAACATACATTGCACATTAATCTGATTAACTGATTAGTGGACAACAGTGTTTTCACTTATTGAATGAAATTGTGTCGTTTAGATAGAGGATAATCAACTCCTTTCGATGTCTTAATTAAGTCAAGTGAAAGTACCAAAAAGTGGTTCCTTTTCTCTTGTTTGCAGGACTTTCCCAGAAAAAAAAGTTCCAATAACGGAACGACACAATTAACTAATCATTGCTCTCCATTATGATATTATGAACCGAGCAAATGAACCTCTTAAAGACACAAACACATCACATCAGTGAAAAACACTGTCTATATATACCAGTATGTTCTCTCAATCAATATGCATTAGGTTCATATTTTGCATATACGTTCAACAAACTCCCACTTCCGAGAAGACTCGTTCCGAGTCTTGGCCCTTGGGAAACACGTGGGGAAGGCAACTCCGATAGAAGAAGTCTCAATCCCAACGCAACGTAACGAACCGAGCAAATGAACCTCTCATAGACACAAACACAGCCGATCAGTGAAAAACACTGTCGTTCACTGAGCGGTTGTGTTGTATATATATATATATATACACCATCATGGTCTCTCAAACAATGCATTAGGTTCCTAATTTGCATAAGCCTTGACGAGCATTACATAACTTCCACTACCGAGAAGACTCGTCCCGAGTCTCCGGGGGGCCTCCGTGGCCTAGTGGTTAGAGTACAGAACTTGAAATCACATGGCCCCTCTCCGCGTGGGTTCAAATCCTGAGAGGGATATGGATTTTCATGAGAGGCAGTCTCCCGACTGACTTACGGAATGCCGATGGTTCTACCCACCTTGACCAGCCCTTGTGGGCAGTTGAGTATGGGGTCTTCCTCCATCATTAAGAGTCGGGCATCGCTACATAACTGAAATAATGTTGATGTGATGTAAAACCCATATATATATATATACCTCGTCCCGAGTCTTGGCCCTTGGGATACACGTGGGGAAGGCAACTCCGATAGAAGAAGTCTTAATCCCACCGCTGCCACCAATGTAACGAACCGAGTAAATGAACTTCTCAAAGACACAAACACATCCGATCAGTGAAAAACACTGTCGTACACTGAGCGGTTATGTTGTCTATATATATACACTATTATGTTCTCTCAAACAATGCATTAGGTTCCTAATTTTGCATATACGTTCAACCAACGTTACAATAGTTAGTTGTTGGCATATGGTGGTCTTCACCCATTTCCTAAAATTAGAATTTTGAGACTGTGTGCAGGTCCAAATTGAGACAACAATCAGACGACAAAATGATTATCTTTACAAATCATAATTTTCATTCGAACAAGAAACCATTGTGTCAAAATGACAAATTGCACAGAAGGGGTGATTTCGTCTATTAGTCGAAGTGGCTTCTGAAGTCTTGTGCAATAAGAGTGACGAAGTTTGGTATTATTGTGTAAGGAACCAAGCAGAAAACATCTATTTGATTCTCAACAATTGCTTTATCTTGTATTTCAGACAAACTGGTATTGAACAAAAGAAGCATGCCCTTATGCTGCTAGTATAAATGAGCCGACAACAGGTGACTGCTGTCCGATAGATGGTATGTGTTACCTCGTGACACACGAAACCCGCCGACAAACTAAACACATCGGGTTTATCCAATGAAAACGTGTATTTCTCAGCTCACGGAAATGCTTCCCGGTCAATTCGTATCCAAACCTATTCGTAACCAACCATTTGGCCAATTCGTACCAACATTTCGGTCAGTTCGTACCCATCCTAATTTTCAAGAAGTAAATTCGTAACCATTCTATAGTTCAGTATAATAAGAATTGTACGAATTGACCAAAATGTGGGTACGAGTTGGCCAAATTTGGGTGGTTACGAATTGGTTTGGGTACGAATTGACCTGCTTCTGTGGAAAAAACCGAGTAGTTCCGATTGGCCCGCCGAATTACTCATTCGGAACACCTCGGCCATTTCTTGAAATAACCTCGGAGGTAATGGGGAGCCATTTTTGAAAGTAGGTCAGCAACGAAGGGCATGTCCGTTTGCAGTCGTATCTACTCGGAATTCCCCGGCACAGGCCAGGGCATTCGGAACACCTCGGCCATTTCTTAAAATAACCTCGGAGGTAATGGGGAGCCATTTTTGAAAGTAGGTCAGCAATGAAGGGCATGTCCGTTTGCAATCGTATCTACTCGGAAATCCCCGGCACAAGCCGGGGATTGCCGAAAAGAGCCGATTGACAAAATATGAAACAAAGATGTGTTGACATGATCATCTTTAATGAAAAGGGTTAAAAAAAAACCCATACAATTGTGATATATAACCAATTTGTGTGTATTTAAATACATATTTAGTGCCTGTGTGCATTTTGCGTTATCCGCCGGAAATAAGGCAAATTACCCCAGGATTTCTGGTGTATTCATGTACTGCCTACGAGGTATATCTACCGACTTGTGAAGGGGATTGCCGAGTTGATACGATTGCGAATTACTCAAATCAATAGCCTGGGGTCCTGGCCCATTGCATACCAGCACTAGGTAGTGCGGGTATGCAATGGGCCAGGACCACGGGCTACCAACAAGAAATTAGTAATAGTTTCCGAATGATATGTGTGCGTTAAGCAACGCCTGAAAACATTGTGACAGATCAAATTCTTCTCAATTCCTGCACTTTGAATTCTCCTTTTGTAACACACCAATGTTTCAATGAGTCGTTCATCCAGGCTACAAAAAAAAGTCCCTGTGCATATTGTTAAAATCAAAGACATAGTCTATGTCTTTGATTTTAACAATATGCACAGGGACTTTTTTCTATTAGATAACGTGTTATTTATGTCTCTGTTGAAATTCAATGATTTGAAACAATGGCGGTGGAGTTTGACACTTAATGATTGTGGAACGATGGACAAAAATGTGATATTGAAACACTTCCGAATGTATAGTTTAATGCAATTTTGTTATTTTGCTCTACATGCGGGGGTGATCACGTGATCAATGTACGAATTGAAAGGAGAAACAAGTGTTGATGTAAAAAAATAATTCATTATTGACATGTGTTATCGTTATTCTTGTCTTTGGAGATTTCAATACAATCCTATTAAATGCGCCATTATCACTTTTAATGAAACAAAACATGCATTTAAACGTTGCTCAAGGTCATGGCATGTTGGCAACAATATTGTAGAAGAGATGGAAGATTTTTCTCATTTGGGTATACTTTGCAATAAATATAGTAAGTCTTCGAACATTATAAAAACTGTAAATCGTAAACTGAGAGGTTCATTTTTCGGTCTAATCAAGGGCGGGTTATATAAAAACGGCCTAAATCCTCTCACTAGTTACAGGATTTATAGATCTATTGTTCTTCCAAAAGCTCTCTTTGGATGTGAAATGTTACAACCCCTCTCCACCCATGACACACTTATTCTGGAAAGATCCCATAGACTTTGTTTAAAACAAATTCAGGGTCTCCAATTAAGATCAAGAACAGATATCGTTCTTGGTCTTAAATCGGCTTCACCTATTGAGGCTGAAATAGATAGAAGAAAACTTACTTTTTTCGGTCAGCTGTGTCGGTTGGAGAGGGATTGTGCCTCAAAGCAATTATTTTTTGTTAAGGCTTTGTTCATTTCATGCTGGCAGTGCCGGCACATCGCAGCTCGGATTTATACCCGATGTTGTTAAGCTATTATCTAAATACAATTTAAGTCGGGTAATACAAGACTATATGACCAATGGGGTTTTTCCAAGTAAAATCATGTGGAAACGATCTATTAATGAAAATGTTTCGATGTATTTTAGTCATGCATGGGAAGTTACAACAACTTCTGTAGGACATTAAACTTGATTCAAGTAACTAGGCATAATGCTTAATGACAATGCATGCTATATAATGTATGTTTGCTGTTAGAAATCTATTTTTTTTTTCTCTTCTCCTTTCATCCTTGTTCATCTTCATCTTTCACCAATGTATATTTTATTTCTTTTTTGTCATTTTTGTAATATTTTGTATAATCTTTTGTAATATTTTGTAATCTTTTTGTAATCTTCAATTTTGGAGGAAATAAAGATTTAATAAGTGAACTCGTGTGGAAGGGGGTAGGAAAGAAGGGAGGGACGGTCGGAGCAATGAAAATCAATTCATGCAAATTAATTTATACATTCTTACATCTTTTCTTTTTCACTGTGAATAACATTTTGTTTAGACATATTATAATCATCGGAAGCATATGCATTACAAATGATTTTATTCGTTTTATTTTATCGTTTGTCAACCAAATGTATTATCGGTAATGAAGTTATTTTCGATAACAGTACACCCCAAACCCTTTTTCTTAGAGGTGCTTGTTCAAATATGTGAGATTTGAAGTTAAAAGTTGGTTTCTTTAAAACTGCACAACAGCTATTCTGTAATGTGATACGCACTGAAAAAAGAAAAAAAAATGAAATCAAAATAAGATCGTTTTCATTTCTTAAAGCCATACTTGCGCTCATTTACACTTAAATTGTTTAAGTTCTAGAATAATTGAAAATTAACTTAAAAGTACTTTAAATTCCCTTCTACAGGGGAATTGAGACTGTAACACATTAACATGATGGTTTTAAAAGGGTGAAAAGTATAAGTTTTTTTACAATTAGCGATAAAAGAAGGTCCGCCAAGAAACATCGGGAACCAATAAAACCCGAGAAATACTCCTTCTTGAACGTTCACGTTGTTAATATTAGATATATGACAGTATTCTTATGTGTTTAACGTGATATTTCTTACCAGTGATCGCCACTCATTATTCCGAGCGCTCCTTGTTATTTTAGATGTTACTCGAATGTAAACAATAAAATTAAATTGGTGGGCACCAGATTTATGAAAACAGCACTTTGAAAAATAGATAATGAATAGTGTAGGCGTTATATCATCATGATCCTGTGGTTTTTCTCGTTATTTCTATATATTCTATCATAATTTATAACTCATATTACCCAGTTTTTAAGTTTTTCTGAGAGCTAGTATGCTTTTAAAAAATTGGTATATAATGAATTATTATGTATGTTAATCAAAAAGCGTGACATAGCTATTGAGATCCACCACACTTTTAGTTGTATATTGATCAAACAACAGTATAGAAACAGTACAAAAACTGTACTGTTTCAACGACATTTTATTTTGACTTTTAACCCTTACAATGCTGGAACCGACTTCACGCTTAGGCAAACAGGTTAGATCCAGACCAAACGCCAAGTAAATCTGCGACTGGCCTGTGATCTAACCGGGTTGCTACTCTGAGTATCTTTCCTCATCAAAATTAAGATGATATTTAAGATTTTTGAAAGCAGACGACACAAAATATATTTCTAGACAACTAACCAGCATTCTGAGGGTTAAATGTTCTCTTGCAATCTGTGTACACCAACTGTATACATGTTATTGCATAAGTTTGCTCTTTTGCCTTTATGCCAACAAAACAAACTGTAACTATAATTTCTACATATACATTTATGAGCTTTCTATTCTGTTTTTTTTTTTGTCAATAAAAACAAGACTTGTAACATATCTTTCTTAATGTACATACATGATTTGCCTGTTCTGCATTTTGTCAACGAAAGCACAAAGTTAGGAATCTCTTCATTTGTTCTGCATGGACCATATAATGAACTTTACTGTTTAGTCTATGCACGTGATTTTTGTAACCCCCATCCTCGCCCTCGGCCCACGGGACAAGCTTCCCGAGATTTCCAGTTTTACCAAGGTCACTCTGGTGGCGAAGTGTTCTTTGTACAGTACCATAGCAATACCAACAGCATTCAAAATTGTGTGTAGAGGTGAATGAAAATAAACAGCTGGTTGCGTATAACCCATTACGAAACAATAGCCACATTTAACCACTTTGTTACAGACGACTTTAGAAAACATTGTGGGAAAAGGAGAAATTGCTCGTGACAAGCAATTTTTCCTTTTCTTATAATGATTTCCGCCCTATCAGAAGATTGTTTTCCAATTTCATCACATTTTGAAATGTTTTCCAGAGTCGTCTTCAACAGACTGGTCAAATGTCGTTATTGTTTGGTAATGGATTAACATGACAACGTGACAGTCAGTGGATCGAAACTGCGTCCTTGATCAATAGCCAGATGATCCGCACGGACAGGCAGAATAATAAAGGGACCAATGTTTATGATCTTATGTCTGAGCAAGATGGCCGAGCCTCAGGTACACCTACTTTTGCCAATGATGGCCACATTGTGAACCCCGCATGAGTTGACCATCAACTTACCGGTTTGGGTGGTATATGATAACCCATGCTTTATAACGCCGTTACCTCTAACACTCGGTAGGGAAAACCCGCAGTCGACGGACGATGTCGTTCGCGCCCGTCGACTGCGATTTCTCTGTCCCTGGTGCGGCCATCTTGTACGGATATAGGATTGTAAACATTGGTCACGTGCTTCCCCCGTCTAATGGAGGCTTCAGTGCAAGAATATGACAAGTGGTTCTTTTTTGTGGTGAACTTGCTTTAGTCTGCTACTAAACCCTCGGGGGTTGACCGGATTTGCAGCGTAAAACCAGTCTTTGTCGGGTGGATAAGTTGAACGGATACTTCTTAAACATACCCCGAGGGTTTAGTAGCAGACTAAAGCAAGTTCCCCCCCTAAGAGCACATATCTGCACAGGTGAGTCATATGGCGGGCTACTTTCGTTTTATAATATAGAGTTTTAAATTTGAAATCTAAATAGTCATTTAATTTGATTAAGAAAACGGATAAATATTACAACTTATTATTTAGATCAATATTATGTATGAATCAAAATAATGATTCAAAATGACGTTCAACACCTCCATATACATTGAACTATTCAACGTAGATGAACATATAAAATGTGTTATTAGCCGGGGACGATTCACCCGAACTATAACCCTAGTCTTTACGAGGTGTATTTATGGTCAGAGTCTTCCTTGTTTTGGCCCTTCTTTATTCTATACAAAAACAGTCATTTTGGCATGTTCACAGTACCTTCCATGAAAAGATTCAGATTTAATCCTTGTTGTTTCACTATTCCACACTCTGTTGCCAATCGGAATTTAACGACCAAACATATCGAAGATCAGCTACTTTTTTCACTACCGGCCATTACTTTTTACCTACCTCTTAAATCGCATACAAAAATGGGTGGGTCAGCGAAGGACGTCTCCCTCAGCGCTTCGCCTTCCGCGAGAAGTAGTTCTAGGAAAAACAACAAACAAAGGGTTTAAAGCATGGCCAACACCCACAAAATATCAAAAATAGTAATAAACACCCCCTCTTAGGTCCTAAAAGCATAACATTGACACTCAAGGTAACATTCTGAATTTTCAGGAACTACATTTTACTGTACAACGACCTCCGGAAGTAATTCTTCAGTGTACTCTGACCAAAATCAAAATCGAAATCTCAATATATTGCTCCGATAAATTTTTTTCTAAGTTTCTAGGCCAATTTCAAGTGTAACGGAACCAATCGCAAGCATTTCTATCAATATTTCACAAATCTATGCGTGTCGAATCAAAGTACCTAGATTTGTTAAAATTGTACAACGACCTCCGGAAGTAATTCTTCAGTGTACTTTGACCTTATCAGATAACGGACATACCTGAGTACATGTAGTTACGATTGTTCATTTCGTATCAGTGATATTTGGAGACTTTTTGGAGATTTCATGAGTGACCATTGTTCCAAACTTTTCTGGAAATAGTTAATATGTGCACAGGTACACCGAAGAATTGATACTATTCCATAAACTTACCCATACAACTATACACCAATTGTTGACTAATTGTGGTTTTCCATATATGATTTGAACTTCCTGGTTGTCATACTCAGAAAAGCAGGTAAGATCAACTTTTAAATTTTGTTTTTGAATATGATGTTTTCTTCTCTTTTGGATGATCATTTCGTTTAATATTTCAATATGCATTTCATTTATCTTTGCGTTGATAACGATAGAAATATGAGACGGCGCTTTTTTAATAGATCCACTATATTTGTTTAAAAATAGATAAAACAAGTTTATAATGTAAATTTACTTACAAAATTACCCATACTTACTTAAAAATAGACATCTAACAAAGGAACTGGTAAAACCCAAATTTATGAGAAGCGTCTTCAAGAGCACATTGGAGAACTTACAGTCACATTGCCATAAAGATGTGTGTACATGTATTGTGTTTTGGGAGACCTCTTTGCTCGGTTCGTCACCTTGGTGACAGTGGAAGGATAAGCCATCTCCTAATATTTCCTTTCAAAATTGCCTTGTCTACGAATTTCCCATAAGCCTAAACTTGGGACAATATTTCCCGTTAGTCATATGTTTATATTTGTTTACGCTTGATGAACGTTTATGCAAATTAGAGCATATGTGCATTGTTATGGAGAACATGCATGTCTGTCAGAAATGATCAACGTACGAGGGTATCATTCTCAAAAAAGATGTTAATATTTCTAAAAGAGGTCCTTTTCTCAGTGTTTGTCAATATATCGCATTTTGTTGTGAATCTAAGAGTTGTTTGCAAAACATGAATACCACGTCTACGATGATCTATCTCAAGCTTATATTTGCACTTGGGACCAATGACATCTCCTTCGTTTTATCTAGTGTTTGCGATATTTCTTCTTTCAGCTTAATAATGATACGATGGAAGAAAGAGAAGAAAACGAAGAAGAAAGGCACTTAGCTATCGACGGCCCACAAACATCTTTAATTCATGTAAGCGATTCACTCTTTTGTTCATTATAAGTACTGTTCTGTGTTATGTTTTCGGGGGCAGGGTTTTTTTGCCAAAAGAAGACACATATATGTATGTATATATACGAGTATATGTATAAACGCCAATGATACTTAAATCTGCCGTTTTTAACAATATCAAACCAAAAACTAGTTCTTTCAAACGTACCATTTGAAAATATGAGATTGGAGATTATGCTATTTTAAGAAATTTCTTTGATGGTATACAATGGGATGAGTTAAAATCTGATGATATAGACGCATATGTGCAAAGAATTACAGATGTTATCAAACATGGAGTAGATAATACTATACCACATAAAACCATCACAGTAAGATCTCAAGAACCAGTTTGGATTTCGTCTCTTATCAAGCGTAAAATTAGAACCCGTAAACGTTTAAATAGAGAGGCCAAACATTCTAATGATGCAAAAAGATGGGTGAAATTTAAAACTGTTAGAAATGAAGTTGTGAATTTGATAAGACAAAGCAAACAAAACATTTTTGAATCACTATCTGAGAAATTATGCACTGGCAATCACTCCTCTCGAGATTGGTGGAAAACTCTTAAATCATTAATTAAACAATCTTCATCTCAATCAATACCACCTTTACATGGTGTTTTAACAAATAATTTAATTACTGATGTAAATGCCAAAGCTAGTTTACTTAATGAATTCTTTGCAAACCAATCTAGAATCGATGATATTGGTCACTCTTTACCAGGGCATTACAAAGAGAAAAGTAGGCATTCCTTAGGTTCTCTTAGCATTTCTATCTCTGATGTTTACGACGTTCTTACGTGTCTAAATACCGGCAATGCATCAGGACCAGACGGTATCAATAATATTATTTTGCGTGAATGTGCAAATCGGCTAGCTACTCCTCTTTGTGATCTGTTTAATTTTTCACGTGACACATGTATTTTACAGACATCATGGAAAAGGTCTAATGTTTGTCCAATTTTTAAGAGTGGTGATCCTTCTCTTCCAAATAACTATAGATCAGTTTCCCTTTTGAATAGCATGGAAAACGTTTTTGAAAAAATTGTATTTAAATATGTTTCTAACTATCGAAATGACGTGCAGTTTTTTACCCCTTTCCAGTCTGGTTTCAGGCCTGGAGATTCGACTGTGAATCAAGTCACCTTTCTTTATGATAAAGTTTGCAATGCCTTGGATAATGGATTTTTTTATATAAGCAAAGCATTTGACATATTTTCGCATGATGGTCTATAATTTAAACTTGGGCATACTGGAATAGAAGGTAGACTTCTTGCATGGTTTTCAAATTACCTTTCTGATAGGTGCCAAAAGGTAGTTCTTCCGGGAGGGGAATCCAACTCTCAATTTACAAATGCTGGTGTCCCTCAAGCGTCGATTCTTGGACCTCTTCTTCTTCTTGTATTTATTAATGATATTGTTGACGACATCGATTCCGGTATTAACCTTTTCGCTGATGATACTAGTTTATCTTTAATTATTGACAAACCTGACGAGGCAGGTGTAATATTGCAAAATGATGTAAATAAGATTAGCACCTGGGTTAAAACTTGGCTTGTAAGTTTTAACCCTTCAAAATCTGAATCGCTTATTGTGTCCCGTAAATCTACACTCCCATCCCATCCAGATCTTATTATGTCGAATGTTATCATTCCTAATGTAGATTATCATAAGCATTTGGGTTTCTTACTTAATAAGGATGGTACATGCAGTCTGCATATAAATAAGTCTTTGGAAAAAGCTTGGAAAAGAATTAACATTATGCAACGTTTTAAGACCATTATTGATAGGAAAGCACTTCAACAAATGTATTTTTCATTCATACAACCAATTTTAGAATATGATGATACAGTATGGGATAACATAAACCAACAACAGAAAAACGACCTAGAGAAAATTCAAAATGAAGCAGCTAGAATAGCAACAGGATGCAGTAAATTAGGATCGTTGTGTGATATGAAAAAAGAGTGTGGTTGGGAAACATTAAGTGAGCGTAGACGGAAACATAAATTAATTCTTTTTTATAAGATGAATAATAACCTTGCGCCTTAATACTTGATAGATCTCCTTCCCCAACCAATAATAGATATAATCTACGCAATTCGCAAAATATTCAGACTTTATCATGCAAGACTAATCTGTACAAAAAATCACTTCTCCCTTCTACGCTAGATGAGTGGAACACACTACCCACAAATACAAGAAATTCCGATTCGCTTCGAAATCTTAAGGCATTCCTAGATATTGATAAGCCAAAGCCTAATAAACTGTTTTTTTATTGGGCATAAATTACGGCTTCAAATACTACATACACAACTTAGAAGAGATAGTAGCTCTCTTAAGCATCAGTTATTTATTAAAAATATTGTTGATTCACCTCAATGTGTTTGTGGTGCAGTGGAGACAACTACACACTATTTCTTCGAATGTCCGTTTTATCAGTCCTTAAGAAATAAATTGTTCCATTCTTTGGCGAGTTTCAATGTTATACTGGATCTAAATACACTCCTCCTTGGAAATGATTTCCTTACTCTTGATGAAAATATAGTGGTATTTACTCATGTTCACAATTATATCAAAGGAAGCAAACGGTTTGATTGATGGTTTATCATTTCTGGTCCATTCATCTATAGCTCCATCCACTCTGACTCTTTCTCCCTATTCTATCTAAATCTCTATATAACTCTTTCTCTACTCGTCCCCTTCTCTCTATCGGTGAATTTACAATTATATGTTACATATCTTTTGTATTGTATTGCTGTCATGTTGTAATATTATTAAGGAGAGGGACTCAATAAGCTTATAGCTTCCGTCCCAATCCTATTGTAAAAACATTTTACAACAAAATATGTTTAAACTAAATCTGCCGGTGAAAATAATGCAGTTCGTCAGGTCAGAGGCAGCCATTGTTGATCTCTCTCTCTCTTTTATTCAGTTCATCGACAGTTATTCCTTAAAAAATAGAAAATAAATCAAAACACTTCAATTCTTTTTTTTATAAATTTCCATAATTTGATAAAAACGAAGTTTAAAGTACAAATAATGTGTATTTGAAACAGATGCTGCGTGTCATTGTTCGGGAAAAACACCTGGTCAATGCTGCATTATATATTTAAGACATTGTAAGTCCTTCGTGTAAATCAAAATTTCCCCCTCACTACAATGCTGTGTATTATATCTGCACATGCTCTAGGTACATAAACGTTTTTATGGTGTTAATTCGTATTCCAGTCCGACGCTCAAGAAACGGAAGAAGAAGCGGACGATCAACTTGACCTTCCACCACCAGATTTGATCAACGATGCTCAGGGATTTCAAAGGCAACATGACCTTCTTTCTGTCCAAATTGCTGATAGCCTTGTATCGGTAGTATCATATCCCTCTTTGGATGCTCCCCAAACCTTCAATTCAGTAGTAAGTTGTTATCTCGTTTTATCATTGTATTTTTCTCTGTGTCCAGATAAAACACATCAGCAGGCATATCAGATAGGTAGAGTTAACATACATTTTAACCCATTACCAAACAATAACGACATTTAACCACTTTGTTTCAGACGACTCACTCTGGTAAAACATTTTGGAAAATGGAATTGCTCGTAACGAGCAATTTTTCCTTTACCCAAAATGTGTTATGCTCCTCCAGAAGACTTTTTCCCAATTACATCACATTTTGAAATGTCGTCTGCAAACTCTTTCAATTTGGGACCGTCTAAAGTTTTGCGTTTGGTAAAGGGTTAATACCATTGACAAATAGCTATTATGCAAAAAGTGAACTGACCCGGTCTTAGCAATGTCTCTTTTTAATCGGACACTTTTGCACTTATGATTAGAGGCGAAATCATAAATTATGACTGAGCTGTGTGGGTTTTTTTGTATTCAATTAGATGACTATTTTGTATTTTGATGTTGCACTTAACCACGTCATTGAACATGCAACGGGATTAATCCAAAAAGAAGCAATATCACATGTGTCTTCTACAAGAATGCTTAAGCTATCTCAATTGGCATTGATCTACTAAAGAAACAGGTTAAGGAAGAGGATAACAAATGTTTAATTAAAGATAGCTTCTTTTTCGTTATTATTAAAATCCTCCTGTAATCTACAAACTTAAACTTCTACACACTTGAACTTTTTGTTGTAATATCTTACCAAGGTTGCTATAGGGACTAGCTCACCCCAGCTATCTTCTCTACAAACTCGACCTGAACAGAACATAAGAACTCAGACGTCACAACTACCAAGGAGGCAATCGAATTGGATTGCCGGTGAGCTGACATCTATTTCCGAAGTCTCCTACGAAACTACGAGACTGTCGATTCAGGAAAACAGCCCATACAGCCACACGGACCAAGGATACGAAGAATTCGTGCCGAACACCCATTTTTCGCCAACCAGACCCTGCTTCCGGTCGCGCACGTATCCGCGGGAAAATTGCAATGACGTCACATCATACGAAGGGCGCCTCACTACTTTCTATGACTGGAACAATGACGCAATCGCTAAAGAAACGTTGGCCAGAGATGGGTTTTACTACGAAGGTAGTTTAATGTTTTGTTGGTGTTTTTTATTATCCAGTGATTATCCTTTCTGTTTATCTTAATTTTTACTTAATGTTCCTTGGGTACTCATGTAAAATGTTCACAATATACACTGCATCACCTAGGAAACAAGCACGATAAAAGATCAAAAACATATACTGTATGTCACTTATGTTAAATAACATGTATGTGCAATGCGTATTCAATTTCCTCGTGTGTGCTCGTGTATCCAAAGTTGTAGCAGAATTTAGGCTAACTTCGATCTTTCTTTTGAACCAATACGATTCTCTTTATACGAAAAGTCCGCGATTGCATTGTATATTATTGAAGTTATACTCGTTCCGTGAATCAAACGATTGAAGAAACTATGACGCAAAAAAGGAGAACCGTCCCAACGAGCCCGAACATTAACTTGTTGATCACAATTAATACTTTCCGATTCTAAAGCTTTCTTCTTGAATTACTCTTACGGTTTTCAGGGGCGTAGTTAGATCATTTATTAAGTGAACAAATTTTTGGACTAAGGGTGCGTCAGCACCTTAGTCAATTGAATTTACGTACCACTTTCTGAGGGACGGTACTTTATCTATACACAAACAGCGGTCTGACCCCAATTACTCAGTAGACATCCGCCTTCACTGTGCGGACTTATACCGCTCTCTCGGAGCGCGCAGCGCTAGGAGAGCGGATAACGGTAATATACGTACGAGTAACAAGTTATATTAACACCGGTTATACATGTGGTTTCCGGTTTATCTAAACGAGAAAACTCGGGTTTGCAGGTGTTTCCGGCAACTCCCGAAGTCTTATTCGGGATGTGTCCGGCAGAGCCGGACACATCCCGATTGCATTCGGATCGTCTTTGAGTAAAAAAGGAATAGACTGGTTTTACATAAATTCATTGCCGCTCATTGAGTTTATTTCCGCCAATCATGAATGAACCATAAACCATTCTATCGAAAAACAAAACACGAACAACAGGATCGGCGCCACCGCTTCAAACTTTAAACTGGACACAGTGTTCAACTCCTTGAAAGGACAACGTATCGCCGGTTGTAAGTAAGAGAACTTTTTGTACTCTTTCATTTCGTTAATATATATATATAGGTAAATCCTATTGACGAACAAACATAATATTGTACTGTTTGTTAGGCCTTTGGTTACGTAGGCAAATTTACGGCAAGAGCTATGTACTTGTACAATATACCTAATTTCGAATAATCTTGTACATAATGCTTACGGGGCTATCCCACTGGGCATCAATTGATTGGAAATAATCTTCAAGGTACTTCTCCCATAAAGGAATTTTCGAATGGTCTTTTTAGCCTAGGGTACTGGCCCGTACCCCGGACATAGCAGGACCCCAGGCTGCGGTCTTTTGTGATATTTCCAAGGCTTTTGAGCGAGTCTTATCTTCAAACCCAGTCGTCTTGGTTTACGATGGCCTTTATCAAAATGGGTTGAAAATTATCTTAACAATCTTCTGCAATCAGTTGCTGTAAGAAGTTCTCAATCTGAGATTATATTCAATAATGCAAAAGTCCTTCAGTATTCTGATGTTGGTCCTCCCTTCTTTTTAATGTATTTTATTGTGAGAGTTTCTGGTTTATTTCCTGTTGATACGTCCCTTGAATATTTGGCCTCTTCAATTGCCGATGTTGCGGGTATTCTTGACTGGACAAAACAGTGGACAGTATCATAATATTTTACTAAAACAAGACAGTTGCTATGTTCTTTTTTAAATAGAATGTTCCCTCATCCCGATTTACTCTTTAATAATGTTTGTATTCATTTTATAGAATCGTGCAAACAATTATGTTTGGTCATTTGTAGTAATGGGAAATGGAAAGATCATTTTAACGATATTCCAGCATCTGGACCTAAACTTTTGGGAATGACGAAGGGTCCTGCCGGGCCCAGTGGTTAGCTCGGCAGACTTAGAACTCTGTGCCGAGATCCACCAACATCGCTGGTGTTATGGGAGTGATCTTTGACAAGTCACTTCAGAGCCATAACCTAGTACTGGTGATTCCAGGAAAGCCGTTACATAACTGAAATAGTGTTGATAAGGCGTTAAACACCATACAGAAGGAATGATGAGGGTGGTTAAATGTAAAATCTGCCAATACTCTCCGAATCAAGTATATATTTCTTTCGCTCGACCTACCAATGAAATCAAAATGATCCAATCTCTTTTTCGTGTTTTAATTGCAATTCCTCGCTCAATAATCAAAGCGCATTGGTGAGCGGACATTCTTGCTTACGCATGCTCGACTAGAAATAACTGAAGTGATTTCCGTAAACCATATTTCTGATAACATTAATTGTGACTTTTGACTCTATGAAGTGGATGCAGAAGACCTTTCTTTATATGAACCAGTTATCATACTCACATGTTGTCAGTAGTTCGCCTCTATCGGCGTCTCTATCCCTTCAAACCTTTTCAACTTGAATATGCCATTAATTGGGAACCAATGTCTATGTTTTAAGTCAAACTATTAAAATCTTTTAAGCGGTCTGATCTTTTATCAAGGGATCACAAATTATTTTCCTAGAATACAATAGTGTTTTTTTTTTTTTTATATGCAAATATCCTGCTTTGTCAAGCTTTCTAACCCACTTAACCAGTTGACAGACTATGTATATAGCATTTCAATATATAATTCGTTCTTTCCTTTCTTTATCCTTATTTTTTATGTCTTTTCCCCTAATTCATGGAATTAATGCATTGTCATTTGGAATTAACAGCACATTTATGTTACATAACTGATATAAGTGTCAATCAATTAATTTTACTTTGTTTAAAGTAACAAATCGCTAAAAACTGGCATTGAAATAACATACCAATCAATCTAAAGCAAATCGGAACTCATAGGGTATTTCTAAAGTTAAGGAAATGTCTGATTAGTTACGATTGAATTTGATAAAATGTCCGTGAATCCAATCTCCTAGGCGCCTCATTTTTGTGTTAAAAACATGCGTCTATATTTTTATACCCGATCACATCCGGGTCACTGTAATATGTTCCTTCAAACCCCACACTAACTCTCGCTAAAATGTGAGTGCAAAAATGCCGATTTCTTTTGAAAACATTACTTTTGTTTGGTTTCTTATCCAACATCGAAAGAGCTTATCAAAAAAAAAAAAGATTGATATTGAGTAAAGCAAAAAATAAACCTCCAAGCGTTTCGGCTTTGGGTGACGTACCTCGCGTGTTGATGACGTTCATGTGAACGCACGCGCGATTTCGCGCTTCATTGATTGGCAAATGAGTCAACCTGACGCTTTTTTAGTTGAAAGCAAGCGTCTGTTTATCTTTTTCGATCACATTGAAAATGGCGAACGCGAAAAATAACAAAATGGCGGCGCCCTGGAGTGGGACATTCTGCTCAGGTTGTACGGTATAGGATTGAAATCTATATTTTTCTATTTTCTTATTTTTCGCGATCACACGTGTTACCTATGAACGAAAAAAACATTAAATGTTTTTTTCGTATAAAACAGTATATCTAAATAGACCATTTTCACCAAAAATCGTCATAGAAAAATCGAGAAGGCGAGCCCTCGTCACGCCTCGCTGAAGATGCTTCAAACATCCATTTGAAAAAAAAAATTCTCCCTTTTAAGTGGAACTACAGCATTCTTTTTTTAGTATTACAGTAAATGTTACCTGCAGTATAGGCTAGAAAATGTGTGTTGCCCACAACACTCCACGATGAAATAAGTGTTCACCTTCTATTGATTCGGTGATTACACCCTGCAGTATGGCATAATCTAATGATTATGTAGACGGTCTATGTCATTTTCGCGGTGTGTAAGGAAAGCATTAGGTACACATCGTGTTGTAGATGGAATACACTATTATGCTGACCAATAAAGCAACGAGGTCAACTCGTCAGTACTGTTGCTGACATGGATTATTGATCGCCCGCCAGAAGGCGGCGATCATATTTGTAGAAGCTTTTGGTTAGTGCATATGGGGAAGGGGATGCTATATTAATTTTTGTTATCATTATTTTGAAAATAATTTATAACAAAGGCTTTTCCTTTTTTAGTCGTTGATCTTTTCTCCTTTATTCATTGTTTCAAAAAATGTTCTCTGTTTGATTTTGTGATCATAAAAGGTTTTAATTTGGAGAAATAGTTTAAAACAAGATCCATTTCAAACAATAACAGGTCCATTTTTCAGCCTGTATCTCTTTTAGTTAGTCGTAAAATCGGTTTTCTTTATCAAAATGATGGTACCGAGTGCCAGTCCAATGTGTAAAGTCGTCTGACGAGGTCCATTAGACTGGCTCTCTGATAAATATTCTAAAACCCTATATTTTATAACATAATCGACGAGATGACAGTCAATCAATTTGACCAATGAAATACGTCTGCAGGTGCCTGTATAATCTCCAACTGTCGAATCGCCTTAATATTGTTAAAGTACCGACCTCTCAATCTATTCCCTTGAACATTTATTTTTAACCGCTTTAGCATTGATTATATATACTTGTCTACGATTTAATAATAAGTTATATATGCAGTGATTAAGTTTTATGTACAGCGCCTACAAATTCCATTTTGATCGCCGAAAATAACAAAATAAAACTGTAGCTGTTACGGTCTTAGTGCCGATAAAAATGCAGTTTTCAGCCTTTAGTCAGAATTATCGTCATTCTTTCCTTTAAATCACTCAATTTCTTTAGGTAAAGAAGCAGTCCAAAATCAGAAAGTATATATACAGATGCTTTTTAGGTTTTATTGATACAAATAAAAAGGTAATTACCAAAAACGCTTCGATCTTGTTCCATTCGTCCCATATTACGTTCGTACCGTAAATTTAAGTACAATTCACTTAGCTCGATAGTATCAACAACAAGCCTAAATGTGATGCGAAGTCTGTGTTTAAAAAATGACATTAGTTAGACATCTGTAAAATGTGAAGATGTGGTCTTTGTGTAGTTTAAACTAGGTCAATATAGAGTGTCCCATGTCCTGCTCTTTCTTAAAGTTGTTATATGTAATAGTTTGTTTTGCCATAAGACAAATGTGTCTTCTGTACAAAGTTGGTGCACATCACTTTACTTGATGACACATTCTAAAAGGCATGGATTGATTAGTGCTAATACTCACTGAAAAGTTGTAGTGTGTTATCAGTGCTGTCTCAAAGAAATAAAGTTATAAGTAATAAGTAGACAGTTTGTTTATTGCTTTTCTTTTGCTATGGTTTCAGCTAACCAATAATGCAATTGAAATATTGTCTTCATACTTTATTAATGATGCCTGTATTTATTTTCGTCGTTCTTTAGAATGAAAGATTATTGCCTTTTCCCCCCATACTATGCATTGTTGATATACATTACTAACATTCTTAACCCATTACCAAACAATGACGACATTTAACCACTTTGTTGCAGACGACTCTAGAAATTATTGTGGGAAAAGGAGAAATTCCTCGCTAAGAGCAATTTGTCCTTTTCCCGCAAGGTTTTCTTCTCTATCTGAAGAATATTTTACAATTTCATCACTTTTTGGAATGTCGTCTGCAAACTCTTTCAATTTGGGACAGTCGAAAATTTGTCGTTTGGGAAAGGGTTAAAAGATATATCTAATTAGTTATCTTTAGTAATTTGCCATACATTTTTTACCTTTTCCTTAGTACTATGTCAATATTAAAAAAAAAAAATCATAGGGTACATCTAAGGTTATGATTAAATTGATTGTTTTATAAAAAAAACAAGGGGGGCAACATGTGTAAATAATAATGGGAGAAATGTGCTTCATTATAAGATGTTTCTTCTCCCATCACAATGATTTCCCAAACTGTCATACAAATGACAGGTTTCAAGTTTATCTGTTTAATCATTGTTGGTAGACATTTAAACAAAAGGAACACTGGTACCGTTTCCATGACCATTTTCATTGTGTAGGCTTTATTCGTATATGAGATTATAAGAATAATCAAATTTGTAAACTTAAGCTGACGACAATTACAATGTATTACAAATGAGACACAGAAATTGTTTGAATTGAACTTTTGTTTCTTCTTCCTCCTTCTAGATTTTGATGCAAGAGTATTATCATGTGTTTGTTTGACATCGGTTTCCAAATTCAATATCATTAAACAAGCAGTTTTCAATACATATTTTGTCTTGGCAAAAATTGGAACAATTAAAGACAGCTTTCATTTCATTTTATTTCATTTTTTTTACATCGTCTTAAAAGTTTCTGGTTTCAGAAGCTTTAAAACAATTAAAAGAACGAAATTTATCAAAGCATGAAAGCAAGATTATAAGAAATAGTCTCTCAAAAAGCAGCGCCTGTCTAACGCTCCTCCAACATATGTTGACTAGATCTGATTGTCTTTCATCAGGAGTCGTTTCAGATAAATTTCTTCTACCTTTGGTGAAACAGGCAGCCACAAAACTATGTTTAAACTTAGTGACAGCTATTCCCTCGGCAATTGTTTTCATTAGACGAGTAACAGGCTCTTTCTAATGAGTTTGAATGACGAGATATATTCGCACGTATTATAAATAAATTTCTATTCTATTCTTTTAATGTTATGTTGGATGTTTTGGTTAGGAAGACAAATCAAATTTTTTGCGGGCGACTTTGAGGCTTGCATCAATTTTCTCTTGTTTGTTATTGTTGGAGCTTTTAAATTGAGTACAAGGTACCTTCTTGACAATTCAATAGCGTTATGGGGCGATAGTTTAAATAACAATGACAGCGTGAATTTCCTTTTCAAAAAATGAAATACCCTGTAAAGTATTTGGTTATATATGTCACTTATTCGTTGGCAGTATTTTTGTTTTACTTGATTTAAGTGATAATATAATTCCCAAACATTGAATTGTTCTTGCAAGTGAGAATTTTGGCCCAAAGGTTTATGGTGATAGATCCCTTAGTTGTTTCTTCTTTATTTCACAGAACGCATGATGGTTGGAAATATGACAATTTCAAACAAGCTTGAAAGATGATGCAGACCTGCATAAACATTGACTCTGTTTTATAATACAAGTAAGTACATAGTCTTTCTCATGCCCCGTTGAACTTAACAAACATAAGTGTCATGACCATAGAAGATAAATTTTGAAAGCAATATTACAAAGAAGCAATTTCTCAAATGTCAAAGTTTTTTTTTCTTTATTTCAAACATCTCTGATTAGATTATTATAGAATAATTACATATGCAGCAAAGTTTTTAGGAAACAAACAAGTAAGAAGTTTGACAAAAGTCTGACATCTTGACATTTCCTTCTTTTATTCCTTTGTTTAAAAAAATAATTATCCATAAATGTTGATGAATTTGTTGTTGCTCCAAATGTGTAATTGACTTTTTCTTTTCTTCTTTCTTTTTTCGAAAACTTTCGTAAGAATGAGAATGAAACCAAAATAAGTCAAAACAGGTTGAAATGTAGATTTTTATCAACAATCAGTTCTTTTTCTTCCTGTCAGATAACTGCTTCAATTGACTACCATGGGGATAGAATTATTTCCAATGTTACCAATTAAGAATAATCAGTCGGTTAAAACGTAGCCAGTATTTACGGTGGCATAGAGGTGACAAGTATGCGATTTTTTTTTCGATTTAGTAAGTTGAAATAACGAGAAAATTAAGTCTTTATTTCAACTTTTTAACTCGAAAATAACAAGATAGTTAAGTCATTATTTCGACTTACTAACTCGAAATAACGAGAAAATAAAGTTATTGTTTCGACTTACTAACTTGAAATAACAAGATAATTAAGTCATTATTTCGACTTGCTTACTCGAAATAACGAGATGATTAAGTCTTTATTTCGACTTCCTAACGAGAAATAACGAGATAGTTAAGTCTTTATTTCGACTTACCAACTTGAAATAACGAGATAGTTAAGTCGTTATTTTGACTTACTAACTCGCAATATTGAGATATTTAACTTGTAATACAAGTTAGTTGACCAATCAGATTCACTCAATCTTTTACTTAAAGTATAATGTACCTGCATACGTTAAAAAAACAGAAGTGGTTAACATTGCGTCACACTGTATGTCATTTCACATGAATTCGCTGAATACAACGAACCATCTGATTGGTCAACAAACTTGTTATAACGACTTAACTATCTCATTATTTCGAGTAAGTTAGTCAAAATAACGACTTAATTATCTCGTTATTTTGAGTAAGTCAAAATAAAGACTTTACTATCTCGTTATTTCAACTTACTCACTCGAAATAACGACTTAATTATTTAGTTATTTCGGGTTGATAAGTTGAAATAAGGACTTAACTTACTCGTTATTTCGACTTACTTATTATTTGAGTTAGTAACTCAAAAAAACAAAATAATTAAGTCGTTATTTTGAGTTAGTAAGTCGAAATAACGAGGAAGTTAAGTTGTTATTTAGACCTACTAACTCAAAATAACGAGATAATAAAGTCGTTATTTTGACTAACTAACTCGTTAGTTAGTAAGTTGAAATAATGACTTAATTATCTCGTTATTTAGACTTACTAACTCAGAAAAACCAAAAATAAAATCGCATACATGTCACCTCTATGCCACCGTATGTATTGCCAAAAGATTGATACTTTTTTATTTTTCTCTTTCAACAGCCATAACTGATGACTTACTGGTAGAGTAAGGAAAAGGTAACAACATCAAAATATGCTGGAGGATAACACCGACTTGGTACACTCAAAAACAGATGAAGATTTACATGGATGCCCGAATACCATTAAATCTATAGATATGTTTGACTCATGAACAGTTTTAAAGATTAGTTTTCTCCTCAAAAGACTATTTCAAGGATAGTGTTTAGTGTTATTTGGTACTGATAACATCAAATGACAATAATATAGAAAAACTGATGGACTATGGAATATTTTATAATGATAACAATGTCACATATGTCTTATGGTACTCATTTTATTTCCTTTTTTTCAAGAAGCCTTCAAAAATTCAGATTAATGAGACAAAAAGCTTGCCCATACTATATTTAGACAGCTTAGTAAGCCTACAGTAGACCAGTGGAAGACAGAAACATGAGTCATTACTAGAATTTCTTTTCTTACAATTGCATGTGTATGATATTTTTCAATGAAACAAAGTTGAGAGTTTATTTTAAATTACATCAATGTAAAGTTATTACTTTTCCTTCAGTATCCATGGTAAACCCCTTAATTTTCAACACTATTTTTTGACCAATTATGACAAAGGGAAATTGGCTCAGAAAGCACATTTGCCTTGTCACAATGCTTTACTTTTCCTTCAGTATCCATGGTAAACCCCTTAATTTTCAACACAATTTTTTGACCAATATGACAAAGGGAAATTGGCTTAGAGAGCACATTTGCCTTGTCACAATGCTTTACTTTTCCTTCAGTATCCATGGTAAACCCCTTAATTTTCAACACAATTTTTTGACCAATTATGACAAAGGGAAATTGGCTCAGAGAGCACATTTGCCTTGTCACAATGCTTTACTTTTCCTTCAGTATCCATGGTAAACCCCTTAATTTTCAACACAATTTTTTGACCAATTATGACAAAGGGAAATTGGCTCAGAGAGCACATTTTCCTTGTCA
Organism: Cerastoderma edule; assembly: GCA_947846245.1. NCBI lineage: Eukaryota > Metazoa > Mollusca > Bivalvia > Cardiida > Cardiidae > Cerastoderma > Cerastoderma edule. The sequence continues at coordinate 18,824,849 of OX401408.1, forward strand.
CAATGCTTTACGTTTCCTTCAGTATCCATGGTAAACCCCTTAATTTTCAACACTATTTCTTGACCAATTATGACAAAGGGAAATTGGCTCAGAGAGCACATTTGCCCTGTCACAATACTTTACTTTTCCTTCAGTATCCATGGTAAACCCCTTAATTTTCAACACAATTTTTTGACCAATTATGACAAAGGGAAATTGGCTCAGAGAGCACATTTGCCTTGTCACAATGCTTTACTTTTCCTTCAGTATCCATGGTAAACCCCTTTATATTCAACACAATTTTTTTATGACAAAGGGAAATTGGCACATTTGCCTTGTCACAATGCTTTACTTTTCCTTCAGTATCCATGGTAAACCCCTTAATTTTCAACACAATTTTTTGACCAATCATGACAAAGGGAAATTGGCACATTTGCCTTGTCACAATGCTTTACTTTTCCTTCAGTATCCATGGTAAACCCCTTAATTTTCAACACAATTTTTTGACCAATTATGACAAAGGGAAATTGGCACATTTGCCTTGTCACAATGCTTCTTTTCACTGGTTAAAGAAAATTTGAATTATATCTGCTATTGCTTCAAATTTGAAACAATATTTTGGAAAAAATGGATAAAAGTCTTAAGGATGTATGTCATAGAATATTTGTTGATTATTTTTTTTTGGAAAATCTTAAGGTGATCATAAATATTTCTGCCATATTCTTCCAACTTTCAGGTTTTTTTTAACTATGAAGACAAGGGAACAGATGGCATCAAGAATGAAAATAATGTCCCAGATCAAGCAGTGACTTCATTAAAATAATTTATCAATCAGTGTGTTAGAGCAAAGAATTAGAATACATGAACACATACTGTCTGCTGATTTTCACTTTTGTCTTTTAACTACATTTGTACATTTTATTAATAGTTTATTGCATATCATTTATTGCATATTTTGTTTTTTAAGTTCTTTGATATATAAACACGTATAAAAAAGCAGTGTTTTATGTGTGAAAAAAGGTTAATAAAATATTAATCAAAATTTATATTATCTTTTACTTTTATTTTAAAGTTAAACAAAAAAACATTTGGCTACAACAAAGCTATTTGTTGTGTTTGAATGATCGTTTGGAGATCTGCAAAGCAATTTATGTGGGATTTCCTTATCTAAATTGAGCAGTTATAAAAAATTCAAGCAAAGACCTGATTGGCTTTCTATATGATGTAATTTAGTTAGTCCCTAAGAATGTACAAGCAAATGAGTATATTGTTTGATATTGTCTGATACTTTTAACCAAAATGACCCTTCTGTCATGTTGTTTGTTCTCATGATGATTTAAACCAGTACCTACAACACATGCTTTTGTGAAGAAAATTCTATTATTTCATGCAGAGACAGACTTGTGGTTCAAATATTGTAGTTTGGTGGATCTGCACGAGCAGTTTGTCCTTACATGATGAATGTCTCATTATTGATGAAAGGCCCTAATACACAGCCCAAGTAAGCTAGACTAATATACCCATATCTACCATCAAAAAAGTTTACCAAGAGTCTGCAAGAAGACTTATCTTTTTACTGAGACCTACCTAAATGTGACAAAGATGACAGCTTTGTGACAAAATGAGTATTTGCTCCCCAAAGTAAACCAATTCTTATATTTCCACAAAGTTGTACTCTGAATTGATATTGAACCGTATATTCAGTATGCAAGTGTGTTTCACAAAATCCATACCATTGAGTTGAGAGAGCGGTCTAGGGGCAATGCCTTAGTTCATATTACCTTCTTGGAACTAGGAATGTAGTCCTGATTTATTGGCTTTGTTTTGCTCTATATTATTATAACTGTTACCTCTAGGGAAATCGTAAAATGTTCATAGAAAAAATAGACTATCGTTCAGTCTCTGTTCACAGAAATAATATTTATAGTAATGATGGTAAAAGGAGCAGCTGTTTTCCTCGAGATATTGCCCAAGTAAATTTTCGAATGTATCCTCAATCATCTTGCTTTGAACGCAACTTAGTCCTTCAGCGCTATCAGCGCTTTGATTTTCTCGGTCATGGACTCATTGATAGGGGGTCCGGACATTTGAAATTTCAAAGAATGGGGGGGATTGACCGGGTTTGTGGTGAAGAAATGTTATGTTTAACCACAAACATTTTACTTTGACTGGCGATTGATGGATTTTATTGCATTTTTTTTTTTACTTTTTTAATTTTGTCATTTTCCTTGTCAATGTGTAGGCAATTGCGTTTCTTGCATACAGGAAGCTATGCGCCTGTTTTTGTATGTAGTATTCTTTTGATCCGTCAGGGAAACTGATACAGTAATTGAAAATGAAAAGCAATAAAACATGCTTTTCCTTTTTTCCTTTATGCATTTCGTCTAATGAAAATTTGATCTTATATTGGGCCCACTGTCTTAACCCTTATAGTGCTGGAAACGACTTCATGCTAATGCAAACATGTTAGATCACGGACCAGCCGCCAAATAGATTTGCGGCTGTCCTGTGATATAGCCTGTTCGTTACTATGAGTATCTTTCCTCATCAAAATTCAGCAGAATTTTAAGGTTTCGGAAAGCAGACGACACAAAAATTTATTTCTAGAAAGTTACCCAGCATTCTAAGGGTCACCGAGCTCTTCTATTTCGGAAGGACAAAATGGCAGTCTTCTAACGTTTTACCCAGTCCTTCATATGGTAAACTTGTGACTGGTCCAAATTGAAATCAACAGCAGACGGCACAGTCAATAATAAAATATGGTAAATAACATTTCCTTTACAATTTCAAATAGAAAAAAGAAAAAAAGCAATGTGAAGAAAGGAGAAATAACTCATGATGAGCAACTGCTCATTTTTTCGGTTTTCTAAGATTTGTTGCAGGTCTGTGTGAATGGATATATTTAGGAAGGATGTGAGTCAATTTTCGTTTTTTGCTTTTTTTTTTACAGGTAATGGTGATGAAGTGATCTGTTTTGGATGCCGTGGTTCCATTCTTAGATGGCAACAAGGGGACAATCCTCGACGGGAACATTTGCGGATTTTCCAGAAACACTGTCTACAAATCTAAGGAAAAAAAGATTCAAAACTTAAAGGACCATGAAACTGTATGGCTCCACTGTGTTAGCCTTCCAAGAGTTAACTCCCTTCCTCTTTATAAAAGCCATGCATGCCTTATCTCTAGTTAGTTTATTGTTAGTCATTCTAGGAATAGTATTATTAAAGTAGCTTAGTTAGAACACATTGTCTTGTTGTTCTTTATACCCAATAACATAACAGAAACCAGTTTGATAATTCAAGAAATTTAGTTTTGATCATATAATTGTGGACACTTGAAATAGTGTTTCAGAATGGCTGTAAAAGAAATATTAACATCCTAAATAAAAGTCCAATTCCAAGATTGATAATCTAAAAGTCTGAAAAAATGTTTTAAATTTGGCTGTCCCTGATAAACGCATTAAACTCGTAAGTAAGTCTAAAAAGACAACTTGATAACCCAACTTTTGTGTGCTGACGATTTCATATGAAACAAGGGAGATAATCGAAATCCCAACATAACTTCTAGAGTTGCTTCACTTAGAATGGGCCCAGCTAGGAATGACACAGAGCACCAGCATCCGTCTCCAGCGAAAACAAAGTCCGATTGCGTTTATCAGGAAATAAATGCTAAGGAGAACGATTAAATAGCATATTCAAATATATGAATATATCAACTAGATATACAGTTTTAAAAATGCACATTTAATTTCTCAATATGTCCATAAATACAATGAAAGATCGTTAAATGTTAATTTAAATGATGTGTACCTACATCCGGATAGTGTCAACCGTCGGATGTGGGTTAAGGAAACTGGAACTGATGTTGTTAATGTTTGAACTTTGTTTTTGACTATCCCGTTTGATTTTTTTTGTTTTCAATTTTGAAATGAAACTAACTTGAATTATGATTTGAAACTTTCTCTTCTGCTATGAAATATTACAAAATTATCACAGACTAGTCACTGGTGGTAAAATTATTATTCTGGATACCAAACGCAATGGGGTCCAAGAAGGGTGGTGTCAAGTGGGAAATTCCAGAAGTCAAAGAAAGTAGGACACCAAGAAGGAGTCAAAAAGACCAGGAGTCGGAAAGATTGTACTCGGATACATTCGAAGACAACACAAATGTATACTCGAACACTTTTCTAACTGAATCATATTCTGATACATTTGTAAGTAGTTCTCAAGAACCTGTCAATTCATCTGTGAATGGATCATTTAGATTTACTCGAGACAGGAACAGTTTGACCCATTCAGGAACAGAGTTACAGACTATGTTAACTGATGGAATACCCACTGTGATAGAGGTAGAGTCAGAGTTTCCTGGTACAGCCATTGATACTGAACTACAAACCACGCTTGTTGAAACGGTCAGAGAAGTGTCGGATATTCATCCAACAGATTCATATTCAGACACCTTTGAATCTGCTGATAGGACAAGAACTGATCTAGAGTTGCATGCCGCGGCAGATTCTCAGAGATCGTATTCAGCCACATTTACCCAAAGTTCCAGAACACTTGATTCAGCTGACCTAGATCATTCATATATTGCATCAGATTATGATGGGAAATCGTAAGTTATGACCTTTTTGTTATATTAGATGAATTAAGAAGAATATTTAGTTTACATTGACGCTCTTGGACTATTGTAGTCTGTATATCGAAAGCAAATTATATAAAATAGGATGCCAAATGATTTCATAATTTGTAATGAGAAATAAAAATTTCAGTCTTCTAAATACAAAATAGCAAAACCTAAGAGGTTGTGAATAAAAGCTAAACAATCTAAAGGCTGTAACATGTCTCATATCATTAATAAACAAGCAGTAAATCAGGAAATAAAAAAATGTAACACAGGGGAGAATAGCTGGAACATTCATTCTTTGTGTAAACTGTTTTAGATTGGAACAATCAGGATAGTATTGTCTTCCACACAATGTCATATAGGGGGCTTTAGATCTGATCTTTGTTATTAACCCAATACCAAACAATAACAACATTTCACAACTTTGTTGCAGACTGTTGGAAAACATGGTGGGAAAAGGAAAATTGCTCTTAACGAGCAATTTCTCCTTTTCCCAACATGTTTTCTGCCCTTTCAGACAATTATTTTTCAATTTCATCGTATTTTGAAATGTCTTCTGCAAACTTTTCCAATGTGGGATTTTCGAAAATTTGGTGTTTGGTAAAAGGTTAAGCTCTCCTCCCTTTTGCAACATTCTCCATTTATTTAGTGTCCATACACAAATACAGATGCACATTCTTGTTTATTGCTCATGAATTTATTTTTTGTTACCGTGGACCTAAGATAGAAAGTCATCTGGTACAGGTGATATTGGTAAAAGACCATATAACTAGAAAATCGAAAGGAAGATACAAAGGATGGACTTAATGTAGGGTATTCAGGTCTGTTTTAGCAATAAGTTAAGCACCACCTACCAATTCCTACATATTGTGTATTCTTTAGAATAACAAATTGTATTCTTGGTATCTGTGATACGAGCCAGTGATAAAATAAAAAAAAAAGTGTTTTTTTGTTTGCAAATATAACAAGGTTGCAGCTGAGAAATTCACCTTATGATATCAAAGTAAACTGTATCAAATGAAACTCAAACATTATATTTAAATTTACACTACGGATATGGCTTCACTTAAAGCCTATTATCCAGAACATAAGTTGAGCAGCATATTTCTTTTTATCATTTATTTTAACCTTTAATCATAGCTTTCTTTGTTTCATCTTTTAATTATAGTTTACTTTTCATCCTATCTCTAGACTTTACCCATTACCAAACGATAACAGCATTTTACCAGTTTGTTGCAGAGGACTTTGGAAAAAATTGTGAGAAAGGGAGAAATCGGTCTTAACGAGCAATTTCTTATTTTCCTACAATGTGTTCTGCCCTATCAGAAGACTGTTTTTTTTTTCAATTTCATCACTGTTTGAAATGTCGTCTGCTTACTCTTTCAATTTGAGACAGTCGAAAATTTGGTGTTTGGTAAAGGGTGAAGCACTTGGTCTCTTATGTAGAGTTCTTTGCTTACTATTTAGTTTGCCTCTGAATTAGGGATGGGAACGAATAGTGAAATCACTATTTGAATATTCGACTAGAACTATTCGAATATATTCAAATATTCGATTTTAGAATTCGTTTTGATGTCCGAATGTCTGCATGTCCGAATACTAGTACACTAGTCCTCTGTTCAAACCTTTTGTGTATAGCCGATATCTCATGTCGCCTTCGACTTGTCGGCAGAACGAGTAAAGTAATTCCAGACACGTGATGGAGACAATGTGATGTTTATCGAATAGATGTAGAAATTAGAATGAAGATAAGTTTGACAAATTATTCTGAAGAAAAATATACTTTCTAACACATTATTTGATCAATTGGTCTTCGTGCGTATGCAATCATGATTACGATTGGTTATTGAAAGAGTAATTGTTTAATTTCACGACAAACAAGTTACGTGATTGGTTGACACTGACAATTGTCAATTAGCGTGATTGACTTGTTTTGGATAATAAGGAGCAAGTGCAGATCATTAAGTTGTTAGATTTAGCGGCTTAAAATCGACTATTTTCACACTTAGGAATTAATCGTTTTGCAAACTGTCAAAAGATGTGGTAATTTGTCACAGGTGTTTTACTGTGTGACATACATTGAAAAAACATCGTAACTGCACCTGGGAGCTAGGCACATTCTTCGATATTTGGGATCGGTTTAGAGGAAGAAAATGAAAATAAAACATTATTTTTGAATAAAATTTATGGTAAACATACTGTAATATGGGTTCATTAAAATCGAATATTCGAATACTATTTTGCTATTCGAATATTCGACCCGCTATTCGAATATTCGAATATTCGTTCCCATCCCTACTCTGAATCCTAGCCTACATGTGAATGATCTGACTGTATTACTTCTAGAACCCTTGCTAACTTATTTATGTTATGAACACAACCTTGCTTATATCTTTATTTCAGCCTTTCAAGTCAAGTCTTCCCAACTTTTTCATTTCTGCTATGAATCAATTTTTGTTGGTACTCATTCGAATCCTATCAAGTTTCAATGAATAGCATATTTTTTTTTCAATTACTTTTATATATAACGCATACAAAATACGTTTAAGATATTCGCTGATTTCTACCCTTTATATTTTCAGATTGACGGATGATGAATACACAGATGACACTGATCATGATGATTACAGTGATACATTTGAACCCACAGAACACACTACACAGCTATCAGAACAAGTAAGTGTGATTCACTATTTACCATTATCGTCTACTGTTTAGGTACAGGCCTAAGCCTGTGACTCCTACAGTTTTCCTGGATTCACTAGTACTCGTCTAGGGCTCTGAAGTGACTTGCCAAAGGCCACTCCCACCAAACAAGATGTCTCTGTGTGGATTGAACCTAGGACCCCAGAGTTCTAAGTCCACCACCATAACCATAAGCATGAAGTCGGTCCCAGCACTATATGGGTAAATAATGCAAATCTATAATATTTGCCTCATGGATTTAGAGGAAGTGAGTTTTGACCACCAACATTCTAGTTCTTTTCAAAACCTTATGTTGCATGATACTCTTGAGAATCATTTCTTGAGAAAACATACAACATAGGACTATTCTGAACCCATCTATGGTTGTTTGTTGCCTGGTGAAATATCAGATATTTACTGAAGTTTATGCCAGACTATTTGCTGAAAAAAAAAGTAAAACCCCTTGGCTTATTACTTTTCATTGATTTAAAAATTATAAAAAGAAGGAGTTAGCTAATGGTGATTTCTGTTAGTCATATGTATCAAGGCACCCATGGTTGTCTACAAACCATACATAAATGTTCAAGTGGTCCTTCATCTTTCAGGTATCTAGAGAACAAACATTTGAGCGACATGATCATCAGGCCCAGCAAAGGTTTATAGACAAGATGATTGGGAAATTCAGGGATAGAGATCTTGTCAAAGTGAGGGGTCTGCAAGTTATCTCCCCTGAACCAGGTGAAGGTAAGAACTGGTATTGTTGACCAACATTCACCGTCTGTTGACTTGCCTGATTAGCATGAATTACACGCTATGCTGAGTATCTAAAAATATTCTCGAAGCCTTCCGTAATGTACAAGCATGTGGTTTATAAGGCGGACACTGTTACCACAAGAGCATGTAAGCTGTGATACACCTGACTGTTTATAAGTGTTATTTAGATGTTATAAGGTTATGTTACATTGCCCACACCTCAATTCAATCCGTTGAAAATTATCAAAGACAATAAAGTAGTGAATAACAGTAACTGTTCATCAATATAAATTTATTTCCTTTGGGTATTTTTGCAATTGAAAAAAAAAAAATCATTTGAGACGGACTTTGTCGACTGTTCTTGACTGTGTTTAGAAGACTGTCAAGTATTGAATATGACACCTCATAATAATTCATGCATAGAGGTCAACAGACGGCAAATGTTGGTCAACAATAAACTACAGTGCTCCAAAGAAGATATGAAAAGATATTTCTTAGTAAGGGGTTTTACCAAATGCCAAATTTTCGACTGTCCCAAATTGAAAGAGTTTGCAGACCACATTTCAAAAATTAATGAAATTGAAAAAATAATCATCTGATAGGGCGTAAACATTGTGGGAAAAGGAGATATCGCTCGTTATGAGCTATTTCTCCTTTTCACACAATGTTTTCCAGAGTCGTCTGCAACAAACTGGTTGAATGTTGTTATTGTTTGGTAATGAGTTAACTCTGTCTTGATATTTTTCAGTTGTGTTTTGGCTTTCCTTTGATTGACCAGTACATGGTTAGGGCCTTTCATTGTCTTTCAAAGGAACATTTCCATGGGATGAGCCTGGTGGGTCTTGATCCTTTGACTCCTATAAAATATTTTTAATGTTACACCCAAAATTAAAGATAAAAAGCTGTGTTTCGCATGGGTAAGGTCCCTATTATTTCGTAAAGACCTGTTTGTGTGATGGTACTCCTTCAAATCATATTCTCATGGTTCCCATGGTTGCCCGCAAAAAATGATTGTTTAGCATTTTAAAACCCTCTTTTTCCCCATCTAAATATACAGAGCTCTAGGTGCGGGAGGGTATTTAAGTCTTGTATATGCACTCCTCCGATATCTTATTGTTGAATTCTATTGTTTTAAAGTGTCCTGTATTAACCCTTTGCCAAACACCAAATTTTCCACTGTCCCAAATTGAAAGAGTTTTCAAACTATATTTCAAAGAGTGATAGAATTGAAACATTATCTTCTGATAGGGCAGAAAACCTTGTGGGAAAAGGAGAAATTGCTCGTCACGAGCGATTTCTCCTTTTCCCACAAGGTTTTCCAGAGTCGTCTGCAACAATCTGGGCAAATGTCATTATTGTTAACAAGATGGTACTAGTGAGTACCCATTATACAGGGATTGAAGAAGAAGATAGGAAAGGGAACAATCTGAACACATCGGGTTTACCCAATGAAAACGCCTCTGAAATAATATAGATGCCGCCATATTGTTTCGCACGAGAATGATGTCAGTTTACTTTTCTTTTGTAAAAGAGATCTTAAATGTGAAATCTAAAAAGTCGTTTAATTTGATTAAGGACACTACTTTATATGTCACAACTTATCATTTCTCCATTTCTTATGAATTACTGATAAAAAATGATTTAAAAGGATGTCCAACACTTCCATATACATTGACCTTCTTTATGTGGACCCTGTAGAAACGTGTTATATGCCGGCGGCGATTTACCCAAAAAATTGTAACCCTACTCTTATATCCGAGGTGAATTTCTCATCTCACAGAAATACTTGAGTAGTTCCAATTAGAAATAGAAATGTTTCTTGTCTTGACCTCCTATACAGCAGTATTAATTAAATTGAAACTGTAACAATCCAAGGAAATTAATCCGTCAAAGACACTATCACATCCAATCAGTAAAAAACAACTTTGTTGCAGACGACTTTAGAAAACATTGTGAGAAAAGGAGAAATTGCTCGTAACGAACAATTTGTCCTTTTCCCACAAGGTTTTCTGCTCTCTCTGAAGATTTTTTTTTTCAATTTCATCACATTTTGAAATATCGTCTGCAAACTCTTTCAATTTGGGACAATCGAAAATTAGTTGTTTTCTGAAAGGGTTTAAGTGTTGTATTAATCCATTTTATTGACCACTGTTTACATTGTTGACCTTTTCAGAGAGTGAAGATGAATGTTTAAAGCATTATTGTAAGAAGAGAGTGAAACAGTTAAAGAAGAGGGGGATAAACTCTCGGACAGGTAAACCCTTAGACATTCATAAAATGGAAACTTTGAGTCGTTTATTTAGCTGAAAGGGAATTGTTGAACATTTACACATTGGTTGTGCATTATCTGTTAATTCATTTGGTTATTTAGTCAATTAATGATTTACCTTAGACAAAATTTGGAAAGTTTTTGACAGAGGGAGTTCATTCATGATAAGAAACTTTCATCATACTGATATGCTAAGGCAGATTTATCCTGAGATGAATTAAACATTTTTTTGGTATTGTGGCCCCTTTGTAATCTTTTAAGAAAGTTGTATTTGATATTAATCATTTTTTGTGATTATCAAAGCCATTGACTTTGAATCTTATACACTTGCATACTAATATAAGAAGACTGTATAGACAAAATAGCATAACTCTTGCATGAAATAGCATAACTCTTGCATGATTTTAGCCATTGACCTTGAACCTTATACACTTGCATACTAATATAAGAAGACTGAATAGACAAAATAACATTACTGTAGCATGATTTTAGCCATTGACCTTGAACCTTATACACTTGCATACTAATATAAGAAGACTGAATAGACAAAATAACATTACTGTAGCATGATTTCAGCCATTGACCTTGAACCTTATACACTTGCATACTAATATAAGAAGACTGAATAGACAAAATAACATTACTGTAGCATGATTTTAGCCATTGACCTTGAACCTTATACACTTGCATACTAATATAAGAAGACTGAATAGACAAAATAACATTACTGTAGCATGATTTCAGCCATTGACCTTGAACCTTATACACTTGCATACTAATATAAGAAGACTGAATAGACAAAATAACATTACTGTAGCATGATTTTAGCCATTGACCTTGAACCTTATACACTTGCATACTAATATAAGAAGACTGAATAGACAAAAGAACATTACTGTTGCATGATTTTAGCCATTGACCTTGAACCTTATACACTTGCATACTAATATAAGAAGACTGAATAGACAAAATAGCATAACTCTTGCATGATTTTAGCCATTGACCTTGAACCTTATACACTTGCATACTAATATAAGAAGACTGAATAGACAAAATAACATTACTGTAGCATGATTTTAGCCATTGACCTTGAACCTTATACACTTGCATACTAATATAAGAAGACTGTATAGACACAATAGCATAACTCTAGCATGATTTTCTTTTTACAAAAGTATTGCCCCTTTTTGACTATATTTGATTATAGCTAAGCCAAGAGTGGTTGACACCTACTAGACAGACTTTTGTGTATAATCATTATATTGTACACAAATTTGTCTTGTGTTCAAAGAGACCTCATTTGTCAAATCAATATCGAACTCAATAAAACTTTCTAATTCCAGAGAAGAGTTTGATTACTGAAGGGGACAAGCAGCCAGCAACAGTGAGAGCATTGGAAGGAGAGAAACTGTCAGACTACGGTCTTCAGGACTGTATATTACAGAGGGCCAAACTCACCGATGTTATGTCTGCAATGAAGAAGGTAAACCCAGTTATACATTAACTCTATATAGGAAGAATTTAAAAAGCTTTTACAGAAGATGGCATATTGAAAAAAAGGGATAAATGCAAGAACTTTCAATGATTTAGATAAAAACCATTTCATTCTGTGGTGAAAGATTTCGGCGTTTGTTTCACAGAATGTAAAACGGTTACTTCCACTACATTATGCTAAGTACTGCCTTCAAGGAAATTATGGGCTGAACTTACGGTCATTTCCAGACCAACCTTAGTCATCTATGAGTTTTACCAAACTTTATCTTTTTGTTCTCAATGACTTTTTTTTCGATTTTTAAGATAAATGTATATGTTAAAGCATCATATAACACTTTATCAGATAAAAGGAAGATGTATACATAAGTTTCTATGTCTTATCTGTTTCTTGAAGACAAAACAAACTGAAGTCTCTCGTTTTATTGTTCGGTTAGTACAGTGAAGCCTCGTTTATCCGGACCCCGATTATCCGAATGTATTGCAATCTGCACAAAATTGTAAGGGAACGGAATTATTTGACCAGTTTGTTGCAGACAACTTTTGAAAACATTGTGGGAAAATGAGAAATTGCTTGTTACCAGCAATTTCTCCTTTTCCCACAATGTTTTTTGCCATATCAGAAGATTATTTTTGGGACGGGCGACAATTTGGCGTTTTCTAAAGTGTTATAAGTATACATGTGCATACAGACCGTTTATGTCTTAATGTGTATAAGAACATGCGCTTCTTCATAAGTCCGGATAATTCGCTCATCCGGACATTTTGTTGGGAACAGACGTGTTCGGATTAACGAGACATCACTGTATTTTATAGTGCCACATGATGCACATGATAGCAGTGGCTAGCTAATGCAGTGAAACCTGACATTACTCAATGCGAGGAGTTTGATTACCCTGTAGAATGCTGGGTAATTTTCTAAAAATAGGTTTTTGTGTTGTCTGCTTTTCAAAACCTTAAATGTCTGCCTAATTTTGATGAGGAAAGATACTCTGAGTAGCAAACAGGTTAGATCACAGGCCAGCAGCCAATTAACTTTGGAGCTTGCCTGGATCTTATTTGTTTGCATAAGCATGAATCCGGTACCAGAATTATAAGGGTTTTATCTTTTTTTTTTTCATGAATTTTACATGTCTTCGTTTTGGTCAAAGAATTTTTAAACTGTTTTTGTTTTCAGGCAGCAAGAAGCAAAATACATGAAGTAAAGAACTGTCAACATTGCAGGTGAGGATTTTATATTCTTAAAGTAGAATTATCATCTCATAACAAAGGTGTAACGAAGCAACAGACACTCACTACAATAACTTGGGACTTATTTCTTTTTTTTAAAGTTATTCCTTCATCTCTTTTAAAAGTATGATTGTAAAAGATATGATTGCGTTTAACTCACAATCATTTTGTCAAAATATGTCTCCAGCCTTTTTTAATCTAGGCAATGTTTGATAAAACATTGAGCTGTAAGTTAGTATGACTTCAGTGGACAGCCCCCTTTTAAAAGCAATCTTTTGGGTCTGAGTTAACCGTTTTCTTTGTATTATTAATTCATTTAAACCCATCTGTAGCCATAGACATCAGAAAAAACGTTGATTAAGCCATTGTGGCTTTCTTTAACCCATTACCAAACAATAGCGACATTCTATACTAACAAAGAGCCATATTTCACTCGATCACTCTCTATCTGGTTGATTAATTGGATCAGTTTATCAATTAATCCTGTTCTGAGGGTGGGGGCCTGACTTTCCAGTCTCATTCAAAGGGTTCCTCTCCATTCTCTGTTGAGCGTAGATGAAAACCGAACCCAGGGCTTTCCTGTCCGTCAACACTACATCGTCTCAAGACAGTTTGGATCTGCCAGTTCTATTCTCCCAGGGTACATTCAAATATCAGACTTGAGCAGTCCAGCAAGTGCTGCGCTCAACATGCCGCAGCCAACTCAGTCTACTCTTCTGCATGATGTTTGTAAGGTTTTCCATCTTCAGTTGAGAAAGGATTAACTGCTGCTTTCTATCTTGCTCTGTCAAAAGTCCCTTATGAAGGAACAGGTGTAGGACAGTGGTCCAGGGGAAGACCGCGGGCTTCTTAACAGGAGGGTCATGGGTTTGAATCCCGTGAAAAGCGGGATCTGCTTTGCAAACTTTCATTAATCCATTTCGGCGTGAGTACTGGTTATTTATCCAGAAAGCAGAATTGAGAGTGATTAATCTAAGTTGTAAGAACTTGTTTCACAATCGATGTAAAATAAATAAGTTTACACACAAGAAACAGCTTAAGTTTGTAAGAAAAATTCAACTCGAGAACATTTGTTTCCTTTTTCATCAAATTCTTTTGCCTGATTAATGTCTTTTTTTTCCATTTGGCTGATTTTGCTTTATTTCAGTGAGCTGAAGAGTCGTTTAGAGGAGGAGGAGGCCGAAAAGATGTTTACAGAATCTAGGGCAAGGATGTTGAAATCCAAGATGATGGACTTACATGTAGAAAATCATATTTTAAAAATGGTAGGTGTAGGTTATGGCTTTGTTACTTTTGTTTTTGTTTGTTTAAAAGTGATCTATAATGGATGACATTTGCAGGCTTTAACATAAATCTCCATGTATCAATTTCATCCCTATTTGTGCAATTAATAATGGATGACATTAAAGATTCTTCTTCCCAAATTTAGGTGATACATGAAATAGAATTAAAATTTCATATGTCTGTTACTCTTCAACCCTGAATATGGTCAATTCAGAGTGAATGCAATCAATTAAGGTCTTAATCCATTCCTGACACACTCAGCATTTGGGAAATACTCTGATAAAAAGAACTGGATTTTGCACAGTTTTCATTGATCATGTGATCTAGAAATGAATTTGATGTCTATTTTAAAATATATAAGATTCAAAAGCAATACATGGCTTTTGATATTGACATCATTTAAACTGCAATTATGGACATACAATGGCTCCCTTTGAACCAAATAAGCTATCAATAGGAATTTTTCATTCCATAAATTTGCCAGTATAGAAATTGTTATGTTTTAAGGCATTTTTGTTTAATTTTTCCATTTTCCGGAATTGTAAATAGACCACATCTTTTCATGTGAGGTTCTCCACCAACTGACTTATGGAATACTGATGGTTCTACCCAACTTGACCAGCCCTTATCCCTTTACCAAACGCCAAATTTTTGACGGTCCTAAATTGAAAGAGTATGCAGACCACACTCCAAAATGTGATGAAATTGAAGTCTTCTGATAGGGCAGAAAACATTGTGGGAAAAGGAGAAATTGCCTGTTGGGAGCAATATCTCCTGTTCCCTTAATGTTTTCCAAGGCGTCTGCAACAAACTAGTCAATGTCCTTATTGTTTGGTAAAGGGTTATTGGCAGTAAAGTTGGATTAAAAATAACATGTTTTCCTCTTTTTTTCGCAGAACTCCATTTCTATGATAGCAGACTTGGCGAGAGGTCTGCCTAGATCTTCAGAAAGACCAGAAAAGATTATGGATCAGCTACTAGAACCTTTGCTAGGGAAAAATGTGATGAGATAATTTAACCACGTCATAGATAAGATTAAGACAACCAGAAAGTAGCCCAGAAATTTTCCGACTAAAATTTTGTGATGTTCCATGCATAGGATTTATAAGGTTACTTAAGCAGACATTGCTGAAGGTCTGAACCTATTCTCCCTCATATCGAGGGCAGTGCAAGACTACAGCATGTGCTTAATGTTGTTAATGACTTTATAAAGTCTTACACTGAACCCTAAATATGGGGTTTTGTGACTGACCATCAGTATATGATGAAGCAGATGCTAACTTTTTGTTATGAATCATTATTTCTTTATGAAATTTGGCATAATAATCTAATTCATTCCAACGATTCCTACCAAATTTAAGGTATTCCACCCCTGATGGAACACTTGTATTTGCTTTGGTTGAAGAATAAATTGAACTGTATATCATGAAAGTGTTTACTCTTTCAAAGGCATTCATCAAGCCACATTTCCGATTTTTCTGATTTTGAATTTATATTTGCAAAATGAATATCAATGAATTCTGTTATTAAACCAATAGTAGTTATCTCCCCTTAATTATAATTTTTAAATTAAAATTAAAATTACATGAATGAAAGGTGGCAACTAGTCAATTCATAAAAAATTCTTATGATTGTATTTGTTCTATCAAAGCTTTGACTTTGTTATTCTGACTTTTCTCCATTAGGGATGGAATACTGTAAATTCATTTTATTATTTTCATCTGCTATTCCATATGGGGGAAAAAGTAACAGATGCAAATATAGCCGAGATCTCTGTCTATTGATCACGTGTGTGCCTAATTAAGGATGAATATATTTATAATCCTTTAAAAGTCTGTGATTGAACAGCTTTTATGCTTGTTTATAAATGTTTGTAATTATTAAATAAAACATTTTAGCTCAACTTACTTCATAGTTTTACTATTCCTAATTGTTAAGAAAGTTTTTTTGTCTAATGAAATACTGTTTTACCATGAACCAAAGCTATGCAAGAGAATAAAGGTATTTTATTTCAAACAACTTTTGTTCCGGGTATGATTTGATTACTGTTTTCTATCCCTTGTTTAGATTTCATTTAGAGCTTGTGGTCTGGCTAGCTTGAAGGATGCTGAAGGTTCTACACAGCCTTTTAGCCATGTAAGCTCCGGAATTGCCTCCATTACTGATGAGTTGGTTCTTTTTCCTATCTATAATAAGCTAGGCATGACAATATAACTGAAATGTTGTTGATACAATGTAAAACCAGATCAAATAAAGAAAACAAACACCATGTGATGTATTAAAGTACAAACTTGTGATGAAAAGAGGATATTAATCATAATAAATAGATTATCCTTTTTATCACATTGTTTCAAGGTAATCACGAAAGGTTTTCATAAGGGCTAAATCCCTGGCTAATGTACAGCAGGCCAATGATTCGCCCCTGATTTACAAACCTGTAATTAGTAGTTAGGTTAGGGGTATGCAACTTTCACAGTTTAGCCAAGCATTGGAATTGAACAGAAATGCTATTAATGCATTGTAAAACCAAATCAAAGAAACAAGTAGTTTAACATCGTTCTATTCCAAAGAGCTCATGTTTCTTTTCTAAGAATCTCGGTTAGTTGGGAACTATATAATGTGATCAATCACTAAACAAGTTTTAATTAAAAGTTTATTTTTTTCTATAAATAACAGATTTTTAGATTCGTAACACAATAAAGTTTTCATAACAGTCAAATATAATAGAACATTGGCTGCATCGAAGTAAAAATAATCATTTTTTCACGTTTAAGATTACATTACCTTAAAATATTTTTCTTGAAGACCTTGTCTTGCTCACAATTGTTTTGCCACATGAGACCCAAGTTTTTACAGAACATACACAGCTATGTGGCCCTATATTACCTGGTAATCTTTAGAATGCTGGGTATCTTTCTAAAAATAGATTTTTGTGGCTGTACCTTAAATTTCTGCTTAATTTTGATGAGGAAAAATACTCAGAGAAGCAAACAGGTTAAATCACAGGCCAGCCGCCAATTTATTTGGCGGCTGGCCTGGATCTAACCAGTTTGCATAGGCATGAAGTCCATTCCAACACTATCAGGGTTAAAAGAAATTTCAAACAATTATAATGTATTGAAGTTAATCAAAATTTTGGAGGCTGTTACTCTGAAAGAGTAAAAGTGTATTAATAATAGGAGAAGGGGCTCATATTGAGCAATCCCTCCTTTTCTACATTTTTATGTCAGACTTGCTAAATCGAAAAGATGCGAGATTGATAAAAGATTCAGGAAAGTGTTAACAAAACCTAGACTTTACGGCAATTGTCAGTTTGTTTTGATGTTACTGGTCAGTTGTCAAGAAAAACTGTTAACACATTACCAAATAATAACGACATTTAACCAGTTTGTTGCTGACGACTGGAAAACATTGTGGGAAAAGAAGAACAATGTGGGAAAAGGAGAAACTGCTCTTAACGAGCAATTTCTCCTTTTCCCAAAATGGAATCTGCCCTATCAGAAGACTGTTTTTCAATTTCATTACATTTTGAAATGTCATCTTCAAACTCTTTCAATTTGGGACAGTCGAATAATTGGCATTTGGTAAAGGGATAAAGTAAGGATTAAAAAACAGCATCATTATTTTCTTTGAAAAGCAAATGTATAATTTGCAGCAACAGACATTTAAACTAATGACCAAGTTAAAAAAAACGTTAAGTAACATAGTTGATTAATACTTTTTGAAATCATTGTGACAAAATGGAAGCTTGTTTATCATGAGACAATTTGTCTTTTCTCACAACGCTTCTGTAGAGGCACTAAAATGCATTTAAACCTTTCCCAAACAATAACGACATTTGACGACTTTGTTGCAGACAACTTTAGAATACATTGTGGGAAAAGGAGAAATTGCTCGTAACGAGCAATTCTTCCTTTTCCCACAATGTTTTCTGCGCCATCAGAAGGTTATTTTTCAATTTCATTACGTTTTGAAATGTCATCTGCAAACTCTTTTAATTTGGGACAGTCGAAAATTTGTTGTTTTGGAAAGGGTTAAATAGAGGGATGAAATAAATGATGTTGGTTCACCTCACCATTGTTAACATGTTTGAGAGAAATTATATTTTCAGGGATGTTTGCAAAATTTAAGTGAAAGGCCTCCTATAGTCTTGGATTCAACCGTATATTTGAAAATGAGTCTTACTGATATTTTGCTCATAGGAGCAAAATTGCTCTTTTCTTGCAGCAAAATTGCTCTTTTCTTTCTTCATTAATATAAAGCACTTTCTCAATTATTTCAAAACCCAGTGAGTGATCAATATTCTGTTTATTTCAACATTTTTTTTTTAAATAAAAATATAAAACTTGTTTTAAAACATGTTAGTTTCATGATAGGATAGTCTTGTAAATGTAAACAAGGGAAAACGTTTTGAAGATCATATTTTCTTGTATGTCTGTGCTTCAGGCGTGTCATATCGGAGTAAATTTCCAGGTTCATGAATCAGATCAACGATGAATGTTTTCGGAGGAAACTTTGGAGCACCAGGCTGAAATAAAAGATGGGGAAGATATAATGGTGAAATTCATTTAGTTCAAACTATAATTTGTTTTACATCAATTGTGACAGAAGATTGAATCTAATTAGATACACTCCCGATGTCTGTTTTCTGGATACTAAACCAGTACTTGTGCCAATTTGTAGCAAGTCCTGGCAATGGCACCTGGATGAACTTGCGACCCTGGATACTAGAGGCAGATGCTCTACCACTGAGGTTCATTCTTCATTTGATGAAGTAGTATTAAATTCTATAAATTTGGTTTGTATTAACCCATTACCAAACAATAACAACATTTAACTACTTTGTTGCAGACGACTATGGAAAACATTTTGGGAAAAGGAGAAATTGACGTAACAAGCAATCTTTCCTTTTCTCACAGAGCTTTCTGCACTATCAGAAGATTATTTCCGAATTTCATCACAATTCGAAATGTCATCTGCAATTTCTTTACATGTGGGACAGTTGAAAAGTTGGCGTTTGTTAAAGGGTTAACCAAATTTCCATTATAACCATGTAATTCATATAAGAGCAGCTGATGCTTCATAGTTTAGAAATAAATGTTATAAAGAGAGCATTTGCTTTTAACAATCAGTTCACCCTTTTCTTACAATAACTTCTAACCAACATCACAAAATAATGTTCTCTTACAATAATTTCATAGCTGTCTGCTAAAGCTTTCAAATTGGACCATGCACAAAATACCATATAAAGGAATGGGTAAATAAATTTAATATACAAATCTTTACACATATATATGACAAAAATTAGATTACTACACAAAAATACTAGAAAGTTAAAACATTTTATGATCATCGATTACGAAATGCAGGTAAATTTTTTTATCATTTAGATCTAAATCAAATAAAAAGGTTACAAGGAAATCAAAAATGAAAATTAAAACATTCGAAACAAAACATGATTTTTATGTATCATTATTTTTTCTCACATTCTAAAAACCTAAGGCCTCTGATGAATCTTATTCAAGTGATGAATTATTCAAGGATGAATAAAAGTTAATTCCAATTAACCCTTACAATGCTTGGTAATTTTCTTAGAATAGATTTTTGTGTTGTCTGCTTTCCAAAACCTTAAATGTCTGCTTAATTTTGATGAAGAAAGATCATCAGAGTGGCAAACAGGTTCGATCACAGACCAGCCGTCAATTTTCTTCGCTAACCTGTTTGCATAAGTATGAAGTTGGTTCCAGCACTATAAGGGTTAATGAGTGAACATTTTTCTTAAAATATGAATCAATCTTGTTTGAAATATTTTTTCTATTCTCATGTGATGTTTTCCTAATTGTCTTTTTTCCCTGACAATGAACAAGACTTGGTTCTTATCTAAAACCAGATCCAAGTAATTTGCTGCACAGAACCAAATTGATGTTGAACATGCATTATGATAAATAATTCTGTTGCCAAAGTTAGTCTTAGTGTGCATGCATGCTGATTGTTGAAGAAGCAAAACAAAACGTTAAACCCTTGGGTAAAGAGTTGATTCTTCGTTGAGAGAAGACTGAACGGTGTAAAAAAGGGTATGAATGGTGTCAAGTTTGTCTAACCCATTACCAAACAATAACGACATTTGACCACTTTGTTGCAGATGACTCTGGAAAAGATTGTGGAAAAAGGAGAAATTACTCTTAAAGAGCAATTTCTCCTTTTCCCAAAATGTTTTCTTCCCTATCATCAGATTATTTTCAAATTTAATCACATTTTGAGATGTTGGACAGTTGAAAATTTGGCATTTGGTAAAGGATTAAACCGTAACCCAATAATGAATCTTTCAAATTTTCCGAGTTCATAAAATGATATTCATAAAGTATGACAACTCATATCATTGACAAAAAATAATTTTTTTGTAAGCATTTCTTTTTATGTCACAATGATTTCTAATATTTTCATTCAATTGTAATGTAAAGATCTATGGAGAAATGGGTAATAAGCCTACATGTACATTTAATGCATTGACGATTGGGCAGCTGGCATCAAATTACATTTTTAAGATTTTTGATCATTTTTCAATGTATATATTAAGGTGACTGTATGCTATATTCATGTTTCAGAAATTCATGCACAGAAAAAATTGAACTAAACTGTAAAGCATATGCATTAGACAGTATAAATACAGACAAAATACTCATTGATTTAAGAAAGTACCATTATTGTGCTGTCCATGCATAACCTTACAACACTTACAGATTCTTTAAGCCTTTCTTTTCCCATTTGAATATATGTAACAATAGGTTAAAATGGTAGCAATCATGTTTTGTTTAAACATGCTATCGTAATGATATTACTGTTTGTCAAACATTAACAGATTATTTTAAATCAACTACAAATAAACTGAAATGATCATGCTTATTATTCAAATGAAAATAAAATATGTGAAATGATCGGCAAAAGAAAAGATCAATAGTCCATGAAGTATTTTAACTTGTAAAAATCTATCAAAGATTATTCATAGTAAGAAATACCAATACCAAATTTAAGAAAGAGTCATACGATAATACAGGGTAGTTTTTATCTTAATTCTTTTGTATACAGAACCGCATCAACACTTTTCTGTAATATTGGGATGCATGGCTTTATAATGATCAACTTTCTTCCTTTGGTCAAAATGCTTTCTTCCCAAAGACACTATGCAATGTTCATTTTCAGACATAAGGACTGTCATTTCTTATTTTTAATTTAGACCAATTAGAAAATCCCACATGGGGGAATAAGTTGGATTAAGAAGAGCAGGAAAGAAAGTCTTCAAATGATACCCCAAACACACCGAGTATTCCAACAAATAGTCTTTGAGATGAAAATTTGCGATCATGAATAAGAATGCAATGAACAAAATGACAACAGAAGGGTTTATAAATGGCATCATCCCATGCAAACAACATATGCAACAATGGTTATTAACACTTACTGTTGGACTGAATGCAAATAAACTATCCTCTAGCTGAAATTAGTATAGAAGGCTGGACTATCTCTCAATTAAGGTAGAATATCCATAATCCGCCATTTTGAAACTATTTTTTTTGTTCAGATTTCTTAAGTCGTTCTCGATATACATCAGTCATGGCCATTTGACCAGTTTGTTGCAGATGACTTTGGAAAGCATTTTGGGAAATGGAGAAATTGCTCTTAACAAGCAATTTCTCCTTTTCCCACAATGTCTTTTGCCTTATCAGAAGATTATTTTACAATTTCATCACAGTTTGAAATGTAGTTTGTAAACTCTTTCAAATTGGAACAGTCGCAAATTTGGCGTTCGGTAAAGGGTTAACCACTAAGCCACGCAGAACCCTTAAAGTATTGTCCCCTATCAAAGGAAAAATAAAATTCCTTGTTTTATCCACTTGAGGGCTGAGGATGTATATTAAATCTTCATTTACAATGCAATATTATTTGATTTTCTGTACAAGGTCTCTACAATCAATAGGTTATAGAGAATGCACACAGCCTCCAGATAGACTTTTTATCCTGCAGCATACTTCATTAAAAACAATTTTATTTATAAAAAAATTAAGATGTAAACACAAGAGGTCATCAGTGGCCAGTTTTTGATAATCAAAACTTTATTACAGTGTAAGTTATCATTCAATGGAATTTTGCCCATAAGAAAATTGGCAGTTGTTTCAATTAGGAGAATGATAGAAATATTGAATAGTGGTTATCAACCCTTGTAATGCTGGAACCGACTTCATGCTTATGCAAACAGGTTAGATCCAGGCCAGCTGCCAGGTAAATTGGCAGCTGGCCTGTAATCTAACCTGTTTGCTACTCTGAGTATCTTTCCTCAACAAGATTAAGCAGAAATTTTAGGGTTTGGAAAGCAGCTGAGACTAAAATCTTTTTTAGAAAGTTACCCAGCATTCTAAGGGTAAATCTATTACCAAACAATAACGACATTAGACCAGTTTGTTGCAGATGACTCTGGAAAACATTGATGAGCAATTTCTCCTTTTCCCACAGTGTTTTCTTCTTTATCAGAAGGTTATTTTTCTATTTCATCTCATTTTGAAATGCTGTCTGCAAACTCTTTCAATTTGTGACAGTCGAAAATTTGGCGTATGGTAAAGACTTAAATCACCCACAAGATCCCATTGGTGGGATTTGGTATAAATTGCACAGAGTACTCACAGTGTAGTCTTGCTCGGGTAGCATGACTTCATTCCATGCTCGATTGTATTCACCCCGAACTAAAGAACAGCTCACAGCTATCTTGTCTGCTAATGTCTGGAAATGTATGTGTATATTATTTTTAAAGGTGCTTGTTCACAGCTGAGACAATTTGAAAGACAAAATAATATGTTAATGAAACAATACATTTACAATTTATTGTGGTTTGATATTTTATGAAAAGAAGCTACCAAACGCAAAATTCGGTCGGAAGGTGTCAATATTTTTATGTATACACAGAGGTTAGGCAAGGTGAATATTGCCGGGACTAATCCACAAATAGGTGCCAGTATTGGTTAAGTATCCAGGAAGCAGTCATCATGAATGAATTTGAGAAGCTTTAAGCTTTGTCACAATAGATCTAAAATAAATAGGTTTAAACTAAACAATGGTCTTGAACAAATAGTGGTCTAACTTTTAAAGTCCATTACAGCTGAAAACAAGAAATATTAAATATCAAAAGGTGCATGATTGAGTCTTTGATAGGTCTCCTCCTTGCATGTATCTTTAGATTAACGATGCCATTAACAATGCTTTAACAAAGTGGTTCTTTTCATGTCATCATATAAAGGGTTCAGTGCAAGCACTTATTGCTGTATAGCGCCAAACCCTTGGTATTAAGTTTAGGGAATTTTTCAGAACTCTTTATGAAGCTAACCTTGAATAGTAAAGCTCTATGAACATGGATCCCAAATTTGACTTTCCCCAGTGGTATCACATTGTTTTTCAATTCAAATTTGATCTGGCTCAAGGGCAGTTCCCATCCAAAGTTATTGAGCTGTCCCCTCTCTATTGGACCTCCCATCCTCTCTGCTACAAACCTGAAAAATAACACACAAATGTAATACAGACGGGTCATCAACATGATTTGTTTGTTTCTTTATTGAAGGCCTTTAAGAATTTTTTTTTAACAACATTTTCACTTCTGGAGCAAAAGCAACTAATAGTCTTTATATGGGTTGGAGACAAAACCATGGTCAAGGACGCTTGGACAATCTTAACCACAGCAAATTATTCATTTATAGAAATAGTATCCTGGGTTACTTGGGGAGAGAGGTTTGCATATTGACAAATTATCCATAGGAAACTACTTCATCAATCATAAAGGGGATTTCAAATACTGTTGTGTATTTTAATTTTATAGCTGTTATGCCATCTGAGCATGCAAATCCTTGTCTTTATATGTATTTATGATGATAAACTGTATTTAAAAATCTTATAAACAATGTTAGCAAACTAAAAATTGCTTGTAATAAGTAAGTGATCAGTATAAAGTATCAAGTAATTGATGCTGAACATATCGAGGGTTCAATGCATAACTATATAGTAAGTGCTTCATAAACATGAAGCACTTACTGTATAGTATTGCGTTGAACCCTCGATATACTATGGTACATTTATATAAATATTGTACATTGCCAGGGCCTGCACTTGTTCCCTTGTTGATGGTAATGGTTGAATCTTCTCTGAGACCTCCTCTATGTACTTGAGGAGTGTTGGATCACAGGGTGGATCGTACGGCTTGTTGTCAGTTGCTGAGATTGCCTCCGCCTCCCTCTGTAATTGGGCTTGTAGCTCCTCCTCTTTCTGTCGCTCCTCCCTCTCCTGCTGCTTACGGGTTTTCCTGGGGTGGAGATAGATTGGTTGGTATTTAGACCCTCCAAAATAGAATAATGTGTTTTGAAGCTGTTTTTCATCACAATCTAACTTATACTAATGAACTTGGTGTTAAAGATTATCGACAATTGGAGAAATTCTCACATTAAACAGTTTATTCTTTTGAAACTTTCCTTTTTTGGCTTAATACTTATTTAAAATTTGGAATTGTAGGTTCATGTTTAATTATGGCATGTAATCATCATGTAATCTTCCATCGAATATCATGTTTGCTTTATTGGTTCAATGAAGTTTGAGTAGTTTGTTTTTCTTATTAATACACATACTAATGATGACATGATTCTTTCTTACAGTCACGATTACTTGTTATATCTGTTATATCTTAATCAAAATAACACAATGTTTGTTGCAAATCATGTTGACAAATAACTGGTTTGAAATGTTGAACTTGAAGAAAAGATATACAAGTCGAGGGTTTAGTTCATTGCAATAGGAAGTTCTAGAACACCTTACAATAGTCTTACGCTGAACCTTTGATGTACTCTAGGATATTCATGCAGCAATTGTAGATCTCTAAAATGTTTGAAGATCATTACAATAACTGTACTGATGCAAACAATAGTACTTTAAAGACATGGAATAAGCATTCGAATGCTAAATAGAAAACAAGTCTTTCTAATTAATAAAACAGAAAACAAATGTGTACATTAAATAGTTTTACAGGATAATTGCATGATTTTGACAGGGTGCCATTTTCAACAGTTAATAGTATTTTTTCTACAGAAAGAAGCACAAATGTTTCATCTATATGTCTTCAGTTTTGTAATAAATGTTCATATGATAGAACTAATAATCTATTCCCGTCACCAAATACAGAAAAAGAAAAAAAACATTTTAAGTTAGGTTTTGACTGTTGATAGGATTTAGGGAAATGTTTTATCTAACTTCCTTAACAATGTGTTAAATAAAACTTATGTTTCCTCCCTCAATATCTCCTATAACCTTTAGAATGCTGGTTATTTTCTAAAATTAGATTTTTGTGTCGTCTGCTCTCCAAAACCTTAGATATCTGCTTAATTTTGATGAGGAAATATACACAGAGTAGCAAACAGACTAGATCACAGGTCAGCCACCAATTTACTTGGCGGCTGGCCTGGATCTAATCTGTTTGCATAAGCATGAAGTCGGTTCCAGCACAATAAGGGTTAAACACACTAGCCGCTGAATACCTAACAGTTGCGACTAAAAGAAAACAAATGTCTCCTTTTATCACAATGGTTTCCTTATAATAACACAAAGAAATTTTTTTTTTTCATACTCAGCAGCTGTCTGGTACTTGCTTAATTAATTAAACAAGTGTGTTAATTCAGCTTTATGTATTATTGCCCTAAGATGGAGTGGTCTGTTGGTTATGAAATTCCAGCCTTTCAGATTGAGTATTCTGTATGCCTACGGAAAGGTTGTCTTAACTAAACCCACAGCCAAGCAAATTTGAACCATTCCAAATTGCTGTACTAGTAAAACAGTGCAACCAAGCCTAATGTTTGCAGGCAAATATGAAGAAAAACAGATGATATCATACAATCCCCTTAACTTACATCTCTGCATTAAACATAAGGATTTATTTAACAATTCAAATTGTGCGCATGATGAATTAATCATTGCTTTGATCAATCATTTTAATGTGTGAAAAGGTCTATAAGAACCTCCTGGACATTTTTATTTAAACATTTTCCGTAGATTATCTCGAGGATGGTCCAAGTAAGCTATCGTTTATTATGCTGACATTCTCAGAAAAACATCATGTCTCTGATAATCATGGTTATAATTTGTATATAGGGGAGTTGTGAGAGTGTGTTTGTGAAAAAGTGTGAACTTAATATATACTGTTGTGAACAAACTCATTAGCAAATATTTTCACATCTTCCAATTGATTCTGTACTTTCGTATTCATCTTTGAAGATGTCTTTGTAGTACTTGTTATCAAAATCATGAATATCAAAATGGGGGATGAGGAAAAACCTTGTTTCCCATGTGCAAGGGTCTACATAGGCACACTACAGACTCTGTGACCTTTACCAAGGGGTCATGACATTTTGACCTTTCTAACATGCAGTGACCTTGACCTCACCTTGCAGAAAGTCTTCCCATCATTCCATTAACTATTTCTACGCTGCAAAGTGTAATAACATATTATAGAAATATCCATTCTATTTATGAAATGCTAGGCAAGCTTTGAGTGACTAATTTCACATTAAAATCTCAAAACAACCACTTGATAAACTACAAGTATTCAAAATCAAAACAAAAATGGCAATATGTATAATACCAATTCTAAAAAGTAAACAGTTGTGAATCTAAAAATAGAATTATGTGAGTTTGTAAGCAATTGATTTTGATACCCGTCCACCACATTCTCTTCAAAAATAAAGGCTTAAGATAAACTTTTATTATCTTTCTTTGAATTTCTGAGTCTGCTACTTCTTTTTCATGAATTATTCTAGAGATTCTTCCAAATCTTTCAGAAAAAAAGAAAAGGTATTTTCCTGAGATATAATTTAAGTTGGTCTTGTCATTGCACACCTCAAGTCTGATTTTAACTAATATCATCCAAAGCATCTCATGTCGAGGGTTAAATGCAATACTATAGTAAGTGCTTCATGTTTATGAAGCACTTACTATAGTCTGTCATTGAACCCTCGATGTGCTTTCGCGCTCTTGTCTATTCATCTACATGCATACTGTGAAATGTCTCTAATCATTGTTAACACTCATTTATAAGATACTTTTCCAACTCTGATAAATTATATCATTTATAATGATGAAAAATTAATGACAAAAAAATGAAATTGCCCAAGAGCAATTTCTTCTTTGAAACAATAATTGTTTAAAAGAAATAATTATATGCATTACACTGCATAATGTAGTATTCACACAGAAAAGAGTTAAGGAAAAAGAGCATCTTGTAAATGAGAACTGATTTAACCCTTAGAATGCTGGGTAAGATACTCAGATTAGCAAACAGGTTAGATCACATGCCAGCCACCCATATACTTGGCGGCTGGCCTGGATCCAACCTGTTTGCATAAGCACAAAGTCGGTTGCAACACTATAAGGGTTAAGAAATGGCTTCATATTGGAGCTTGTATATCTCACCTTATTGGCGTCATAGCATTACTCACTAAGGACATTTTCCTACCCCTGAAACATTTTGTCAATTCTCCACAATATCAGTTTCGTTACTTAAACAAAACTAATGGGACTTTTTGACGAGTCCCAATGCACAGCAGTTTGTATGGTGTTAAACCCTGTAACAACAATTTTTCATTGCCATCCTATTTGCCATAGTGCCGAGAAGGGAGGCCATTTCTACTATGGTACCATAGCCTAACAATTTGTCATAGGATAGTGATAAAAATTAATAATGAATATAATTAAACAATATAAACAACTTCATTAATTGAAAATTGCTGTAAATTTTCAAAAACAAAGAAAGTCAGTGAATCAGAATTTAAACATACATTGCGATGATGTTAAGACAATCAGTAAACAACCATCTAAATAAGGAGTGTAACCTCAATTTTAGCCAACAAGTTACATCAAACATAAAGAGAATGACTTCTGAAATCTGAAGTCTCTAAGTTAAACCAAATCCATACATAAATGGTTATGACATAAAAAACCTGTAAGTTCAAAAATAGTTAACAATATTTAGTGCCAATTATAGCAAGCAAAATGAATATAACCTGAACAAGAACTAGTGTTTAAATATGACACCTGTAAGTGAAAAATAAACACATATTAACCCATATAGTCCTAAAACCAACTTCATGCTTATGAAACCATGTTAGATCAAGGCCCACCGCCAAGTAAATTGGTGGCTGGACCTCAGATCTTACCTGTTTGCTACTCTGAGTATCTTTCCTCAACAAAATTAGGCAGGAATTTAACAATTTGGAAAACAGACAACACAAAAATCTTTTTTTTTAGAAAATTACCCAGCATTCTAAGGGTTAATGATGTATGACAATATAAGACAGCATGCTTAATCAAACCTTAGCACAACTTGTGGAATCATGAAGCCTGCAGGTTAACCTTTCACATCATATGCATAGCCATACCTCTAGCAAAATATTCAAAAACATTTTAGAAAAAAAAAGAGATATTACGCATGGTGAGTAATATCTCTTTTATCTCTTGATAATTTCTAAACGCTATCCAAAAAATGTTAATTTTTCAGGTCAGATTTCTTGATATTTTCTTAACACTATCCAAAAAAATGTTAATTTCTCAGATCAGATTTGTTGTGTCCTGTTGCTTTTCAGTTTGCACCAGTCACTTAAACGCATATGAGGAAATGGGTTAAATAATAACAACACATGAATTGTGATAACATGAAGCTAAATATTAAATAACAACAACAAAAATGTGATAACATAAAGCTTATCAGTCATGCTGTAACTCTCTACTCACGTGGGAGAATGGCTGTAAGAATATTAGGAAACCATTTTCAGATTTTTATGAATATACTTCACGAAAATGTTCACAACAAATCAAGGATTCAATGCAAGGCTATAGTAAGTGCTTCATAAACATGAAGCACTTACTATTGTATTGCACTGAACCCTCAAAATGGCATCCATAAATGATAATGGAGGTCATTGAATCATTTCATCTGTAAGAGAGATATAAGCCTAGGATATTGAAACCATGTATTGAGGAAATACAAAAAATGTTTAGTTTAAGGTTTAATCTTATGAATTTAACATCAATTGTGAAATAAGTTCTTACAACTTAGATTAATCACTTTTGGTTCTGCTTCCTGGATACAGTACTTGCCCCGAATGTGGATTAATGAAAGTTCGCAAGGCAGATCCCGCAACTCCCAGGATTCAAACCCACAACTCTCGTGTTCAGAAGCCAAGGCTCTATCAAAGGTTTGGAATAAGAAGACTGATAATGAATTCCAAAATACAATAAAAGACATATTTTGAAGAGATAAATACTTATACAGATGTAAAAACTCATGCAAACCCTTACAGTATAGTTAGACAACAAAAGTTAATGAGATTTGAATCTTTAGTCCGAGAAAATGGACTAAAGATTATTGCTAAACCCATTATTTTAGACATTTTTTATTATACACAAAAGAAGGGCATTCATCCCCAAAGACAGCATCATGACAAAAGAAGAAAATGCCTTTCATCGGTAGTTTCTCATTTAGTCTTGATCATTTCCTTTTAGATGTCTATTAAGAAGGAAGTTTTTTACTATAATATACAGGACTGCTTTTGTCTATTGAGTTCAGAGGTGGCATAACCAATCGCTCATAGTGCCCAGCTTATCCAAAAGCCATAAAAGACAAGTAATTTTTTACTGAAAATCACAATATAAGCATTATAGAGGCTAATGCAGTAAAAGACTTGGCAATTAACACACAAGTAAATCAAAGTCAGATTTCAACACCCTTGAACAATTCATGTTAGGTAATGGGTTTAACATTGAACAAATTGAATACATATATGAGGATAGTTCCCAGAGTACCAATCATGCAATAAGAGAACAACAATCTAAAGTACAATGTTCCAAAATCAAAAGCAAAGGCAGATGATAAAATATTAAGTTTAGTTTAGACTAATTTTTTCATTGATTAGAAAACAAGTTCTTGGACAAATCAAGTCCAAGACACTTGTGTCTCAAGGCCGATGCAGCGATGCTCTACCCCTGGACCACTTATGTTTGTTAAAAATACACTTTCTTTATGAAAATTGGGTAGAAACTCTTGTGACAAGAAGCAATCCATCCTTTACTCACTATGATTTCTTAAGTCTTTCCCAATAGATGCAGCAAAAAGATGTATTACAGGATTAACCCTTAGAATGCTGGGTAAACTTTTAAAAATATATTTTGTGTCGTCTGTTTTCCAAAACCTTAAATATCCGCTTAATTTTGATGAGAAAAGATACTCAGAGTAGCAAACAGGTCAGATCACAGGCCAGCTGCCAATTTACTTAGCAGCTGGCCTGGATCTAACCTGTTTGCATAAGGATGTAGTTGGTTCCAGCACTTCAAGGGTTAAAGAAAAGAATTCTTGGGGCCTCAATAAAGTAAATCAAGATGATAGCATCACAATACACTACAGAGCTTAAGACATGGGGAGAATTAGTTCGCTTTTTCCTTATGATAATGCCAATTTTCTTTCTTAAATATATTGAATAGAGGCTTTACGTAAACATTGTATCTTATATTACACTTAAAAGAATGTCTTTCAGTGCTTTCATTTTTGACTCTTTAACCAAAACATAGAAAGAACCAGATCAAAAGCATCAATCCATGACAATGGTTTTATGCTTTTTTTCATCACTGTTTCTATTCAACTGACTGCAACATACGAAATTGAAGTCAGACAAATTTTTGTTTTTTTCATTGATTCATAATGTGTTATTACGCCAAAAAAAAGGTGTATTTTGGCTTTAATGAATACCAACAACATTGGCCTTGAGAGAAAACAGTAAGATATTTGTAATTCTCCCCTCATCTGTAGCTCTGTTTTATACATTATCATACACGATACAAATACTTGGAATACATATTTCAAAGATTTACTTACGAATGTGGTGGACTGAAGAAATATAGTGCAATGTTTGTTTTTTCATATCATGACAAAGACATATTCAGATATCGTTTACTGCAGATAGATAAGAATAATCTGATGTAACATGATTGTGGTCAATGAAGTTTGTTGAATGCACGAAATACAGTGCATCAAATCTTCAGAAGCTATCAATGATGGTAAAAAGGGGCAAGTATATGATAATTATGTTAAAGTACAGATCAAGGTAAACAACAAAGAGTCTAATACCAATCTGAAATGCAAGAATAATTCATTGATACATCATCCAAGATTAAAAATGAAATGGATCAAAGAAATATAGAAGAAAAAGAAATGTAAACAACTGTTGGAAATGCCTAGCAATTATTAGGACAATAGGAGAAAAATGTTTGTAATAGTAAAATTCATCTTTTGTCTGTTTTGTCCTAAGCTGACTGCTATATTAAGATGTTATTTATGAAACAAGAACTTAGTACAAAAGATGATTGCATGAGGATAAAAAAGTCAATTGTTCTTAATAATTGAACTTATATCAACATGATAAAATATCAAAGCTCAAGAGAAGCCTAAAAGGCTTATAAAATCTGGATATGGTTTTTGGTCAAGACTTATACAGCTGTAAATGTTTCGACACATTTATGCTTTGATATCATAGTTCTTTTATTGACATTAATGTGTTCCCAATATGAGATTTTGTGACAGATCCAAATTAAAGAGACAGTGGATAAAAAGTAATATTTCCTCTCTGTGATATTGGGACAAAACCACTTGGACATAAGAATTTTTTTTACCAAATGCCAAATTTTCAGCTGTCCCAAATTGTAAGAGTTTGAAGATAAAATTTCAAAATGTGATGAAATTGGAAAATAATCTTCTGGCTGGGCAGAAAACATGGTGGGAAAAGGAAAAATTGCTCATAAAGAGCAATTTCTCCTTTTCCCACACTGTCTTTCAGAGTAGTCTGCAATAAAGTGGTTAAATGTCATTATTGTTTGGTAATGGGTTAAGGAAAAGCATCTTCTAATCATTGTGCGCAGACTGAGACTGCACCAAATGACTCGGAATAACATCTCACACAGATGCATTTTAGAAACTGTAGTCAATGTGTCATTTTATTTCACAGTGAAATGAAACAACTTCATTATAATGCAGGAGTGATTAAATGAGTGCGCCTTACAATACTGTGCACATTAAGTTGCACCCCATTATGTGATTGTTAATCAAAACTGTTAACAAGAAAGAGAAGTATTGTCTTTTTTTTTTATTTGATTGCCCATTATCAAGTTGTTTGTGCTTTCACTCCTTTTTATTGGTTGACTGTATAGGATAGGAGTTTCAAATGGTATTTCAGATATAACACATAGGACAGTGCACTCATCCATACTCTTTGTGTTTTCAGCACAGTATTACTCCAAAGCCACTGATTGCTCTTCAGTAGGACATAGTCGTCAATTTGTATTGAGAGATGAATAAGACATGTCTCATTACAAATGACAAACAATATGGGTCAATTTGGCTTCAAACTCTGCACAACTGCATTCCAAGTCTGGGTCTATTGACTCACTTTACATCAACCAAACAAAACCTCCTAGAAATTACTTGACACATTTCAGCATTGGAAACATTAAAAAGTGTTGTGTAAAAATGGAAAAATTGATTTATCCTATTTTGTCACAATCATTTCAATGCTTATAAGTCTTTTTTATTATGTGTATTTTGTTAGCTGTTTTATGATGCTTGCTATTAATTTTTCAGAACTGGAAAAAAGTTGTTAAAGAATACTGTCATTAGTTAGAAATTTCCTTAAGAAAGGTATTATGACCCATACAATGAATGAATATGTTCGAAAAGCTTTGGCAATGCATTCCCTGATAGTGCTTGAACCGCCTTCATGCTTATGCAAACAGGTTTATCAAGGCCGTCCGCCAAGTAAATTGATGGCTAGCCTATAATCTAACCTGTTTGCTACTCTATCTTTCCTCAACAAAATTAGGCAGATATTAAAGGTTTTGGAAAGCAGATGATACAAAAATCTATTTCAGAAAACAACCCAGCAGTTAAATGCCAGGGCCAGCATTGAGCCGACATATAGATATTAGAATACATAAACCATACTTATGATAAAGAAACTGTCTTATCTATGGCCCCAACATGATATTCCCTGATAACGCTGAACAGATTTTGTCACTGCTCCAAATTGAAAGCAGCAGCAAACGACAAGAAATAGCAAAACATAAACACATTTTTTCTATGATGTTGGATAGAAACAATTGTGACAAAAGGATAAATTGCTCATCATGAGCAATTCCTCCTTTTGTCACAGTAGTTTCTTTAAAATCTCTGCAGCAGATAAGGCTAAGTGAGGTATAATGGAGTCATACATGGTTAAATTGTGATGCGTCATGCAGAAAATTTAACATCAGATTGCAAAGCTTGATCGCACAAAAACAGTTTTCTCCTTTGAAAAGGTTTTTCACCCAATGAATATTTATCATTTGTTACATAATGTAGAATTCTGAAAACATTGAAGAATCAAAAACATTGTTGATTAGTCTCTAAAGGAGTACACATATTCAACATTGTATGGGAGATTGTGAAGATGTAGTTTTGTGAGTGAGGTCGGTAAATGTTTAAGACCTACTTTGACCCACGGGCGGATTCCTTATGTACGACAAAATGATCCTTTCTTATAACTCTGCGAAAAATAAAAGCGATTTATCACTTGTGTTTAGTTAACATAATGCACTCAAACAATGCCAAATTATAATTGTATATACAGTTCTGATGGCATCTATTGATAAGTTAGGTTGCATTGAGTTTAGTACAATTTTTTTCTTTTTTCATTTTTTCGTTTTATACATTAGCATAGTTGAATCCAAATTATGTCAAAAGCCATCTTAGATGACATTTTATAAATGTTAACTTAATGCTTTTTGATATGTAATTAAGTCTCACCCATGAGTCAAATTAGGTTGAATTCATGACATTGACTGAAAATTCTTGCTCACATTAGTTATTATTTCTGATAATGTTTTCATTAAATGTGATGTAAATCTGATACTGATTACAAGGAATAGCTTGTCTTGAAAGTTGATTTGAGCAAAGCAATTGTCAATTTTAAACATAATCATACAGCTAAATAATGATTTATTAGCAGCTTAAAACTGTTAGCGTTATGTGCAAGGCTATACGAATCCTTCCTTTAATGTAAATCCCAGCAATCCATATCATTAATTAGAAATTAAAAGAAATAAAAGTCTTTTCACTGTCCCATCCTTGCTCAAACATACAATTTCAATTTGTGCTTGCATAAACCAATATATACATCTATTTTTATAACTTATTCAATCCAATAACATTGATAAAACAATGCTCAGCATACAGTAACACTCCATTTCAGATAACCTTTTATGTGCATTTAGAAAACCTTAAAACTTTAATTATCCTTGACCAATAACCATTTTTCATTCTCAAAAAATCAAAACAAATATGATCCTATGATTGCTTGGGAAATACAGAACATTGTTTTGATAAATACTCAAATAAAAAGTGTATTTTCAAATGAATGAATGACTGAGTCAAAGCAAAAATTAATCAACTCGCTAATTAACAAATCAACAATTTTTTTACATATATGCTAAAGAGAAGCTAAATTCCACTCAAACAACAAACCTATAAATGATTGTAACTATGCATCAAGAAGGTGCCATCAAAACTGCATATAAAGCTATCATATATACATTATAACAACATAAAATCCATGATAATAGTACAAATAAAATCTCTGCTTCCGCATGAAATAATGCCATAAATGAGCAACCTAAAGCAATGTGTGTTATAAAGTTTAAGCATAAAGTTTTGTTCTTATTCTGTCACCAGAGCAATTTACAGACTGATAACAGGTTGCTGTATAACATTTTTGATATCCATCACTAGATCACATGATCGCTGCATGCATCTGTCAGTACTGATTTTCTGTTTTATTTCACTTTTTTTCGTGTTTTATTTTCATTTTTTGTTTGTTTATTTGAATAACAAGAAAAACAGAATAGATGGTTCATGTCTTTGAATAGGAAAGGTTATCGGGCTCTGCTTCTGATTATTATCGAATTCACCTTCGAATCACCGAATCACCGGATAATATTCTGACACCTTGCCCGATAAGATTTCTGATTCAGGACACCAACCATCTATCTCTATTTACAGTCTGATGGGAGGTGACAACATATAATTAAAACCTCATTAACTGCATAAGGTGAAATTTGCGACCACTCCAAAATCAAAGCAAGAGCAGGCTTTATCAAATAGCAAGAAGAAAATAATAACATGGGAAGAAACCATTGTGATGAAAGGATAAATTGCTCATTTGAGAATTGCATCCTTTTGTCACAGTGGTTTCTAACAGTCTTCCAAAAAACAAAAAAAAAACCAATATCAATCAATGCTTGAGGCTTCTTATTCAGATGAAAAAATCAAAATCCTTTTATGGTATGAAATCAAGCCCTGAATAACTTCTCACTCTTGGATATGTCTTTCACTGACTCTTTTTGGTTTTAAACAACTTGGATTTGTTGGGCTGTTTTAAGCATAAAACAGCAAAAGTTTTGTATAAAAATGCAAGAAACAACACCAAGAATGAGGCATTTCAAGACCTGTTAAGGCATTATAGCAAATTACTGCACATGCATAACCTGTTATGCCCATATGCTTCTAGAAAACATACTTCATACTTACGCTCTAGGATCTCTTTATAAAGATATTGACCAATGTCAGAAACATTGTAATATACAGCTAAACAATAACAAGTCTTCTGGGGCCCGTTTTACTAAACAGTTTACGCTTAAGATTTGCGTAAGTCTAAAACAACAAGTCCTTTTATTTCAATATTTGGCAAAGCAATATTGCAAAGTAACACATCATTGGAATCGTCTCTCCGAGACGCTTCCAATGACGTGTCACATTGCAATATTGTACTTTCATTGAAGATATTATCAATGTTAATCAATTATGACTTACGCAAACATTTTCTGTAAGTTGTTTAGTAAAACGGGCCCCTGCTCTTTACATTACAATAACGGGTTTCTTAAAAAAATATTTTTGAAGTTATCACAAGAAAATAAAGGAGAAATTTACGTATTTGAACAATAATACTCTAATCAAATCAATTATTTGATAACTACCAGGTGACTGTAATTTAGTCGGTCAGTTTGACATAGTTGGTCGGTTTGACAAGGTGAACACACTCTTTGGATATCTACTCTTATCAAGATTTTTCAGTATAGTTCACATTGTCTAGATAACATACACCTTTTAAACACTCACATTCTGTCATCGTTCCTATAAACTTTATCAACCCCTTAATGGAAAAAAAGGAGAAATATGACAAAAGAAGGACATGCTTGTAACCCTGTTCTCCTGTTTCATACAATGTCATCCATATTTATTCACTGTCCCTGCCTTGGAAACATTTAACCCTTTCCCATATAATAACGCCTTTTGATCACTTATCCAGACGACTTTAGAAAACATTGAGGAAAACAATGTTTTCTGGCCTATCAGAAGATTATTTTCCAATTCCATCACATTTTCTAACGTTGTCTGCAAACTTTTTCTATTTGGGACAGTCAAAAATTTGTTGTTTGGGAAAGGGTTAAAGAAGTGTATTGATCTCAGGGCAAGTGTATAGCATCAAATTCTATCAAATCTTTTGCCTTTATTAACAGGTTTTTTGTAAGAATTACATTGTGAAAAGCTGCTAACGCTAAATAAAAGACCTGACCTGCACATAAATCTACAGGCTAAACGTTTAATTCATTTGTCGTATGAAATTGATCAAGAATATTAAAAAAAATGTGAAATAGTGATTTTACAATTCTAATCATCATGCAAAAATTTGCTTTCTAAAGGTTCCTTTCAATTTGGACCTTCCACAGAACTCCTAATGAGTTACCAATTAGATACTTACGTCTTTGAGTCCCTTCCGGTCCTTGATGACTTGCCAGTGACGCTGGTCTTTGAGGCATCTTGCTTTAAATCAATTTCTGCCTGTGAGTTTGTCTGTGACACAGCAGGACTGAAATTGATGCAGACAAAAATAACTTATTACAACGTTATGAAATTTTGAGGCTGGTGCTACACAGAGGTTTAAGAAACCATTGTGACAAAAAGAGAAATTGCTTGTGAAAAAAAAATCTCTTTTTATCACAATGTTTTTAACTCTATAACAATTGAATTGTTATTTTTCAAATATAATCATTGTTGTCCGTAGTCACTTTCAATTTTGATCAGAACAAAATTAAATATCAGGAAATTTGTTAACTTAAATATCTGGCAATATGTGCAAGGCATGAGGCTTGTAAAAAGTCATCATGTTGATGGCAGAAGAAAATTAAAATCATAGATTATTTGGTTAAAAGGCAAGGTCTTTCACCAATCAAAAAGAACAAATTAAAAAAGAATCAAGCCAATATGAGAAATTGGTAAAAAAGGAACCTGTGATATTATAGTCAGCATATGAGGACTTACTCAGGTTTTGCATTTATGAGGATCACTGGCCTCTTGTCATTCAAGTCAAGTTTGGCGTATTCTTCAATCGTCAGAAATTTGGTGCCAGGACGCAGTTGGCCAACATCATAAAACCCATTCTCAATAAAATTTGTAGAGCCTGAAAAAGAAACAACCATATACCAAGTGTTTATTTTCTAAATCAGATCTTTTCCTGTTGACAACCCAAGGGTTCAGTGCAAAACTATAGTAAGTGCTTTATGTTCATGTTTGTGAAGCACTTACTAAAGTCTTGCATGGACACCTCAAACTGTGCAATGGAGAACACTTGGTTTGGCACTGTTTAGAAAATACTTGTGACAAGCAAATTCCTTTTTTGTCTAAATAATCTTTTTCAACTATGAAAGTGAAAAGTAAAAATTTCATTTGTCATTATTGCCGTCTGCTTAATTTTGGACATAAAAGCTTTGCATGTTAGTATATGTTTAAAAAATGTCTTCATTGAGCAATCACATTATAGCTGGAAATTCCTTATTGCATAAAGACCGTGAAAAAAAAAACTTACTGAGAGCTCCAGTTAAAGCATATTTAGCTGATAAGTTGCTATCCAACAACTTCTGAAGGGCTGCCTCAGCAAAAGGACTTTTCCTTGTACTGGAGGTTTGAATCTCTTGTAGTAACTCCATACCACTGAAAACATAAATATCATATGGATGATGTCAACCAATTTTATATAATGATGGACACAGATTTAATCCTTAGAATGCTGGGTAATTTTCTAAAAATAGATTTGTGTGTCGTCTGCTTTCCAAAACCTTAAATAGCTGCTTAAAATTGTTGAGGAAAGGTACTCAGAGTAACAAACAGGTTAGATCACAGGCCAGCAGCCAATTATCTGCCATGAATGATAGTTTTACTAGCTTGTAATGTACCAAAGTGCATTTCTAAGACCAAGAGTAGTCAGCCAAAGGCATAGCCATTGGTTTTGATGTTAATTCTTATAGATGTGTATTAAGACCCAGAATAATGAGCAATAAACTTAGCCCATCGAATTGACAAAAACTTAAATCCCAGGGGTTAACCCATTATCGAACAATAATGACATTTGACAAGTTTGTTGCAGACGACTCTGGAAAACATCATGGGAAAAGAAGAAATTACTCATTACGAGCAATTTTTCCTTTTCCCACAATGTTTCCTACCCTATCGGAAGTTTATTTTCCAATTTCATCACATTCTGAAATGTCGTCTGCAAACTCTTTCAATTTTGGACAGTCGAAAATATGTGCTAAAAGCCCACCTCTGTACTCACCCTAGTTTACAAATCTCTATGGCAGACGGTTCATCTACTGCACACACAGTGATGTGATTTATGACCAAAAATAATAAGCGATGCTCTAAGCTCTTCAAATTAATAAAAACTTCAATCCTATGAGCTAGCTAAGTTAGCGGCTACTTGTGCTTGGTCTAAAAGCCCACCTCTGTACTCACCCTAGTTTACAAATCTCTATGGCCGTCGGTTCGTCTACTGCACACACAGTGATGTTTATTACAACCAAAAATAGTTAGCGATGCTCTTAGCCCTTCGAAATGACAAAAACTTCAATCCCAGGGACTTAGCTAGTAGCTAATTGTGCTTGGTCTAAAAGCCCACCTCTGTACTCACCCTAGTTTACAAATCTCTATGGCCGTTGGTTCGTATACTGCACACACAGTGATGTTTATTACAACCAAAAAAGTTAGCGATGCTCTTAGCCCTTCGAAATGACAAAAACTTCAATCCCAGGGACTAAGCTAGTAGCTAATTGTGCTTGGTCTAAAAGCCCACCTCTGTACTCACCCTAGTTTACAAATCTCTATGGCAGTCGGTTCGTCTACTGCACACACAGTGATGGCCCATGCAGCGTTCCTTCTAACCTCATCATTACAGGACCTTAACAGGGCAACCAGGGGTGACAGGCCATCAGAAAGGCGGAACTGAAATCAACCAGGAAATACATCACCTGTTGTTGATTGCATTTTATCATCATCTATATGTCAAGTCAGGAATAATAATGTGCTTTAACAACTTCTCTCAAATATTGTTATGTGATTTTACATATTTGTAACAGATGACTCAAGAAATAATTTAGATAAAATGGAGAAATTGCTTGAAAGGATCAATTTATCCTTCTGTCACAATGGTTTCATCGAAATATCACTATGAAAATGATTATTCTATATCATATTATATATTTTATTCTATAAAACTTTATAGTGTTTTGGTGCCCTTGCATTCAATTCTAACAAATTGCAAAATATCATAGGAGGAAATGAGTAATCCATTAAAAGAAATACTAATTGACATGTTTAGAGCATATACATGTATATATTTACGTTTTCTCTGGATTCTGCATCACACACATATGCTGCAACGGCTAATGCCACTTTGCTTTGAACAGTTGTGTTTCTGAAAAAGAAAGAGATTCCCAAAGTTAAAAAGACTGCAATGGAATAACCTGATAAGTGCAAAGGCTTGTAAGAGAAGATTGTGGGCAACAGTGGTGCAGAGATAGAGTATCAGCCTCTGGTACCGAGGGTCCTTAGTTTGATCCCTGATAGGGAAGGTCAAAATGCTAGGACTAACTCACAAATTGACACAAGTTCTGGTCATGTAACCAGGAGACAGTCAGCTAGAGTAAATGTAATAAGCTTCAAGCTTCTGTCACACTCAATGTGAAATAAACAAGTTTGAAAAAAAAACCATATTTTTTTTTAATCCTTAATAGTTGACCTCTACTGGCACAAAGTACAATATGAAGGAACTGTTTAAATGTTTTAAGTATGGCAAGTGGACTATCCTGATTAAACGAGGAATCCAACTTACTTTGACCCAAGGGGTTCAATAAGTGCCCGTACCACCCCTTTGTTTTGAGCATCAACACGAAGGACCTCAATCTGGGCGAGATTTGTCAGAACACAAGCAGCATTGGCCACAGCTTCCTCTCTGGCGTCCACCAAACTATTGATCAAAGGCTCTATACCATTCAAGGTCTGTATTTCCCTGTTAGAAAATTGGAAAAAGAAAAGGAAATGAAAACCTAAGCCTATTTACAATCTACCACATTGAAATGGTCTGTTTGATTGCGGTGCAGCAGAATTTCTATATTCATTAAAGCAATTAGTGAATCCATGCTTGATCCTAGCATTATCTTACTAAGCTGACTTATATTTTTCAAAATCACGTATTCTCCCTAATATGAACAGTGGTTAAAGAATTCATTTTATGTCGGACCATTTTTTTTTATTTACAAGTACAAAGTACAATTATCATGAATACATTCATTTAGGTTGGGACTATTTAAGGCAGACTTACTTCAGAATGTGCAATATCTTTATCCCTATGAAAATATAGAAGTCTTATAGTTCGCTAATTAAAGAAAGATACCAAAAAATCCCCAAAAATATTAAGAACTCTAAGTCATAAGAAAAGATTGCTTGTAAGAAAAATCCCAAATTAGCTACAATGGTTAAAATGGCACACACTGAACAGACTAAATTAATAAGTCTCCATAACTCAAAACACCAAATAGGATGCCTTTACAGTGGAATCAACCAAGCTAGGAACATATCAGAAACACAGTCCCATTTGGTCAAAAACACTGTGAGCCACGGATTGATTGTGCAAACAACATACATACCTGCATGTTCTCTATCAACAAGGTTCTTAAATTTGTAAAAAACTTTCCGCAAGTGTTACCCAGACTATGAAACAACGTAAACAACCAAAATTATTGAGTGCATGCAAAATGCTGTCTTTGGGGTAGGAACCTGTATAACAACAGAGTACGTACTGGCAGTTATTGCTGTTGGCTGTTGTTAGGTTGGCCAGGGCGAGTGTTGATGCTTCCTTTACATTACCGTTGTCTGAGCTGACCATCTTGATTAAAGGTGCCATACCCTCTGTAACATAGAGACATAAATACACTATTAATATATATACTAATTCCAAACAAATGCAGAATCAAATGTGGATGAAAGTGGTTCAGGGGTAGAGAACCAGACTTCAGACACAGGGGTCCTGGGTTAAATTTCTGTGAGTACTGGAATCAACTTTACGACCTTTCTTTAAACCATATTCCGTGCACATCAAATTTTTGATAAGAGTTTAAGTAGAGCTCTCACAAAATAGAAAACAACAGTTCATAGTAAAAATGAGGGTACAATTCATTTATAGGAAATATAAATATCTAATTACAAACGGCTGACTTTTTCATGAACCGTTTAATTTCCTTTGTTTATTCTATATAATTTTAGCACCTACGTTGAACAGTGAAATGGTTAAGAACAATAACCAGAATCTCTGTAACTCTTATAATCTTACCCCATTCTCTAATACTGTCTCTGCTGGTAAGGTTCTCAGCCATAATAGCCAGAGCTTGCGCTGCGGCAGTTTGAACCTCGGCTGACTCGTGGGCCAACAAATGGATCAGCATCTTTTCTGTCTCTTGTTCATGCAGAATCTTGCGGTTTTCACCTGAATGAAGCAAAGAGAAAATGATTTTGAACCTACATAATGATGAAATCATATTATGAAGGTAATTCAAAACAAGAAAACAAGGCAAATGCTTTTCTGCTTCTGGAGCAGATGTGCAAAAATATACGTTTTATTCTTACTGTGATAGATATCATTTTATGTCATTTGCAAAATACTTAATTAAAGAATGAAGATGAATAAGAAAACAATAATTAATGCCCTAAAACTTTATAATTATGAAGTGCAAGTATGCATTATGCTTTAACTGATCTAGCAATAGCATATAGCCCAGACAATACCAGGTTTAGATTGAACATTTCTTGACAATGTATTCCCAAAATCAAGAAAACAAGAAATGAATTATATTTGCTTGTCTGCAGCCTTTATCATAAGTAATGCTGTCATTTTTCATTGTTAGCCAAATATTCAACCCTTATAGTGCTGGAACCAACTTCATTCTTATGCAAACAGGTTAGATCCCTGTGATCTAACCTGTTTGCTTCTCTGAGTATCTGTCCTCAACAAAATTAAGCAGATATTTAAGGTTTTGGAAAGCAGACGACACAAAAATCTATTTTTGGAAAATTCCCAAGCATTCTAAAGGTTAAAAAAGGAAAGTAAAGTGTGAAAAAAGTTATCCCCATAACAACCTTGAAGTCAACATGAAGTATCAATATCCTTACTGCTTTTAGCTGATCTGGCAATAGCCTTTGCTGCACACATCTTAACATCGGGTAATGTTGGGATAATGGCCTCACCCGGAGGGGGTTCGGCACTGTCCGCGGACTCCTGTTTCTTGGCTGTTTGATAGAGAAAATAATGTTAACATTTCACACTTTGCCTGATATGCATGTATTAATATATAAATTTACATGTTTAAAAACACTTTTTTTAGCTATTTGATAGCGATTATAATTTTCCATTTACCTGCTATATATTTATTTATGTAACCATGTTCATGTGAAAACACAAATTTAACACATAACTCAAGACACAATAAAACAAATTACTTTCTTGGTGACAGTCTTGCACTATCTGTGAATTTCTTTTTCTTAGCTGCTTCAGCTAAAAGATCATTTGCCAAAATATTAACAGTATAAGAAAATACAATTTGCGATGATATGTTATTAAAACTATTCATATATCCTATGAATAAGTACCTAAACCTTTTTTTTACAATTATTGAAATACTATGATCAAATAGTGGTGAACTATTTAAAGAAAATAAATGATGAGGAACCTTAACTAAAAGGTGCTAGGATCAAAAGTGCAAATAAAGAACGTTACAATATTTAAGATTCCCATAATGCATCACACTTTTTTTTATTTTAACAACAATTCTATGGTAAGGTTGATGCTATAAGATCACCATTTACCTTATACAATGCAATCTGTACAGTTACAGTTTATCCCTTAAAATAACAACATGACACAAAGAGACATTGATTATAATGAGCAACTGCCTCTTATACTAAAAGCCTTTCACCATTGAAAAATCATCTGTAAGTTATTTTAGTTTTGGGGGAAAATATCAACTTATAAGGTAAAAAAGAAAAGAAAACATATTGTTTCCATGCTATCCTTTGTTGCCTGATGTTGCTCACAATTTGGACAGGTAGCTAACTCCCAAATGAGAAATAAAGCCTTAATACAGTATACAACACTATTCATTACCAAACTGGGCAGCAAGATGTTCAGCTGGAATATTACAAGGCAAAACATGTATCTACATAGATTCTTTTTTATTAAGAATTGTTAGTTCATCAGGAACAAATTTATTGAACAAACACTTTTGAAAATAAATGTGTCAGAATTTTCTTTTTAAGAAAATATTGAGAAAAACACTAAACATTCATGATTCATAAAAAAGAAATCTGAAAATATCTGTGAAATTGACAGGAAAGGAAAATTCTCTCATTGTTTTCATTTATTTTATATTTGTTTAAGTGCCAATGACTAATAGATCATCATTTTTGAATATGAATTCATTGTTTTTGCCAAAAGAAATACTCTCTGAAGACATCTATAACTGAACAAAAATGATGGCACATTTCAGTTTTGAGAATCATAATGTTATCTAACATCAATAT
The DNA here is from genome assembly GCA_947846245.1 of Cerastoderma edule. Taxonomy (NCBI): domain Eukaryota; kingdom Metazoa; phylum Mollusca; class Bivalvia; order Cardiida; family Cardiidae; genus Cerastoderma; species Cerastoderma edule. The sequence goes on from OX401408.1 coordinate 18,869,218, forward strand.
CTCAAATGAAATAAACATTTCAACGTCCAACAAACATGAGCCTCACTGTTTCTCATACAACAACAAATTATGTAGAAGCTGTTCTAACAAAATGGAATTGTTCACATGTCTATTATTGTAGATCAAGGTTGCCTCTGCCTTATCTGGCAAGGTCATTGACTTTCACAAAAAACATTTCTGATGTTTTCCTTAGGCACCAATCTCATTATTCCACCTATTGAATGAACAAATCATTTACTCCAAATGTACATATTTTAATGCATCTGAAGAAGAAAGTTTCATTTTTTTGTCTCAATGCCTTCTTTCCCATATCACCAAAACGTTTTCTTGTACGTGATCTCTGTCTTCTGCTCCTGCTTTCAAGTTAGACCAATCACAAAATCCCATAATGTGTGAATGGGTTTAACAAAACATATGCATAATCAGGAGCATCCAAATCTCATTTTGATTCACTTGTCCTTATATGCCAATTTTTTTTCTGCACGTGTTCATTTAACGATTATAGACTAAATGTAAGTAAAATTCAATTGTCCATTAAGGCTTTTGGATAAGTAGGGCGAAATGGACAATTGACTTTACCTGCCCTGAATGCACGAGTTTTACTTACAGTCCTTAGCACTCTTCTTGGCAGCTCTGGAGCCCTTGCCCCCTTTATCTGGAGCCCCTTTACCTCCCTTCCCCTCATCCTCTGGGGGCTGCTGGTCTGTGATCAAGGCCACTAGTCTTTTAAGGCCACCAGTCTCTTTTATCAACTGAAGTTATATATGACAGACAAAAGGTCAAAGCCTCTATTCAATAAAGGAGCCTTTGGATATTCAATAAAGAACAGTATGGATAAGCACACAAGTCTCTTTTATAAACTGAAGTCATACAGAAAGAAGTTTAAAGCTTGTATCAAATACTGGAAACTATTTAAGCCATACAGACAAAGGTTACAGTTTCTTTTTAATGCAAAAAACCAAAGGCCACCAGTTTCTATAACAAAGCCTTACCTGACACAAGAGCCTTTGATTAAGGTCAACATTTTCCCTCACTTTATTTACAATTCTAATTATAACTTTGTTATAGTGGTGACAAACATCTCTACATGCCACATTGACTCAGAATATTTTGTATGTTATATCCACAAACATATTTTTGTCCTAATGATCCATTTTATCACACTTTTGTATGAAACAACATCATGTTTTCAAAACAATACGAAGAGGAGGTTGTTTTTATACCTCAAATCGTTGACGCTCGAATACATAAAAATTACCTCTAAACTTTCCACATCCTCGAGGAGATTTGACAGCACCATGACAGCCATTGTGTGAAGGTCATTCCATTCCGGGTGGGCAACAAAGTCAATCAGTTTAGTAATGGCTTCCAGCTCTCTCAGACTGGCACGGTTCTCAGCTGGGAATGGAAACGATTGGATCAAACAAAGTCAACTAACTTAACCCTTTACCAAACGTCACATTTTGAACTGTCCCAAATTGAAAGAGTTTGCAATTGACATTTCATCTGTTTGTTGGTTTAGCTTTCTCATGGCTTTACACCATTTCAACAATTTTTCAGTTTCATCACAGAGTTTTCTGGACTTGTACTTCCTTTTTTGACAAGGGATCTTAGTTGTATACATTTCTTGCTACATTTTGTCTACTCTTGTTGGTTTTAATTTGACGAGACACAAATTCCCATATTGGAAAACGGATGAAACAAGTTAAAAAAAGTAGTGTCAAGAAATTGTTTGGTAAAAAGATGAAACCAGATCTCACCATCCTGAGATGTCCTGTCCAGTGCCAGCAAGGCAAGTTTCTGTATGACGCTGTAGTCTGACTTAAGAAGCTCTAACATGGGCAAGAGACCATCTACTTCTCGTATAGCTCCTCTAGCCTGGTAGTCCTGAAACAGGCAATTAATCCTTATAGTGCTGGAATCGACTACATGCTTATGCAAACAGGTTAGATCCAGGCCAGCTGCCAGGTAAATTGGAATAAGGAAATCAACAATCAAGTCAACGCTGAGGATAACAAAAAAAAATTAACTCTTCTTCATATAAACATGTTTTGACATTCCTCTTGCTGATCCTTTCAAAACCACTGCTGCACACATTTCTTTTTTTTTAGGCAAATCATTCTTACCCAAAGTCACAAAGAAAACATTATATGATTCTCACTTTTTTATTATCATCTGCTGTTATTTCCATTTCTATAAGTCACAAAATCCCACAATAGAGAATGGATCATAAGGATGAACTAATTACCATAAGTAACAGAGCAAGAGCCTCGATACAGTTCTTCTGTACATCTGGGTCAAATGAGGCGAGACATCGTACAAGAGGTTCCACACCACCATTTTCATATATGGCTATCTTCGAACTGAATTCTGTGGCCATGTTGGACATGGCAAGGGCAGCAAACTCATGACAGACAGCATCCTCTGGAAATTGATCATTATATAACATGAAGTTAAACATCGTGGAGCATCTTTCTTAATGGATTGTAGAACCACTGGGCAAATTATTACACTTTAAATATTGTGAAAGGAGACAAAATCAAGTACCTATTAAGCCAAATATTAATGAGAACATCATGACTTAAGGGCAACTTTCTCTTTCTTTCTCCATTTTTGTATTTATTACTCATCCAACAAAAGTTTGATAATTGTTTTTGAAATAAATCCAAGCATTTTTATTCGTAATTGAATTATATGGAGAAAATGAAAAAGACGATGGTATGTACCAAAAATCAATGATGAAAGATATGACTTGTCTAACAAGGCTTTTTTCTAAAATTAGCTAAATATATAAGCAGTAAGCTGGAATCAGAGTCTATTGAGATCAATACTTTAACATCTTTTCAGTTATACTAGGAAAGAAATAAAGAAGTTAGAAAAGGGAGTAAATCTCCTAACTGGACCTCTGTAAAATAAGGAATAATATATAGTTACCATCTGGAGCAAGAAGGTTGACTAAGGCTTGATATGTTGCTTCTTGTTTCCTCAAATACTTTCGAACTTCAGCTAAAAGCAGAAAAAATAAATGAAATGTCTATTTATATCATATTCAGTAAAAATTATTTAGATCAAATCACACTGAACAAGGCAGTTTTCATAAACATAATCATAATCTTGCATTAAATGACCAATCCTCAAATGACCCAAACAGGTAATGAAAGACAGCTAGTTACGAAATGCAAGATACTTGCTATCATATAGATGGGAAGATCATTTCCCTATGTGATTCCTTCATCACCTGCCTGTAGTTTTTAGATTTTTTACAATCCCCCATGTATCATTTCAAAATGGTAGCTAAATGCAAGTTTAATTGTTTATTGACCATCCACAATACCTGTTGAATGGAGAACACATCGGAAAATTAGCTCCCTATATATGACCATGAGTAAAAATATGAATATTGAATTTTTTCCAAGTCTGCTTTCTTTTTCTCTTTCTTATCTGAAAATCTACAAAAAAGGATGAACTCTACCATTATCTTTAGAGCATACAAACACGGAATTTTGTAATTGCAAGGTTTTCATTAAGATTTAAGTAACAGATGAAGGTCGAGATCCAACCGATTCAGCCAGACAACCATCTTATTTCAGACTTATGACTGTGCATGAAGTAAATGATTGACAAGGGATTTTAACCGATGGTTTGCATTGGAAATCAGTTCTTAACCCTTTAAGGTATAGAGATAAGGCTTATCAGTGACACCATAGGTATAAACCATCCGATTATCGAAGACCATTAACGCATACATAATTAGTCACCCTGGGTACCTATTTGCACAGGATTATCTCCGATAATTGTTATTGATTGGGGTACTGTTAATCAAACCCAAATTAATGCATTTTACAGTCATCTAATAGATTTTCTCAAAGAATAAAAGACGACGAGAACAAAATTTCCTTTAAGTTGATGTTTTTTTCTTTATTTAGTGATACATTCATATCAGGATTTAGTTGTAGAAAATTAAACAAACAATGAAAATGTATATTACGGTGTGAATTATACAAAATCAAAAGTAATAATATGACTAATGTGTTCTCCCTGAGAGATCCCTAATTTGTTTTTCTGTTTTGTCATCAATTGTAGGGAATTTTGTTGCCGAAAAATACCATTCATGACTCGAGATACATACTTTGTCTTTGCATATTTCTCAACAAAGCTGAATCGTTTTACTTCAATTCCCATTCAAACCGTTTCCAAAATGAAGAAAAGAATGTTTTTCAACGCAATATTGCTTTGTAAAGAAGTTAAACCTGGTCCTTCTAATAAATGTAAAACAGTAAAAATCAACTCATTTTGGCAACGAAACATGCTAATAGTTCCGTAAAATACGTGTCCATGGGTGATGAATTTACCAAAAGCTCGTAGTTGTAGTCAAAGTCGGAGGAATGATCTAATTTGCTTGTCCGTGATTTGGTAATATTTATCAACATTTCATCATCTTCAGGCTTAAAAAAACGATCAAATTACTGCTCTGAATCTACATTGATATCTGACTTGCGATCGGAAACACCAAATTGGCTAAATATTTTAAAAAGGCCGTCTTTATAACGTCAATTATTTGACGGCTCGATTTTCAATCGCCTTTAAACTTTGAACAATAGCTCCGTGTCATAAACATCCTTTACAGGTCGCGTGCCGTATGCTCTCGTTTTAACTGGATAGTATTTTTAGACATGTGTTAAGTTACTAAAGAATTGCATGAAATCCTTATCGAGTCTTTACAAATCGGCAGTGTTTTGATCTTTTATGACAGGAAGACTTCTCATTAATTGGATTGGTAATTTGGATTCCCTTCATCTCAATTTGATAGCGTTATTTCCATAAGCGTGTCGTGAGACCATTATCAAAAGATTCTCTCTAGAGCAAAAGTTTAAACTTTGACCCTATAATTTTATCATCGGAAATGAAAGAAGACATATTTATTTAAGAGGAAAATAAACTTTGGAGAAAATGACGTGTGTCCAAAGATGTGTTATTAAGAGTGAAAGTTGAATCAATTTTTCAGCTGTCAAAAAGCGTTCTATGCGGTAATCGATAGAACGTCCAAATAGGTTTTATACGGTAATAGGTATAACGGCGAAATGGGTTTTATACGGTAATCGATAAGGCGGCGAACGGCGCTATATACCGTAAAGGGTTAATAAGCACCCTGAATTGTAAATTACATTCCTAGTTAAAAGGTCAGTTACCAAGTGTACAACCTTGTAAATGGGTTGACAATATTTAAAAAGAGTATACCAGGTCAACCATTATTACTTACGATGAGCAGTCATGACTCCTACAGCCATACAAGCGTTCCTCCTCACAATTTTATCCTCACTCTGCATCAAAGCCAGGAGATGTTCCACAGCATTCAGATCTAGTAACTGCTTCTTGTTTTCATCACCTAAACAACAAACCATTAAACAGATGTATCGAGAGCCAAGTAAAGTTTAAACTTATTTATGTTACATTAATTGTGAAATAAGCTGTTACAACTTAGATTACCAGTAGTTGGTATATTTCTTAACACTATGCAGAATTCATCTACGTAACAATGATATCATTTAAGGACATGTTCTCTCTATCCACAGATAAAGTGGTAAAGGTGAAAGGGTTCGTTAATGCTTATTAGATGCTATTAGAGTAATCATATATTCATCCAATCATTTTTTTTTACATTCAAGCATAAAGATCGCTTTGGCTGAACTAGGAATAGGTAATGAAGAAAACTTGAAACTGTCCTACACATTATAATGACCTATTCATCAGAACAGGGGTGAAGTTCACTTGGAATATTTGTTTAGAGATAATACTGAAACAGGGTTTGCCCTGTTGAAAGTATGCATAACGACTTACACTTGTCCACATATTTGTAGATAGCTTCACAAGCTTTAGATTGGACATCTTCTTCAGGGCTACTCAGCATCAGTACTACAGTGCCAGCTTGTCTACTCTCCACCAATAAGGTGTCAAACTGAAAACAGTCAAGTCAATGCTATACTATTGCATACAAACTGGTGCCTCAGTTAAATGTTATTCTGTTGTGTTACGCTAATTATTATGTCCAGTTAAGAAATTTGACACCTTATCTAAGCTGCGTACATTTTGTCTGCAGCAGATGACTTAGAAATGTGGGAAAAAAAGTAGTGTTCCAAACAACACTGAATAGTTTTTGTAACAAATCTCAATTCTTATCTTAAAGATAACTTATCACCCACACTTAAATCACCCTTTTAGTGATATATAAATAGCTAAAGTAATTACTATTTTGTAGTTCAGATATAAACTGTGTGTTTGTTACAAGTCTTTTGCCTTGAAACAACTATAAAAAATCTTTATGAAAGTATATATCTAGTTTTGAGAAAAGTTTTACAGAATAGAGATCCTAATTCAAACCATAAATTCTATATGAAAACAGCAATAGTAGATTCTGCAAAAAAAACCTTTCTTTTTATTTCAAAAAAAATGTATTTTTGTCCAAATTTGCAACCCTATTCTGTCAGACACCATTTCTTCCTCAGATTGGTTTTGCTCTCTCTGCCTGCAAGTTCCTATAACAATATTGGCAGGGGTGACAAAATCTTATTTTGATTCACTTGTCTGTAAATGCCAAATCTTTTTCTGTACTTTTCTATTTAATGGTTTTATAGTTAATTTCAGTAAAAATTCACTTTGGACAAACTAGGCAATATATACAATTAATTCTGCCACCCATGGAGGGAGATTTGATATTTGCATAAATATTTCACAAATGTGACATAACTCCAAATGGATGACACATCCTTGCCTTTCTAGATATATGTGAGCAAGAAAACACCTATCTTAAGAGATATTATTATTTTATCCATGCCACCAATATAACGAACCGAGCAATTGAACCTCTCAAAGACACAAACACTGTCGTACACTGAGCGGTTGTGTTGTCTATATATATACCAGCATGACTTGTTCTCTCAAACAATGCATTAGGCCCCTAATTTGCATAAACTTTCAACGAATGTTACAAAACAATCAAAGAGTCTTTTCAAAGACAAAACCTCCTGAGCACTGCTGAAATTGTCTAGTCCATATAGTCATTTTTGCCAGATATGTCTAAAACTATGCTTGGGTTCTAAAATTTGCATAAATAATTCAAAAACATTACACTTACAACATCATCCGGAGGTGGTTTTTCATCCTTCTTTACCTTCTTCCCCATCGTTTAACTAGAATCAATAAAAAGAAAACAAGTTTTAAAACCTACAACATAGTTCAAGCAATCCCCTGCATCGTTCTTTTCAAAATTCAATTTGCTCAATCAGAATTCTTTAATATCATTGTTTTGAATGGCATTAGTTTACACATCTTAGTGAAACGTTCTTAAAAATGAAAGTTTAAAGTTGACAATGTCAACACAACAATTCAATCAGTTTAAAAAGCACATGTCCAAATGTTGAAAAAAGCTTCATTCACAGATCATTAATGGGGTAACGGTCGGTTCGGTAAATGACTAGTTCGGTAAAAATGTAAACTAGCGTAAAATGTCTGGATGGTTCGGTAAAAACCTATTCTAGTCTAAAGGTAATTGTACGTAGTGTATGAAATGTATTTCTTTTAGCACTTAATTTATGAAATTCCTCCTTTAAACAACTAGTTTGATTGTTTTCATACTTAGATTGAGAAATTCCTACTTTAATTGATTAATTTGAGTGTTTACATTATAAAAGGAACTGCACAGATTTTGGGAACCTAGCATGATCAGAAAAGTATAAAATTCAGATTTTGGAAAACTTTAAGACAAAATAAGATTCAAAGACTAACTCTAGCAATGAGCATGCATTTATTATGCCAACTCCATGGCTGCCTATGGATGAACCAGAAAAAAATATCAATCAGAACCGATCCAAGGCAGCTGTCCGTAAACTTTCCTGCGAACCGATCAAAAACACAATTACCCCACCCACGTTACTAAGGCTTATAATTCGGTGCAAAGTGTTTAATTCTGGATATTTTCTTGATCTTAACATATGCACGAATTTCTTCATTAAATCCTTGGACCATCTGATGACTCTGACATAGTCTTACCTGATTTTCCTTGATTTTGCGGGAACTTAAACCAAACACTTTACAACCTTAAAATCGTAGCGAGTGTAAACAAGTGTTTGTTGCTATACGACGTCATCCAATTTTGCGTACTCGAAAAGGTCAAAGGTCTTTTATTTCCCGCCATGCAGAAACCGTTATTTCCACGTGATCAAAGCTTAATCAATTTTTACTAATTACCGAATTTCCCGAAAAGATGTTTGATGAGGTTTTCGGTGGGTTTGAAATATACAACTGCAAGAGTAATAGTTGGCAGAAAACTACGACTTTCTACTCGATTTCAGGTATTTTCTGCCTAATTTGACGAAACGAACCAATGGATTGCAGACGATTTCTTTAACTTTCCATTATGCTGCCTCTGGAAAAAATACGTATTTATCTCATTATTTCTAACTTCTCCAAATGAATTTATGACGTTGGCAATGTAAACTAGATCTAGGATCTTCACGACTTGGATTATTTGAAGATGTAGAAACTAGATCCACATGGTCCCAGGTTCGACCCCATCCAGCGCCACATGTTTCAGGAGTGATCATTGGCAAGGCACTTCAGAGCCGATTACTGGTAGATCTGTTCAACACCCATATAGGCTAGACAAATACATTTTTTGTAACTTTCGTGTTTTCTAATATTTTTGATAATTATTGTAAAAGAAATAAAAAATAATGATATGAAACAGATCTAATGAGTAAAAAAGTTCTATTTAGGTGTATGGACCTAGAATTTACCAAATGTCTCTGATGTGCCTCTTTTTAACACAGATAGAACTTTGAGCATGTGGCTAAGGGATAGCTTACTTAAATATACATAGGCGTAGGAGCTGGGGGGGGGGAGGGGGCGGCCCCCCCTAATATCCAGACCGGGGGGGGGGGGCAGAGTATATTTTGGCCCCCCAATATTCACAATGGCAAAGGAAGATATTTGAAAAGAAAAATGAAAGAAACGAAAATTTAACAGCAGAATAAAAATAAATGTGTATTTTTGTGCTTTATCTAATACCACTTCGCCTTTTGTTACGAACAATAACCAAAATCTTTTTGATGTCATCATCGCAAATGGCTATCTGAACACATCGGGTTTATCCAATGAAAACTCAGCTCACAAACATACCCGGGAAGTTTTGATTGACGAAAACAGTTGTGTCAAACGTGTTCTAAGGAGTCAGACTCAATATTGTCTTCAATTGTTTGCTAAAGCTTGAAGAATAATTTAATTCTTTGACTGTAGAAAATAGATGAATCCGTAGCTGTGGCAGCCTGGTCGCTGCCACTTTTTGTTAAGATCAATACATTTGATTTCCGCGTGAGATCGAGACCTGGCATATCTTTTTTTTTCTTTTTTTAAAGATACTCATTTTTATACACTTTCTTTTAATTATGATAATGTTATTGAATTTATAAATGCATGAATAGTCATGAAAAAGTCATGAAAAAGTTTAGGAACATTTATTCTTAGACCATTCCTCATCTGAAGTTGCCCCCATGTTGAAAACGCTCCTACGCCTATGATATATATGATAAAAAAAAAAGCATTAGCCAATGTAAGATAATGGGCTTATGACCTTTGCTGACCTAGGGCCATACTGTCTCTATGACAAAAATATTAAAAGGTCTTCTCTTCTTCATTGTGTTTGCAAACACTTGTATTGGTAAATGACTGTCTGAATATAGAATTTGTCATTGCCCAGATGGGAAACGTCTCTGACCGTGGTGACAGCTCTATGGATGTAAACCCATTACCAAACAATACCGAGATTTGGCCAATTTGTTGCAGACTCTGGAAAGCATTGTGGGAAAAGGAGAAATTGTTCTTAACAAAAAAATTGCCTTTTCACACAATGCTTTCTGCCCTAGCAGAAGATTATTTTTCAATTTCATCACATTTTGAAATGTTGTCTGCAAACTCTTTCAATTTGGGACAGTAAATAACTTGGTGTTTGGTAAAGGATTAAATCCATATGTGCCAGTGTCCGAGACTTTTGGCCCAAAGTCATCAAATGACGTTATTGAGAAAAACGCGATTAAAGATCGGCATTAAAGATGGCGTCACAATTACCAAATACACTTCTAATTGAACAAAGTTCACTGAAATACGGTTGATAAAACGATTTAATTGTGGAGAAATTCATACGACAGAAAATGTTGAGATGACCTTTTGTCTTCGATAACTTTGACACATTCCCTTTTGGGCGGCAAAAAGAGTTATCTTTCCATTGGAAAAACCCAATTGTCAGCATTTTCGTGACCTCAATAACTTTTTCGAGCAGAGGAGATTTGGATTTTTGTTTTGATGGCGCTTGAAACACTGTCAGAGTCGATACTTCAGTCAACGATGAAGGTAATTATTGCAAAGTGTGTGGTTTGTTATCGGAGTTTTAATTTTGTTTTATTACCCACAGGTTTTGGTTTTTAGTTTGTGTTTCTTAACAAAAAAGAGCGCAGACCGGAAGTAAACAAAACAACTGTCAGACGAAACAATAGATAGACGATTTCGATTTATTTTAACTTTTTTTCATCCGAATTCATAATAAATGAATATGTAATTAGCCCGAAAATGGAAAACAGTCAATGTTCTACCGCAAGTACCATCCCATATGAAATAATAATAAATTATGATGATGAATTCATCCAAGATTTGGAAATTGGGGAGCAGAATGTGAATCTCAACATGGACAATTGCTCTGGTCAGAACAAGAACAATACAGTTCTAGGGTAATTTCCATATTGATATTATGCATGTATGTTGGGAGAATAGTCAGCTTGAAAGTTAAAAAAGCATTTTGCATACAGTGTACAGCCATTGAAAAAAAACAAAACAAACAACATCATATTAATTAGGAAAGGATATGAAAGATCTGCAAAGTTATTTGGATTGAGATCTATACCGCCCGTTCTTAAATTTTATGATATTTGTAAAATGATATCAGATCAGAAAGTATTGAAAAATCTTATAATCAAGCAACACTTATATCCTGAGAATTGATTTGCAGCACATATGTTTTGTCAAGGAATCATACATTTTTCAGCAAATCACAATATATTGCACCAAATCAGCTTTTTTCAATATAAACTATGATGATGTTGATGTGTGTATGCGTGGTAGCAATATTATAAATAATGTGAAATTTTACATTTAACCAGTTACCTAAATAGACATGCTCATTATACTTTATTATATTCTTTGATACAAAATGTGATGAATGACAAGAGAAATCTTGATAACATATGAACTTTTATTTGCTTCAAGTTATTTCCTGTTGAGGTCGATGACTGGGGCACACAAGACCATTGAAATCAGCTTGATGGAAGCAGGCCACACCAAGTTTGGTCTTGACTGGCACTTTGGCCTATGGAAAAATGTAGATTTAAAAAACTCAATAATGTAAACTTACTAGTCTCTAATCACAAATCTTTACACAGAAACACTTCAATCTCAAGCATTTGGCTAAAAGTCTTGACAGTGATCAAATCGTCAGTTGAGAGCTACAACATCTTATCCCGCAATATTTTATACTGTTTTAGCTCTAAATTAATGAGATACAAAAGCAATGTTTATTCTTGAGTCACTCAACAGTCAAATATTACTCTAAAGGGTATACAGAGATTGGGATAAACATTTTTGTTTTGGGATTCAACCTAAAAAATCAATTGGCACTTATGGAGAATGTAAATTATATGTTAATATTATTTTTATTTATTCTAAATATTAAGGTGTTCATTTCTGAGATATTTAATTATCAATTGTGAATTTAGATTGGTATATTTCCCACTGCCCCACCATTTCCTGACCTCTTGGTATTCTTTATGTCTTAAAGGCAATGCCGTGTTTGACCATGAGTGAATTATTTGGGTGCCGCATTGATGTAAGACCCAACCCAGTTTACAGGCAGGTAATTCAAATATTTTCTAGGTATGATGGAGACACTCACAAGCAGAGTCAATGAACGACATTCAGGAAACGGTGAAGGTTTCATCAAGAAGTGGTCATAACATCCCTCAACTGATTGACGACCCACATAATCCAGTAATCTTTTATGACTGGAAGAGTTTTTGCAAGCAGATATTCTGGCCCATACCTAACATAACTAAGTACCATTACTTCAGGTATGTACAAAACATTTTGAAAGGTAAATATAGTTTACAAGAGATGTTCTGTAGTTAATTCATAACAAACATTTCATCATAAATGAATGAAGATGTGTTGCTATGTAAATAGCTATAACTTGTCCAAAAAACATGTTTGGACAGAAATTTGATTTGGACTTCATTTCAGAGATCTTATTGTGTCTAGAAATGATAAAAACTCCATTTCGCCCATGTACCCACTTCGGGCCATTTTTCTCAGACAGTGCCACATATTTGGTCAAGTTTTTATGGCCATTTGAAACCAGTGCACATATGGTCATGTCACATTCGACTATCACCAAACAAAATAATTGACATGGAGTAATTGACAATTGTCAGATTTGATTGCTTCTGGATGGTCACATCTTGTGACTACTATCCTTTAGAATGCATCATTTCTTTGACATCTTCTCTCTTACAAGCGACTCTTTAAGTTCATGTTTTTTTTTTATTTTTCAAATATTCTTTTCCCCAACAAATTCTTGATTTAATTTTGATTTCAATTTTAAAGATGATATATGTGTATATATATATTTTTTTTTCTTAAATATTTTCATTCTGTTTATCAATTTCAATGTACTACAACAATTGTTTTCTTTTTAATCCATGTTTTGACTAAAATTTGGCAAGCATTGCTCAATTCATCTGCCTAAACAAGACTTTGCATCTCGATAAGATACATTATCAAATGAGTCCTGTCAGAGAAAGTTGAACATGGTTTGTATTTAAAAAAATAAACAAATAAAATGAGAATTAAAAGAATTCAAATGATGCATTCTTCAAAGAAGTTATTTTATCCTTTTGTCCTCTTTTCCTCACAAGGTATTTTCAAATCAGCTGTCCTGAGTGTCCTATTGGTTATGGTAATGGACTTGTAAATGGGGAGCCCGGCCTGGGTGCGGAGCTAAACTGGTGCCAATGTTTGCTGTGAGTGTTCTCTAGTAAGAGACTTCAGAGCCATAGCCTAGGAATGGTGAGGAAAACAAAACTACAACTTAAAATTTCTTGACACGCTATTAAGTAAGCCCAATATTAAAAATACAAATCATGCTGTATAACCATCCAAATGCACAACCAATGGTGCAGAATAACTCAGAAAAACGAGAACATTTCCTTCAATTGTAGTTCCAATTAATGGATCCAATTACTACAGAAACGATGTTGATTGAGCGGTTGCATATAATCAGATAATACTTGTCAATGCATTATCTTTGTTGCTTGAAATAGTAGTACCCAGTGGGGGTAATCGTTTTGGCTAATTTCCCATTTGGCATTTGTGGTTTGCTTAAATTGGAAGTAACAAAGTAATGCAAAAATGAGGCATGGACAAGAAATATATATTTTGTTATAAAAGGATTGATTCCTCATAAGAAGCAATTCACTTTTTTCATGGTGATTTCTCAAGACTTCTTCAAAAGATGTGTGAGAGTGAGGTTTATAACATAAGGGGATAATGTTTTTTTCTTACATATAATAAGAATTAAGTTTTTCATAACAAGACAATAAGTTCATGTCAATCAAATTTTATTGTCCGGTAATGCTGCAATTTGGACCTTTCTCAAAAGTATAGGATTGGAGTCATGAATGATTACAGGTCAATTTTGATGATTTTAGATCTGTTCACTGAATGTGTTTGAACTAATGGACAAAGCTGGACGCCATGAATACTTGATGATGAAGAAGAGGACACAATGGGTGTATGGCGTGGATTTGCCTCTCATATTTCCTCTGGCTGTCTGCTGTACTGGTTTGGCCATTTATTGGACATTGTCTTCGAAGGATTAACATTGGATGGACTTTGAAAGGTACGATAAATATTGGTTATATATCATTGCTTAACCCTTTACCAAACGTCAAATTTCCGACTCAGACAACATTAAAAAATGTGAAGCAATTAAAAAATAATCTTCTAGAAGGGCAGAAAACATTGTGGGAAAAGGAGAAATTGCTTGTTAAGAGTGATATCTCCTTGTCCCACACTGTTTTCCAGAGTCATCTGCAACAATCTTGACAAATGGCATTATTGTTTGTCCATTTATTTGTATGGTACTCTTTGAGTGGCCCAAATTGAAAGCAATAGCAGATGACAATTGTGAAAAGATTCTCTCAGACAATTGAGACATTTTTTAGATATTGAAATCTATGTTAGAAAGAACTTTAAAGATGTTTGTATAAATGTTTCTTATGCTTAGGATAGAGTTAATTGTATCATATTTTATTAATTTCAGATGCAATTTAGATATAGCTGTAAGATATTTCTACATACATTGAATTAATCAAATATCTCTTCAACAGATACTTGTGATAATTCTTCTGTAGAAATGATGATGACATACCTTGCTTTATTGAAATAGAATTATAAAGAGGTTTTGAGCCTAAGATTCTTTAGCATATTTGTGTATGCGCTAATTCTATAAACAACCATATATTTTTTTCTGAGAAATATCACCTCCAAATGGGTAATAGACCAGCTGAGTTAACCCTTTACCAAACGACAACTTTTCGACTGTCCCAAATTGAAAGAGTTTGCAGACAACATTTCAAAATGTGATGAAATTGAAAAATAATCTTCTGATAGGGCGAAAACATTGTGGGAAAGAGAGAAATTGCACTTTAAGAGCAATTTCTCCGATTCCCGCAATGTTTTCCATTGTCGTCTGCAACAAACTGGTCAAATGTTGTTATTGTTTGAAATTGAAACACTGCTGTGTTAAATTATATTTTGAGTTCAGTTATGGCTTCATGTTTGTGAAGGACTTACTATAATAGCGTGTTAAATCCTGTAATTGATATCAAGCACTGATTTAAAGGTCTATAACTAGCCTACTCAAAGCAATGCTCATCATAAAGAGTTCCTTCCCTTGCTTGAATATTAACAGGTACCTTACAAATGTGCAGGCTTTACTATAGTATTACACTGTACTCTCAATTTGTTGTTTCTTTTTGATGTATGTTTCCATACCTCTGGGTGAGCAGTAGCTTCAAGTTAAACGAAACATTTAGGATAGTCAATAACAAATTCAAAGGCCTGAAAATTAATATTAATAAGCCAAGATTATAAAGGATACAAAGCTGTAAGGTTTTAGCTATAAAAACAATTCATTTCATGACTATTATTGTAGCATGAGGATTAGTTGCTTATAACATAAGACACATTTTCTTCCTCAGT
This sequence comes from Cerastoderma edule, assembly GCA_947846245.1. NCBI lineage: Eukaryota > Metazoa > Mollusca > Bivalvia > Cardiida > Cardiidae > Cerastoderma > Cerastoderma edule. The sequence continues at coordinate 18,884,575 of OX401408.1, forward strand.
CACATTAATCCCTCTCATGTTGTGGCTGGTAATTAACCTGTTACTCCATAAAACCTCAATTTCCTTCATACACTACATCACTCTTTAAACACCACTATGATGAAAGAATAAATTGCTCCTAATGAGCGATTTATCCTTTTTGTGGTAACAGTTTCCACCAAAATCTTCTCAGATTGCAACATGAAGGAAATGGTTAAAATGAGTACCATGATGTTATCGGCAAAGCGGAACTTACTTAGCAACACTCTGACATCAGATAAGGTTGGTCATTTAAACATGTTCTCTGCCAATTCACTACTGCATCAACCAAATCCATAAAAATTTTGTGTTTTTATGCACCCGCAACAGAAATTTAAGAATAATTTTTTAACAAACTAAGAAATGGCTTGTCACAAGCCATTTCTCCTTTTGTCCAATTGATTTTTCCCCAATACAAAGTAGACTAAATGGTGAATTCTTCATTTAAATGTGATAAGCTTATACTTTAAATTTCGAACAGTCAAAAAAATGCTGTTTAATTAAAACATATTTTGTTGCAAAACGAATTTTTACAATATCAGGGAGTAGGTTACTGACCTCAAATTTGCAACCTTTAAGCATTCATCCTTTGCAATGTTGAATAATGCAGAATGTCGACCGTCAAAATAGCTGTTTTAGAACATGGTTCAAGGCTGGAATGAATTGTGACGAAACAAATAATGAAGATTTATAAATAGCAGAAAAAAAAAAAAATATTGACCGCAAAAAGGAAGGATGATTTCCCATTATCAAATAATCTTGTAATTTAAGTTGAGGAAGTTGTTTTTTCTGGCTGTGTTTCAGTCTTATCTTCGAAGTTATCAAAAATAGAGATATTTCCAGCTGAAAAGTTTATCTCAAATATTATCTTTGTAGTTCTCAGGTCATGTGTTAATAGTATAACCTAGTTTTCCAAGGTTTTTCATTCATCATGTTTTTTCGTGGTTGGAAAGCAAGGAGTCTTTTGATGGAACTGTAAAAGGTAGGACTACTTTAACAGATTCCCGTATATCTCATCATTGGTCAAAACTGAAATCAATAAAAAATGACAATTTAAAAGTAATCAGTACGGGGTATGTTCATTTACTTTGTGATATTTGGGTAGAAACAATTTAGCAATTTCTGTTTTTGTTGCAATGGTTACCAAAGTCTTCAATAGGTTGGTTAAAATGAGTAAAATTTTGAAGGAACTATTTTACATTTTAAAGCATTCTTAGCACCTTGAAGACACTTATGATGTCTTGATGTACCCTATCATTATTTCATTAATACAGTCGACCCTCGTTTATCCGAACACTTTCGTTCCTAGGAGAAATGTTCGTATTTATGAATTTTCCGGAATAAAGAATATGCGAGTTACAGCGAAATGTGGTTAGTGGCGAAATGTTTACCTTTAGACGGTGTCGGTGTATCATGATAATTACTATGAAGTAGGAAACGCACAATTCTTATTTTTTTTTAAGGGAAATATAAAGTGTTTATTTGGTTAAAAAGGATTTTTTAAAAAAATGACAATTTGAAGCGATTTCTTTCGAGAAGTTTAATTTCCATAAGATAGCTCTGAAGGAGCATATCGATTGAGTAATAATTGAAAATGATTGCTAGACAATGTCTCCTGATCGCTGTCTGAGCAGCCAATCAACACCTTTTACAAACTCAACTATCGACATGCGACCGTAATTACAATTATGTAGGACCAATCAACTGACAGAATGACAGATTAACAAACAATCAACACCTTCCAGTACACTACACTAGGTGACATGTTATGGTCAAGCATACATGCCAGTTTGCAAAACGTGTGAATGCCGTTTACAACAGTAGTCCGATCCCTTCATCGCAACTGTAACCTCAAAATAAACGATTATACTGGTTTCCGGACTAGCCATACGCATTTACTATGAAAAGTGACTGTTGGTTCCCGATTTTTTTTGTCCGGTTCTGGAACGTGGATTTTCAGCATTAAATAGTTAAATTAATGAAGGTAAGGACCGTTCCCAAAAAATTCTGTTCGGTTGGTGAATAATCCGGATAAACGACGTTCGGACTATCGCGGGTCCACTGTACATGGTGACTGTCACCATGTATTAATGAAATAATGAAAGGTCTACATCAAGACATCATAAGTGTCACTGACAAAAAAATTAAACTCACAATGATCATAATAATTTTCTTTCTTTTCATGTTTTAACTTTTTAAAATCATACTAGCGCTCAGAAAAACTGCAAAACTGGGTAATATGAGTAATAAATTATGATAAATTATGTTGAAACATAGCGAAAAACCACAGGATCATTACAACATAACGCCTGCACTATTTATTATCTATTTTTCACTATCACTAAGTGCTATTTTACCAAATTTGGTGCCCACCAATTTAACTTCATTGTTTACATTTGATTAACATCTAAAATAGCAAGCAACACTCGGATTAATGAGTGGCGATCACCTGGTTAGAAAAACCATGTGAAACACATAGAAATACTGTCATCTATCCAAAATTAACAACATGAACATTCAAAATTGAGATTTTCGTTGGTTTTATTGGTTCCCAATGTTTCTCGGCTGACCTTGTTTTATCACTATTTGTAAACAAATCTTATATAGTATTCACTCTTATAAAAGCATCATGTGAACATTTTTCAGTCTCAATTCCTCTCTAAAGGGTAATCAAAAATACTTTTAAGTTGATTTTCGATTATTCTAGAACTTTCACAATTTAAGTGTAAATGAGACCAAGTATGGCTTTAATGTTTAGCTGTATTTTTCTATGGTTCCATTTGATTAAAAGTTTAATCCCATTCCAGACATCTTGATTTTTATCAACACCATATGACAATGTAAGAAATTTGTGACAGAAGATTAGTGTGAAGCGCTTATTCTAGTATTGCACTGAATCCTCCAGTTCTGATAATAAATTACACCACAGGTTGAATGAGACAATGGATGTGTTAGTGATTTATTGTCTCTTAACCCTTTCCCAAACACCAAATTTTCGACTGTTCCAAATTGAAAGAGTTTGCAGACAACATTTCAAAATGTGATGAAATTGGAAAAAAATCTACTGATAGGGTAGAAAACCATGTGGGAAAAGTAGAAATTGCTCATTACGAGCGATCTCTCTTTTTCCCACAATGTATTCTGCAACAAAGTGGTCAAATGTCGTCATTGTTTGGGAAAGGGTGAAGATGCTGAGAACCTCACTGAACCTGGGTTTTACACTTTAACCCTTATAATGCTGGAACCGACTTCATGCTTATGCAAACAGGTTGGATCCAGGCCAACAACCAAATAATTTGACGGATGACCTGTGATCTAACCTGTTTGCTGCTCTGAGTATCTTTTCTCAACAAAATAGAGCAAATATTTAAGGTTTTGGAAAGCAGATGACACAAAAATCTATTTTTAGCAAATTCACCAGCATTCTGACTGAGCTTTATTTGACTTTGCAACCAATATATCATTTTGTTTCATCCGAACTATTTGACATTCATCTTTTGTGAAACTGACCGTATATTTACAAAATTAGCTCATTTTCTCCATTTCTTCTGTCTTATTTTCTTGACAGGTATGAAAAGGGGTAAATAGTACCATTGAATGAGGTTATATAGTTTTGTTGGATATTTTGCTGGATGATAGACAAATGACGCTATTGTAATAAGAAGTAATTAAGATCTCTCTGCTAAGAGATTTTTGGAGGTGGTTAATGGTTTATGCAGATGTTCATAGATTACTCCATGGATTCTCATAATGATCATGCTGTTGTTTGTTTTGAATAGTATTTTACCTTTAAAGTGCTGGAACAGACCTCATGCTTTTGAAAACATGTTAGATCCAGTAAATTGGTGGCTGGCCTGGATCCAACCTGTTTGCTACTCTGAGTACCTTTCCTCATCAAAACTAAACAAATATTTAAGGCTTTGGAAAGCAGAAGACACAAAAATCCAATTTTAGAAAATACCCAGCAGTCTAAGGGTTAAAGCCCTAATCCTTTCTCTAATGCAGACACTCATTAAAACCTCATAGCATAAGTAACATTTGGAAATATTGTGACAAAAAGCAAACTTGCTTGTGATGATTCTAATGTTGATATCAATACTTTTTAGTTCATTTTTAAGGGTCAGATCTCACTTATTTTTCAATTGTTTTTATTCATCAGTTGTAAAATTTAACACAGGTAATGGTCTAAAAATTAATTGATCATAAGAAAATTGATTGCTACAATAGAATTCTTCTTTTATTTCAATGCTTTTTATGATTAAGAAAGTCAAAATCTCATTTAGCAATGCTTAAGCATTCCTTTCTTTGACTGGTTCCCTTTTGGGCTTGTAACCAAACATTGTTAAAGGTATATATGGATCATATATGACACCTGTTGAATACATCAGATTAAGGCATGTTTACCCAACAAAATCATCATTTTTTATTCTATCTGAGACAAAACCATAGCCCTACTGTAACTTCTAGTTGAAGGCATTAGAAAAAAGTCCTATTAAATTTTCGTCTAAATTCGAGGAATGAACGCATTGCTATGAAAGAAAATCCTTGTAATATCTCTTTATGTCGCAGTTTTTTTGGCTGTTACATGCGTGTCAAAGAGAGGCAAAACCATGGTGTAACCCATTACTAAACAATAACGACATTTGACCAATTCGTTGCAGATGATTCTGGAAAACATTGTGGGAAAAGGAGAAATTGCTCATAACAGGCAATTTCTCCTTTTTCCACAATGTTTTCTGCCCTCTTAGAAGATTGATTTTCAATTTCATCACATTTTGAAATGTCGTCTGCAAATTCTTTCAATTTGGGACACTCAAAAATTTGGCGTTTGGTAAAGGGTTATATTAAGATTTGCCACTTGAATCCTATTAGACCAGGTTTCAGAGGTTTAGATAAAATGTGGATTCCTCTCGCTATCTTTCTTATTGTTATTCTAAACCCTATATTGTGTGTTGGCATAAGGATCATCTCGATGGGACAATTGTAACGGATATCTAGCAAACAGGAATAAATATTTCATTTAAAAATCCATAATATGCACAATTACCTAGACACCTGAGGTTAAATTTGGCTAGGCTAAATTGCAATTTTAGCAAAAGCTATTTACATTTTTTGTTTGTCTGATGTCTGCATTATCTGTCGTTTTGCACAGCTGCAACATTCAATTCCACACAGGTAATTATCATAGGTAAAAATTGGAGTATAATTCTTCCAATTATTTATCTGTAGCAGTTGTGCTGATGAATCTTTCTGCTGCATGAAATATCATCTTGAGAGTATTTAAGAGACTATCCCAACTTATGTATAATGTGAGTAATAAACATGTACAAGAATGATTTGAACAATCCTCTTTTCTAAATAGCTGACTATTTTCAAAATATTTATTTTAGAGATGCTGAAAACGTGTATTTTCATTGAGTTATTCTTAAAAGCATACTTTCGCACAATAAAAACTGCAAAACTAGGTAAAATGAGTTATAAATTAGGATAGAATATGTTGAAACATAGCGAAACACCACAGGATCATGGCAATATAACACCAGTCACCTGCACTATTTATTATCTATTTTTCAAAGTGCTCTATTCACAAATTATGTATTCACTCTGTACTGTACAATCATGATTGTTTTAATCATATCATGGGGTTTTGTGCCTGTTTAAACTTCAAAGCATCTGCAGTTGACAAATAAAAGCAGCAAATAAAAGTATTAAGCATGAAAAAGCAAAAAAAATGTTCTTTGTGTCCTTGGGGTTAAGATAATGTAAAAAATGGAGAAATCATGCACTATTTATTATCTATTTTTAAAAGTGCTCTTTTCACAAATTATGTACCCACCAATTTAACTTCATAATGTTTCTTTTCAAGTAACATCTAAAATTGTATAAAGTGCTTGGATTAACATATGACGATAACCTGGTTAAAAAAAGCATTTGAAAATACTGTCATGTATCAGATACTAACAACATAAACATTCGAAATAGGGATTTTCTCTGGTTTTATTGGTACTCGACGATTCTCGGCTGACCTAAATGTTTTATGGCTAATTGTAAACAAACCTTATCCTATTCACTTGTTTAAGAGTATCAAGTGAACATGTTACCCTATCAGTTCCTCTGTATGAGCAATTTAAAGTACTTTTAAGTTAATTGTCAATTTCTAGAATTTTCATAAGTTAAGTGTAAATGAGCGCAAGCATGGGTTTAAACAAGCATTAGAGCCTCTCTGTGCTTTGATCGAAAACTTGGTCAATAGATAGTTATCTCAGTAACACCTTGTTAGTGTTAAATGATTAGAGTGTTTATGTATTTCACAATCTGGATCCAAGACATTCTTACCCATTTCAAATATTTTACGGAATGGGAATAAAAGATCATTATTTAATAACTAAACCATTCACACAGTTTTCTAAATCTGCTAGATTAATGTGCTTTATCTTCGTTCCTAGCAAGAATGTTCAATTCACCTTCTTCCCATCCCTAGTTGTGTACAGGACGTCCATCAATGTACAAAGTGTCATAAGACACTCACGCTGTCTTGTTCGTGTCACGTGCAGCCCTCATCGTAGGTAAAAGTTTTGTCCTCTTTTCGACAATCTCTGCCTTCACCTACCCTTATGAAATATTCTAAATAATTACATTTTATTGTCATAGTTGGTAGATTTGATTTCATCATGACGAATGGAGGAACTGTTCAGAATCAGCAATTTCTTCTTTCGCTTCAGATCTTTCTCAGTTTTCCAATACCGTTTCAATAAGGTATCCTTAAATATGAACAAAAGGGTTACTTGAATATAAGTCAGCTGCTGCAATAGTTTGAAAATAATCTTCAATACAATAAGGATCAAACCAATTAGGCTCTATTAGGTATATGACAGTCTAGTCATTGGTATAAATCATTGACAAATTGAAACATTATGAACCCTTTTATTTATATTATCATTATCCCATTACCAAACACTAACAACATATGACCAGTTCGTTGCAGGCATCTCTGGAAAACATTGTAGGAAATTGAGAAATTGCTCATATCCTGCAATTTTTCCTTTTCCCACAATGCTTTCTCCACTATGAGAAGATCATTTTCCAATTTAATCCAATTTTGAAATGTCGTCTGCAAACTCTATTAATTTGGGACAGTCGAAATTTTGGCGTTTGGTAGAGGGTTAACATACCAAGAGACCAATGCTTTTAAAACGTATATTTTTAAAAGGAGTAACATTTATATTTATAACCACAATATATGATATTTAGAATCCTTTACAAATGCTGTCTGCTGCTGCTTTTAATTTGGTGTATGAACCCTTTAGAAAACACCAAATTTTTGACTATCCCAAATTGAAAGAGTTTGCATACGACATTTCAAAATGTGATGAAATTGAAAAATAATCTACTGATATGACAGAAAATATTGTAGGAAAAGGATAAATTGCTTGTTAAGAGCAATTTCTCCTTTTCCCACAGTATTTTCCAGAGTCGTCTGCAGCAAACTGGTCAAATGTAGAAATTGTTTGGTAATGGGTTAAAAAACAATAGTGGGAGGGAAGGGGATTGAGATACAAAGAAGATATGTGTAAATCATTGGTTGATCTTCGAGATATGGAACTTCTATATGAATCATTGATAAAATAGTGGACAATGTCTGTATAACTAATAACGAGTTATGAAATATTTGGCATTAGTGTGTTTATAATTGAGGATAGTAATTTTCAGAATTCTAACAAAGAGGGATTGGATTTAGTTGAAGGTAGTCATTAGGGTAATCTGTCCTTACATAGAATTCTTAATTCCTTTTCCATTGATAGTAAGGTTTTTTAGTTGGTGAAAATTTGAAAATAATTATTGAATGTATTTAAATATCTCATAAATCATCAAAGCATTGCTGATTGAAAATGAGATTTTTGTTTCAAAGTGTGATGTTTTATATTTCAATAAAAGATGAAATCTTTGTTTAAAACTTGCTTTCCAAAGCTTTTACATTTTTGATGATCAGAATTTGCTATTTGATAAAAGTTTAAAAGTTGGTGAAAATTATTACTTAAGGTATTTCAATATTTCATATATCATTAAACCATTGTAGCTAAAGGGAAAGTGGTTTAAAAAGTGATGTTATTTATATCCATAAAAGAATATACCTATGTTTTAACTGTCTCTACAAAGCTTTTTAATTTTGGATGATTAGGATTTGATGTTGGATAAAAGTTATAGTCTAAACTATTACCAATACTTGAAACACTGAAACCAGTTTTATCACACTAACATTCTGCAATAAAATTGTTACAAAAGTTATGAATTTAGCAATGCTTCAATCCATAGCATTTGGGGATTTTGTAGAATATAAACATTGTATGATCCACTTTGAAGCAGATCCAAGCAGAAATACTTTGTGATAAGTATTTTGTCTTTGCCCCAATTACTTTTGACTTTATTATAAAAAATGACCATATCTTACCTGTAAAATGTTGTCTACTCAGGCTTTCAATTCAACCCTTTAGCAAACGCCAAATATCATTTGTCCCTAATTGAAAGAGTTTGCAAACCACATTTTAAAATGTGATGAAATTTGAAAATTACCCTCGGATAGGGCAGAAAACCTTGCGGGAAAAGGAAAAATTGCTCGTCACAAGCGATTTCTCCTTTTCCCACAATGTTTTCTAGAGTGGTATGCAAAAAAGTGGTATAATGTTGTCATTATTTAGTAATGGGTTAAGAGATTTACATATTTTCTATACATATCTTAAACCTTTTCCAAAATTTGAGGAAAAAATATTGAGAAATTACTTGCAACTATCCTTGTGTTGTCCATGGTTTTAAAGTCTTCTGATGCAATTGCTTAAAAAAAATCAGTATGGATTTGTGGATTTATGATTATCTTAAACATTGGCGTTTGTTTTCAATATAATGCTAATGCAGAAACCCAGAAAAGAGGGGTATTTTAATTAGAGATTTAATGCCTGTATAACAAAGATTTGTAACGTAACATTTATGTTCAAAGAATTGTCATAACCCTAAAATCTGTAAATAACTTTGTTTTTGTGAATGAAATTAAGATGTGCATTTTAAATTAGGATAAGGATCAATACATCTATGTATCGCTTTCAATTTGGAACGGTTGAAAATTTGGCGTTTGGTAAAGGTTCAAGGAAATCTATTTGAAAAACCTTTGTGAAACTGGCTCCCGGTCTGTCCAGTCCAGATCTGTTGAGTCAATGCTAGCCTGTATATCACATGACCGACTTTATATCTGGTTTAAATCAATTATGACAAAACCCCCTCAAACAATGCTTATTTACATTCAAACATGGTTGTCATGTAATTTTAGACATTATAAACATGATAATTTTCTTTTGAATTATTCATCTCAGTTATAGAACATTTTAAATACATTGTCCAATTAGGTAAGCTGATAGCATCCAATGTGTAGCTGGCAGTTCTATCCAGATATCAGTTAATTGAAATTCTTTAACATAGAATAATGACTTTGTTATGAAAGGCTTGGTGAACAACAGACTTAATGTTTATGACACACGTTTTTAAAACTAAAATATAGCTTACTCGGGTTAAACCAATTACTCAGCCAAACCTCACTTGGCTGCTTATGCTGCAGATCATGTTATAAACCACAATGACAAAAGAATAAATTGCTCCTGAAAAAGAAATTTACTCAATTGTCACAATGCTTTGCCCATCTTTTTACCTCACCACCTTTTTCTCGTATTTAATTGAGTTTTCGTTCGATAGTGCAGAAATCAATTATGTTTATCCTATTTTCATGTTTTCTGTTTTTGCTTTAATCATGGATTACACAATCATTATCCTTGAATTCTTTACCAATTAGAATAGAATAGTTGTGAGGCACAAATAAAAAATTTGTTCATATAAAATTTTAACGGTGGTATGATAACCACTGTCTTGTTCAGGCATTTTCATGGCTTGATTGCAGCATTTATGAAGAGTTTCTTTACTGACTATGAGCTCTGAAGCCTTGTTACTGTTTCAACAAATATCAATATTTGAATTGTTAGTTTTCTGGAGAGTAAATGACCAAAGCACACACTTTTATAAGGGTTAACATCTAATTATAATGCAGTTGACACTCCCAGGGACAACCCTCCTTACCTTTTGCTGTTCATAGTAACTTACAGGAGAAAAAAATACACATCAAAAAGTTTGTTAGAGGAAATTAAATAAGTGATAAAACGAGTTACACAACTTTGAAGCTATGATATAAGCATCACCAAACTAGGTTATGAATTCAATCATTGTCTGCAGACTTATGCCAATTCCTTTTTTGTTTGCTTGCATGCGAAAAGTATTATAATGTGTTTTTTTTTTTTTTTCCCTTCAGTTTGTTGAATTTTATTCCAAGTACAAAGTTACATAGCTAGATATTCATTTACATGTATTCATATTGCTTTACAATATCTTGCTGTATTAAGCTGATACACACATTTCCTAATATAAAAGGACAATGCTGCTGCACATGAGGGTTTCATCATGAATTATTTTGATAATATGTACGGCTTGGGTTTGGTTTGAGACTCCATGGTAAATGGTGAAATTAGTTCCTACAACAATTTTTTTTCATGTGGGACGCTATACCCTATCAAGCTTTATTTAATTTGCCTTTTATGAAGTTTAGACTGCTCAAAATTGACAATAACTGCAATTTCTTGGTTTATAAAGGGTAAAACCTGTGTAACGAAAGGAAAAATTGCTCAGAATGAGCAATTATCCTTTTTGTCACACAGGTTTTTACAGTATTCTGTTCTGGTCATGCAAAATTGAGTCAATTTGACGTACAGGGTAAATGCATCAAAGGGTGCCTACAGGTCTGTAATGGTTCAACAAGAAATCCAAATGCAACAGATTCCAATTTCAGGCATCCAGGAAATATCAAATTATGCGTTTGAGCAATATGGTTCATATTTTAATAGTATCCTGAGAAAAAACTGCAAGAAATGCAGAAACATCTTTGAAAACGCTTGCTGGATGACTGATTAGTAAATTGTGCATGCAGTCTTTGCTCAACTGTATCCATCCTGCATTTCCGCATGCTGCATCTATCAACCCAGATTAATGATATCAATTATCTCTTTCACTTGTGTGACGCTGGTCATTATTGAAACCATCAGCAGGCAGCAGAGTTTTAACTCTTAGAATGCTGAGTAATTTTCTTTAAAAATAGATTTTTGTGTTGTTTGCTATCCAAAACCTTAAACATCTGCTTAATTTTGATGAAGAAAGATACTCAGTTTAGCAAACAGGTTAGATCACAGGCCAGCTGCCAATTTACTTGGTGGCTGGCCTGGATCAAACCTGTTTGCATAAGCGTGAAGTTGGTTCCAGGGCTATAAGGGTAAAGGAGTACAGAATAAGATTAATAAAAGGTCCCGAATAAGACCCTGTTTTGCTTCTCATGGGATTCGAACAAAAGGCTCATGTGTCCAGATGTTGACACTTTATCCCATTGACCACTGTCTTTCAGATCCTTTACTTCTTACTTATTAAAACCCCAATGTACTGCATCTAATGCAGAACCTTTAATCTGATGAAGAAGCCTTATGTGTGCTGCAGAAGCCTCTTATTTGCTGCAGAAGTATGAAATATGCTGCAGAAGTCTTACATATGCTTCAGAATCCCCTAATTATGTGACAGAAGTCTTACATATGCTACAGAAGCCTTTTTATCAGCTGCAGAAGTCTTATATGTGCTGCAGAAGTATTATATTCACTGCAGAAGTCCTAATATGCTACAGAATATTCATATGTGCTACAGAACATTTATATGTGCTGCAGAAGTATTATATTGGGTGCAGAAGTCCTAATATGCTACAGAATATTTATATGTGCTACAGAACATTTATATGTGCTGCAGAAATATTATATTGGCTGCAGAAGTCCTAATATGCTACAGAATATTTATATGTGCTAGAGAAGATTTATATGTGCTGCAGAAGCCTTTTATCTGCTGCAGATGTCTTATGTCTGCAACAGATATCTTTATTCTGCTGCATCTAATGTAGACATTTGATAATCTTTGTATAAGTTGTAAAAACTTGTGTCTCAATCAATGCAAAATAGATAAGTCTAAAGAAACATAGGTTCAAAAGTGCTTTAGTGATAATAAGAGAAACAAGAAGAAAAGAAGCATGAACATGTAAGTATGCATAGAAATAAAAAATGAAAAAAAAAAGAAAAAATAATCAAAAAAAGATATATCCATAGAGTGGTGGGGCCCTTCATTTGTTCTGTGCTGCTTGGATGTAAATATTTATACAGTTTTGAGATAGCAGCTCTTGTGAGGAAAGATGTGCACTTGAAGATAATACAGGTTTAGTTAACAAGCCAACTGCAACAAACAGATAAGATAACACGTTTTTACAGGAAATACCTTGTACCTGTTGCCTTTAATCTTTTATTTTTCATTTTCCTATTTTACTATGAACTACTTGTGTTGTTGAGGGTTCGATGCGAGACTATAGCAAGTCCGTCACTTTTTGAAGGAGTTGCTATAGTCTTGCATTGAAACGTCTATGTGTCCTTGCAACTGAAAAATTGATAACACAATGTCACATTCTATATAAAGAAACAAATACTTGTCATGAAGAATTTCTTATAGTGTCTCAAGTGTTTCTTTAATTGCATATGAATTAAAATGGACAAGGAAATGCATCAATATAAAAAATATGTGTGACATATCAAATATGTGTCATATCACAAAGTCGTCAGCATGTAATCAAAGTAAAATAGTAATTGCAACCTGTTCTCATTGAACATTATATGTTACATTTCCAAGGGAAAAAATCTCTTAGTAATGTGTTTTTGTATCTTTTTCTCTCCAAAATTCTGTATTTTTACCAGACATTTGCAAATGTATGAGAAAGAAGAGATAAGCAGTATGGTACTGAAATAGTAACAAAACAGATTGTCTGATATTATGTATTCCCAGGTCAATTCACTTTCTACAGCCGGTCACTATCTCGAGATTTTATTTCTCAAATGATTTATGAAGCTATTGCAATGAAAAGGATGAAAGTTCAGTGTTCCCAAGAATTATAACTCAATCTGAAATGAGCTTTTTTTCATTGGATAGAATTTAAGTTTCAAAATCAGAATTTCTTCATTTTGTTTTTTGTTTTTCAATGGCTTCAACAGTGGTCTACTTAAGGTTCTTGTGTCAGGGAAAGAGTTTCTAGTGCCATAAATATGCAAATCTAGACTTCTAATTGACTTGTCTGTCACAGGGTTTTTTCATCAAATTGTTCACAAGATGGATGGTATCTTTCCTGGTTTCTTATAACATTTTCCTGCATATTACAAGGGTTCATTTAAAAAGTTTTAGTAAGTGCTTAATGCTTGTGATGAACTTAGTTTCATCTTGCATTGAACACTTAAAAAGTAACATTTAATGTGTTACCAGTGTACTATCCTCAAGAGAGCCCAAATTGAAAAAAAAGTATTAATGGCGACAAAATATTTGTAAATGAGAACATTTTAATGTATAAATGTTATTGTGCACTCTTTATAGGAATGTTTTCTAACTTTTTGATTTTTGAATGTTGTGTTGTCTGCTTCAAAATGATGGAGATTGTCATCGAAAGTGTCTTCTTGTTTTACATCAATTACAGAAATTGTGACAGCTTGGAATTAAAATCATCAACAGGGATAAATGGCAACAGGTATAGAAATTGGTCGAAAAATATTGTGGTAATGGCAACAAGTTTCAGTGTTTTCTTCTATCACATTTTCTTCTATCACATTGGTTTCTTCTTCTATCCAGAACATATAAAGAAATGTGTTTGCCTTTTCTTCAAATTGATACTTTTAAACTCACTTGAAGCGGACAACTCATAATGCACATGTGTCTGAGGAGGAAATTGATTGTGGTAAACAGTTTCTCCTTTTATCACATTATTTCACTTAATATTACAAAAGAATTAAGTCTATATGCATACCTGATAATTACCTTCTGCTTTTGCTTTCAATTTGGACCAGTTGTCCTTTACGAGGGAGAAGCTTTACAAAAATCTGGTATCTTTTTCAATGCAAAAGGGGAGATTTCATGCCAATAGACTGGGATTTACAGACACTCAGACTTTTGTAATATATCTATAAGCCATTACCTCACATAGAATTTTATGATAGGTCCAAATTCAAAGCAAGAGCAGACGACAATTATCAGGTATGAGTACTGAGTGTTAACTTGATTTTATTTGACAATGAGAAAAGAAAATGTGGCAGAAGATGTTGCTCTTTAGGAGCATTGTCTTTCAATGTTTCAATGTTTTTTTAAGTTGCTTGCAACAAGTGTGTTGGTATGTTTATGCAAAGGAAAGGGAATAAGTCAGAAATTTCATTGTGAAAAAACTTATTTTTAAAAACACCTGTAACAAATATATGTATCTTCTTAATTCTTTCCCTGTTCAAAGAAAAATGCATTTTGAGTAAATTCTCATTCTTAACTTCTATTGTCTGTACCAAGCTCTTGTTGTTTATATTGCATATCAATCTTTGTCAAGTTGTTGTCAAACATAGAGTGTCAGCCAAGATAGGAAAGCTCTGATGAACCTTTGAATACAGAACCATATATTTGTTTAATAGATTTTTGTTTCGTCTGCGTTCCAAAACCTTAAATATCTGATGAATTTTGTTGTGGAAAGATACTCAGGGAAGCAAACAGGCTAGATCACAGGCTAGCCGCCAATTCTTGCATTTAAGCATGAAGTCGGTTCAAGCACTATAAGTGTTAACCCTTTACCAAACACCAAATTTTCGACTGTCCCAAATTGAAAGAGTTTGCAGACGACATTTCAAAATGCGGTGATACTAGAAAACAATCTTCTTATAGGGCAGAAAACATTGTGGGAAAAGGAAAAATTGCTCGTTACGAGCAATTTCTCCTTTTCCCACAATGTTTTCTAATCTCGTCTGCAAAAAAGTGGTCAAATATATTTATTCTTTGGGATAGGATTCAGGAGTGTCCCATTGGGCAACTTGGGATACAATGGTGTCATGTTTGATCCCTGGTCAATAACAATTTTCACATTCAATGAAATCAGCACTACTAGATTTGTTCATCTCATCACTCAAAGCATTCATTGTGATAGTGAAGCAATTTATAATGGTTCTCTGCAGTTCTTGTGAAGAAAAGCCTAAAGCATGGATAGCAATACTTGTTGCTGATGAGATGTTTACTTTAATTTTCTTAGTACATTTGATGATGGCTTTTATGTCTAACTTAACAATATTTTGTTTTCAAGCTTGTTTTCAATTTTTCTATCCAGGTGGAAATGTGTTACCAAAGATTTGAAAGTTTCGTTTCTTAATGAAGTCTGTCCTTTAAGCTGAAAACAGCCGAGGACAATAACGACAGAAAGGTGAATGGCCAAGTAAGTTATTGATTGGTATTTTGATAGCTAAGTCAACTTAACATATTATTTATAAAGTCATAAAATATTATATCATTTTGTTCAACCCTTATAGTGCTGGAACCGACTTCATGCTAATGCAAACAGGTTAGATCCAGACAAGCTGCCAAGTCAATTGGTGGCTGGCCTGTGATCTAACCTGTTTGCTGCTCTGAGTATCTTTCCTCATCAAAATTAAGCAGATATTTAAGGTTTTGGAAAGTAGACAACACAAAAATCTATTTTTAGAAAAAATTACTCAGCATTATAAGGGTTAATAAGGCATTTGTTTCTAACATTTTCCAATTCTGGAATGAACATGTTCTGTTCTGAGTTTTATCAAATTATAATTTATAAGATACTTGATAAAACAAGTTTTAAGCTTCAAGTCAATTTCTTTGACATATGACTGACTAATGCACATTCAGGGAGAGACAAAGCGTGAAATGAGACTCTTTCTGTAGAAGACGTTTTAATTGAAACCATTTCTTTTGATGTTCAACAATGAAAGTGGTTTGTAGGGCAAGCAGAGCAATTTACTTAAAATTGTCCCAATAATTCCGTTTCACGACTAGAGAGCCTGAAATTGATTGGCTGTGGAGTGATCAACTGAGGTAAAGTTCCTCATTAGTGCCAATCAAATAACTTGTTAGATCATAAAATTTTATCCCTGCCAATATCCTCTCAACCCTATAACTATCAATTATAGACCAGATACAATTTGGTAGCCAAATGATGGTTTCCTTCTATAACATTTCAATTTTTTGGCCGGGTGCCAGGCATAAATTCAGAGCTCCTGAGCTAGAAAAGAATTAACAGCAGTGATGATAATGTACCTGGAAGTAGATTTATTGAGCAAAAAGGATTTTCGGGCTGTCTGTATCATTACAGTTGAGATACCAATCAAAGTGTTGGTGAAATAAACAGGATTTTTGAAGAGTGCTTTTAGGAATTGAAGACAATCAATGTGCATTGTTTGTTTGTGCTATTGGATGTAAGGGTATTACCAGCAGACAAATTAAAGTAAGAATTATTGTCTTGTACTTTAGTACATGAAGTTCAATCCATATTCTTATATAGACTACTGTTGAAAGCCTTTGCAGGATTTTTAGATGTTGTAATTAAAGAGAATTTTCTCAACATGAGCAAATCTTCCTTTTACCACAACTATTATGTTTATGTTTACTATGTTTATTTTATGCTCTTTATTCATGAATGTTTCTGTCATTTTGATGAAGGATGTTAATGTCATCTATTTCAAATATTTTTGAATGCGCAAAAGATTCAATTACTGTTACTTATTGTCATGAAATTGGCTCTGTTTTAATTTGAGTTGGTCTAAGAATTGAAATGATTAGTGACTCAAGGATGAACATATCAATCTGTATTAATTTCCATTAAATCAATAGAAATGCAGATCTGATGATTAAGGAAACTTCTAAGGCATTTCCTTATATTTACTCTTGTTAACATACATGCTGCACAAAAAAATATTTGTGACAAAAGTATGGTTGATCCTGTTAAAATGAATTTATAAGATGTGCAAAGGAAATGAGAACTTGGCTTTGTATGGAATAATATGAAACAGTTATCCTTTTATGACAAGATTGCATTACTTTCAACTAAACCTATAAAATTCTGCTGAGTTTAACTTTTTTATGGATCATTCAATCTTTCATTATCTTTTGCGATTAGGTTAAGAAAGAAATTCATTATAACATCAAACTATTTGAATAACCTCAGCACTTCTTGAAATGATTGTAAGGTTATGACTATTTGTTCAATGGCAAAATGTTTAACTGGTTAAAGCCAATTTACTGAAGACTTAATTGTAGCTGTCAGGCAAAAGATTTATGGAATACTATTTCTTCAGGTAGCGGTCACGTTTTTGGGCGGGGCTTTGATGGCTGAAATTATCTCCCATAATACAGGCAGAGTAAGACAAGTGTGCAGAAGTGATTTTCTTGAAATATTGCTATGGATAGAGAATCGGCTCATGGGCAGCAAAATCTTCTGAAACTACATTGTTTAAAGCTTACTAGTGAAACTTTTATCATTTTAGCAAAATGTCCTCAAACTTGTCTTTTAAGAGTTCATTTTTAGACGAAAAGGGTTAATAATGGGGTCCCATTTCCTGTTATTTGTGGGGATTAATTGGTATGAAATTATAATGGGATCTGTAGAAATGGCCGACTGATCTTTTTGATGTGTCATGTGTCATAACTAGCGAGGGCTCCCATTAATTTTACACACAATCTTCTTATATGAGACTTGTGTCTATTCTTGATTGAAAGCAACAGTAAACAATTCTTATAAATCTGAATAGTAGAAATTGTTGTGAGTGATGCCTAATATTGGTGAAATCCAGCAAAGCTTTAAAACAACTGAAATACTGTTGATACTGCATTAACCCTTAAAGTGCTGGAATGGACATCATGCTTATGCAAACAGGTTAGATCCAGCCAAGCTGCCAAGTGAATTGGCGTTTGGCCTGTGATCTAACCTGTTTGCTACTCTGAGAATTTTTTCTCATCAAAATTAAGCAGATGTTTAAGGTTTTGGAAAGCAGATAACACAAAAATCTAATTTTAGAAAATTACACAGCATTAAAGGGTTAATGCCATACATAAAATTGAAATAAGCAGACATGGTTGTCGCAACAAGAAATAGTTTGTTTCAAAGCAATTTCTCCTTTTATGAAAGTGTTGTTTTCTAAGTTAGCTGCAACGGCTGCATCAAAAAGGCTTTATATTCTGAAAGAGGCAATTTGTTCCCCAAATGGCAAGCATCACATTTGAATTTGAATGAATTGCTAAATGCAATAATAGGAAGCCAATGGGTTCTGTTAGATTATTTGGTACCTTTTTACTGAAATACACCACAATTATGCCTTTACATGGATAGAAATTGTTGTTCGAAAAGGGATAAAATTCTCTTTCTCCAAAAAATTCTTTCAAATCATCTGTTAAAAGCATACAAAACACAGTCTTGCTTTTATCTCTTGCTTTTTATGCAGGGTTTGTTTAGAAAAATATCTGTGTATGATTGTAAATATTGGCAAAGGACCCAATATGCTGAAAGAAAGATGTTAACATAAAGGTCTGTTACATTAATTCTTCTCATTGTAACCCATTGTTTAGACAGCCTTCCTGCTATGCCCATTAAAGACAGACATCAATAACAAGATTCATTCAACATCTAAACTTAGTTGAGCTCATGTGTAACCTTCTAATCACCATAAAGTGGGATTTTAGATGTGGAAAAACAGTCAACTCTTCTGCTTCATAATTCCCTACTTTGCGTAAGTCAAAACTTATAAACATGGATAGTATCCTAAATGAAAGTACAATATTACAATGTGATATGTCATTGGAAGTGGAAGCATCTGGAAGAGACGATTGCAATGATGTGTTATTTTGCAATATTGCTTAGCCCAATATTGAAATAAGGGGGAATGTTGTTTTGAACTTACGCAACTTTTAAGCATAAAATGTTTAGTAAAACGGTACCCTGGTGGAGAAATCATTAGAAATCACTCTGTCAAAAGAATAAATTGATGCAAATGACAAATGTCAGATGGGGGAATCACATGGCCAATGTTTACAATCTTATGTCCTAACAGGATGGCCGCTCCCATGACGGAACAGGTATTTTTGCTTTTCACCTACTTTTGCAAATATTGTGTACCCTGCATGAGGTGACCCATTAACTTTTCGGTTCTGGTGGTATATAATAACTCATGCTTTATACTAGCCTTGAAAAAAGCAAAATACCTGTGGCCCGGCCATCTTGTTTGGACATAAGATCGTTAACATTTGTCATATGATTCAATTTGGATCAGTTTCAAAAGTCCACCAAGGGGGATGGGTGAAAACAGAGTATTTCCATTGGTTTAAAATTGATGATATTGATTATGGCCATAAACGAATCACAATTTTGTTTGCTGCCATGTTTGCTGCCAAGAAGGATCGAGCCATCCATATTAGAGAATTGGTACTCTTGACATTTCTAATGGCAAAATAACACAGTTTCCGTTTTAAATACAGGAAATGTTTGCCTTATAAGGTGACATTGATTAAGAAACACTGGATCAAGCTTGGTAGAACCAGCTTAATTTTTTTAGATGGAAGACTACCTCTTATTATAACACAACTTTACTGGTACTGGGATTTGAACCCACTTAATGAGGATCCCTAAGTTCAGTACTCTTATAGATTAGACCACTAAGGCTTAATGGCATTTGTACAGTTTTTTCAAATTTTGTTTTGTAACCAATTATGCAGTTTTCTTTATCAAGCAATCTTTGCTTTTCTTGTCTTCTGCAAATAATGCGAAATAATGGCCTAATGTTGGTAGATAAGTTCAACTACCTCTTGCTTGTGAAAGCTAATTCCTTCAATGGTTTGTGCACTGTCAACCGTATTAAGTATCTCCTCTTCCTTTTGAAGATTTGACCTGCAAAACACTTTAAATGGATAAAAATGTACTCGAAATGCATTACGAACACGCAACCCATGAAAGGGATCAAAGCTTGACTGGGATTTAATTATAGATCATTGTAAGATCATGTATTGTTCAAATTGCGGTTGAAGATTACCTTGGGTAAGGCAAATTGCTGTTTAACCCATTACGGAACAATAATGACATTTAACCACCAGGGTTCTCTCTGGCTAAAATTTTCTTTGCGCCAACACTTGCGCCAAATTGAAAAAGTTGGAGCCAAATTAAAAAAATTGGAGCCAAATTCATTAAATTGGAGCCAAAATAGTCTTTTGTAGAAGGGGAAATCCTTCATCAGGGTGACCTACGGTTCTAAAGAGCTAGGTTCTCAAGTGTTCGTTTGTTCTATCTATTTCTATGTGCTGTTTTCATTAGGTTCTATGGATTAAATCCTCTCTCACACTCAACATTTGAAACAGGACATAGCAATCAACACAACTGACTTCGTAGATGTTTGATGTCAACTTCTTTGAAAGAAGCGCGAGGGCAAACATTTTGATTGAAAAGCAATTAAAGTAATCAAAGTCATAATTTCCATATAATTGAATATGTAAAGGCTGTCGAATGACTAAATGGTGTACACAAGAAAGTGTCACCTTCAACAAACTTGACAATCAACAGATAATGAACTGAACAAGTGTGAAAACAGGATTATCCCGTATCGGAAATCGCATTTGATAAACAAGCTGGTTCCCGAGTTCTAATTCAAAGTACTGCGATTACGGGAACCATCGATACATGGTTCTCGGCTCTACAGTAAAAACAAATCAATATTGACTCGAGATCGGCAACCATGCGGTAAACAAACATCAAATTCTCGCGGAAAATAGTCGGCGCCAGGCACTTTCGCCAAATTTGTTTTTCTTGCGCCAATTTCTTGATTTTGTCGCCAATGGCGCCATTTGCGAAGGCCAGCGTGAACCCTGACCACTTTGTTGCAGACGACTCTGGAAAACATTGTGGAAAAAGGAGAAATTGCTCTTAATGAGCAATTTTTAATTTTCCCACAATGTTTTTGCCCTATCAGAAGATAATTTTCCAATTTCATCACATTTTGAAATGTAGTTTGCAAACTCTTTTCAATTTGGAACAGGCTAAAATTTTGCATTTGGTAAAGGGTTAAACCTTTCTCTCATATAAACACAATTTGCGTAACTACGGTGGTTGACGTAACTGTGGGTTAGGTGAGATTTATCAGAAACGGCTGTGACAAAAGAAGGGGTTGCTCATAATGAGTAATTTCTGTTTTTATCACATCAACTTATATCTCAGGGAAAATTTATTTTCATACTTCATACTTTAATTTGGTACCCTTATTAATCTATCCCCTACCAAACTTTAATGTTCTGTCAAGTTAACCATATTTTTTTTACATTGATTGTGAAGGAAGCTTAAAGCTTGTTCAAAGCCACTTTCGAAGACTGATTCTTGGATACTAAACCAGTATGACACTAAATTTACTTGCTGAAATCCGGTAATTTTGTTAAATAATGTGAAGTGAGCCTTCGCATCTGTCAGCACTTTTATGGGAAAGCTGGTTTATAAACAATACAGTAATTATCAAGATGAAAAAGGTGTTTGCTAGTACTTATATGAAGTTCAAGATTCAGTTCTCATCTTGACTAGATCATGAAATTAGGATCTGATCATTATTTTTAAACCATGCCTCTATTAGGTATTAATTGACAAGTTGATATTGTAGGCAACATCAGATGATTGTTGTCAAGTATGAAAATTGCTCATCATGAGCTGACTATTTCACAGACAAACAAATTCATAGCAAAAAGGGACTCGTTAAAGACAAACTGGCATTTTAGACCAAAATGTAAATCTAAGGTCTGTTATTAAACATGATTTAAAAGCGTATGTATGCAAATATTTTAAAGGCACATAAAAGGAGATGAGTACAAATAATTACTGAAAAAATATATGGAGTTCTTTTATTATGTTCATAAAAGTCATCAGATTTAATTTAGGAATGCATTGAGATCCTTTTAAATAGACTCCTTTAACATAAGTTATTTTGTGCTTGAAATATAGTTGTCTCCAATTTAATCATGTTTATCAACAATTTGTTTGTTTTCATATTCAAAATAACGAATTCTGATTGGTCGGTTTAAACATTTGTGTATTGACTCTCAAGGTCAGGGGTGAAGAATCACACAATCTGAATTATTAAACTGGTTAATCTGGGTTATTTCTTGCTGACTTTCATGTTTAAGCTGTCCTGATGGGTTTTTTTGGTGATAACTATTTGAATCTGACCAAAAGTGTATCAAATAATATAGTTTGATATAGCATTACTCTCCTTTTATGTGGCTTTAAGTAGAGAAAGAAGTAGAATTTACACATAATGAATGACAAATGCAAATCATAATATATCGTGTCTTAATGGATTGATTATGGAGACATTTCATGCAAAATTAGGTTTATCAAAAAAATGTATGAGACGAATTCCAAGGCCATAATTCCATTCAGAACTTTCAAACATGGGTCAAAATTGAAGGCTTTAACAAATCGTTGTTGCTTGAAGGTAATTAGAATTACATCAAATATTTTAGAGAGCAGTGAGCTTGGGATAAAATATAGGTGACATGAACAAGAGTTTTGGGTTTGATTCTTCTGAGTAGCTAGGTCCACCTTCTGTTATTTCACTTTGTGAACAATCACTGGTTACATTCCCACAAAGTTTAATTGCGATTGGTTTATTATACGCGTCGCGTGCATGCGCGAAAGCGTATTTAGTGATCGTACGGAATCCTTCTTTACCTATAGGGGCTTAATCACGGCCGAGAGAAAGAAAGTAGTTCCAACTTCTATGTTGATTGTAATCTGTCTATAACTGCGTGAATTCTTATCAAATTAAATCGTCATTTTTTTAAATAACTCTTTCTTCCTTGGTTTATTTTGGATGCGTCTATGATGTGCAGGATGGTGATAAAAGGTAATGCAAACTGTCCGCGTTAATTTCCAAACATCCTAGAAATTCTTGAAGAAGGTATCTAGCGGCACCGGATTACAGTCGAAACGGCCCGATGTCAAAATGTCCTACGTTCAAAACGGCCCGAAATAAGTCAAAACGGCAACATTTTCGGTTTAAAGTGTTAAAACAGTGTAAACCTTTATTTGGGCCGTTTTGACTGATTGAAAAATCAACAATTGGGCCGTTTTGACCATTCCATGGCCGTTCTCATCGATCTCCGGGACGTTTTGACATGGGGCCGTCTTGACACGTTCCCACAGCACCCGTATCTAGGCCGTGGGATTTCCCTCATCTTTAAAGGAATCCCCAGTATTTTTTTACTCAGTGCAGAACAAAGTCCCTATTTTTTATGATTTGCAAACTTCTTTTAACAACAGGCCTTGTGCCAGAAACGGCTTAGAAACATTCATGAAGGAAAACTGATAGTTATCAGCGATTTTATTTTGTTTCATAAACCCATGACCCAATTTCAGTAATAGGTTTCCGATTCGTTTGTTTGGTTACCAGAGGGTTGGGAACCAGTACGCTTAGTGAAGTGAAAATACGGCTCCCGATTCTTTGCAGTAATATTGTTATGAAATAAAAAACGACATTAATTATCAAATTTAAGCCGTTACTTTAATTTGAAAGTTGATTTTGTAATTGAACAGGACGGTTCATACTAAACAAAAATCTGTCATTTTTTCATTATAAGAAAGAAAAAGAAATATTGCCTGATGTTTCTTTAAAAGCCGGGAAATACACCGTGTTTTTCGTTACCATTACTGACCATGAAGTGAGCAAGTGCATTTTACACTGGCAAAATGAAAAAGAAGATCTATTATCACCTTTTGCCCAATGTATTGGGGAAATACCTCTATTGTTTCAAATCCTGGAAGAAACACTAAATGTAGGTATTGTTGAGTAGATAAAAAATCACCCAGATTAGAATGTATGATTGTTTACTTTGTTGTTGAGATCATTTTTTAGACTTACATCTCTCCGATCCTTTTTGATCTACTCTTTTCTTGTGTTCCGGTTCCTGTTCGTAACACTCGGGCATGCCTTTGATATGGCATTTAACCCAATATATATTTAATGCACTTTTAAAACTTTTCAATGATCTCTGACTGAAGCTGTATTTGTGCTGCAGTGTTTCTTAAATAACTTGTGACTGTGGCCCCTTGCAGATTGGTATCTTAACTAAAAATGCTTGTTTTTGTCTACAATATCTATTTTGTTGATAACTGGAATAATAATTTTTCATTTGATTAGAGCATTGGGTTTGAGTACCACTGGAGTACTGGGACATGTCTTTTTTGACTTCTATTTTGATTTCTGCTATTCAACAGAAATGTGTTGGTTTGTCTTCAAAAATCCCTTAGATTTCTTTCAAATCCATTCATACACACAAACCTCTCAGATCATACTGCGACGCAGTTCAGGACATTCTGGCCTTTGATTTAAGTTGTAAAAACTTATTTCAATCATTTAAGTACAAATAAGTTTTATTTGCAATCTTTCAATTATACTCCAATGCCTAGCTCAATTAAAGATGGCCTTACTGAATATACTTGTATATTGACCTCTGAAAATGAACAAGTAAGATACATGAAATGAGGGTTCAATGCAAGATCATAGTAAGTAATTCATGTTTGTGAAGGACTTACAGTGGTCTTGCATTGCACCCTCAAGATGCTTGTATCTTGATGGTTGTATCTTGACCTCTGAGAAATGCTGGTTTATATGGAGGTACTTTATGGGGGTCATTCAGAATGTTGACCAGACTAATTAAGAGTTGGGTTGGGTCAATGTCACAGTTGTAACAGTCGGTCAAGACAGGTTATCAGTTGACCTTACTCCCTGGTATGTAACATGCTGCTGAGAATGTAGAAATCATACAAACTGCATACATTTATCATGTATGGGTGGACCTAACTCGGATAATCCATGCTGTAAATGTGTTACAGCTTTGAGGCACTTTGCAATGAAAAACGTATCAGCCTTCCTCTGGGCAAGAGGGGGACCAATCGGTACTGAGAATGAAAAATGTGGACTAATCAGAAACAAGATGACCGTGAACTATCGATATCTGCTCTGATGCGTCTTGATATCGAATGCATCCAGACAGAATGAAATATCTAGGTCTGGATTATTTGGACTAGGGTGGACCATAATGTGTCTATGGAAGAGCTTTAAAAAGATGGTGAAAAAAGGAGAACAGTTTAGTTTGATAATTTTCCCATCATGCTCATATTGTCATTTGAAAGCCTTGGAGTAATATTTTGAATTATGTCTAACTGAAAGTTGGTTACAAAAAGAAGGTTATTTTTTTAATTTTGCTTTTAGCCTGCATCACCAGTATACCATTTACCTACCAATGCCTTGCCTATACAAGTTGGAGGAAGAGTCTAAGCTAACCATCCGCAAGGGCGGTTGGGGTTGCTTGTGAAAACTTAGTATATGCATATTTGTAAATTATGTGAAACCCCTCAAAGCACTTGATTAAGTAATGATCTATTTAAGTAACAACTTCGACTAATAGAAATATAAGTAATAAAGGGCAATTACTTTCTTCTTTTAATTCTTTTATAAATATGTCACCTCAGACTTTCAAGCTAGATGTGCCAAAATATTGTTAACCCTTTACCAAATGCCAAATTTTCAACTGTCACAAATTGAAAGAGTTTGCAGACAACATTTCAAAATGTGATGAAATTGAAAAATAAACTTCTGATAGGGCAGAAAATATTGTGGGAAAGGAGAAATTGCACTTGACGAGCTATTTCTCCTTTTCTCACAATGTTTTCTAAAGTCGTCTGCAATAAAATGGTCAAACGTTGTTATTGTTTGGTAATGGGTTAATGGTTGAAAGCATGGTTAGTGACGTCAATAGGTTGGCTGATGAAAGAAAGGGTTATCTGGCCAAAATATGATTTAAATTTTATCTGATAACCTGTTATTCAACCTGCTGGTTTCCTGTGAAAATTACAAGAGGAGGTTTTGAGTAAAAACACATCATTTAACCCTTATAGTGCTGGAACCGACTTCATGCTTGTGCAAACTGGTTTGAACCAGGCCAGCCTCCAAGTAAATTGGCAGCTGGCCTGTGATCTAACCTGTTTGCTAGACTGAGTATCTTTTCTCATAAAAATTAATCAGATATTTTAGGCTTTGGAAAGCAGACTTCATAAAAATCTTTTTTAAGAAAAATTTCCCAGCATTCTAAGGGGTCAATAAGTATAGTTAGAAATCACAACATTTATCCTGTCACCACTGCCATCTTGGGACCAATAAATAGGTGCAGTATAACATTTGTGATATACTTTGGTAACCAATGTGACAGATTGATACATTTCTTTAAATGGGCATTTTTCATATTGTCACAATGGTTTCTAGACCTACCTAATTTCAAATAGAATAAACATATATGTTTAGATTAATCCCTTTTTTTTTATAATAAATGAATTAAAATAGATTTAACATAGGGGGTGTGTGAAGAATTTCCTTTTTGCTTTATATTTAAATATATATATTTTTTTCATGCTATTGTTCGTCATCGGCTTTTGCTTTAAATTTGGACCAGCTATAAAAAGCATTATGGGGGAAGGGGTTAATATCATTGAAAAGGGGTATTGATGTCTCATAAATGATGAATAAAGAAAAGGGTTTTCTCATTAAATCATGAATATATGTATTTGGTTTATTTTGGTTTGCAACATGCAAAATCATGAAACCATTACTAATCATGCTGACTCTTAACCAAGTTAAAACTCATAGAAATGCATTTACCGCATATATAACATGAGAAAACATGTGCGGAAAAGGACGAATCTATCACAAGCATTTAATTATAGTTGTTAATGTCAATTATTTCACTCCATGTTATACTGTCATAAATGATTTAATATTGTCATTGAATGATACTTCAAAATGGCAGCTCAAAAGAAAAAAAATATTTACAAGTGGTGTTTTAACACAGATAATGCAGGTGACATGAAAAACTATTGTGACAAAAGGAGAAATTGCTCATCATGAGCAATTTCTCCTTCTGTCACATTAGTTTCTTCTAAATATCACATGATAATATGATTTTAAACATGGTTGGATAGTTGTCTGTTGTTGCAAAACATCACATGAGGGAGTTGGTTGTATCAAGCTTTAGAAAATGGCTTTGTGCAATAATTGTAAAGAGTGGTGATGGTAAAGTGATGCACATTGATTGGATGAAACTCCTTCATGATTTATCAAGGTTTTCAGATTTAATACTTTTTCAATAAGCAAATGATAATTTACACCTCTGAAGCATTTGAGAGTAAAGTACATTTCAATAATGATATTGGGTAAACATTTTGACAAAAGAAGACAGTTTAAATGTTCGAAACTTTGTTTCAATGATTTCTTGAATCATTTGTTGAATGAATGGCTAGAATTTATCTGGAATGGGCAAATTCTTTTTTGCATTTTTATTTTTTTGACAAGAAAAACTTGTTCTCTCTCTAGTTTCTATTCTTATCGCAAATAATTTGCTTGGATGCATTAAAGACTATGCATTGATGCTTTCTAGATTGTTAAAAGAAAGAAAACTTTTTTGTGCAGATTTGGGTGGTCCTTTTAGGATATCTTTATTGAAAAACACATTAACCCATTACTGAATAATAACGGCATTTGACCTGTTTTTTGCAGAAGACTCTGGAAAACATTGTTGGAAAAGGAGAAATTGCTCTTAACGAGCAATTTCTCTTTTTCCCCCACTGATTTCTGCCTTATCAGAAGATTGTTTTTCAATTTCATCACATTTGAAATGTCGTCTGCAAACTTTTCCATATGGGACAGTCGAAAAATTTGGCGTTTAGTAAAGGGTTAACCTAATATGCTTCTGAAATATACTTCTGCATTGACAGCAGAAGACTTTATACACCTGTGTCTACAAGAAAAAGTTTCTGATGAACAATTTCTCCATTTACAACGACTGCTTTGTTCTATAACCTCAATGAAAATGTCATTATTCACACTTTGTCATCGCCTGCTGTTCATGCTTTGCATTATAAAACGGTCATATATGCGTGAAATAAGTTGATCCCCTTACTTATGTAACATAAAACCTTGCTTTACCACGCTTGTTGCATTAATTAAAGAAAAAACACCATTACAAAGGGATATACTGCTTCCAAATATCAGAAAGAAAATACTTTTTGCTTTCTTTTTTTTTGTTTTGTTTTGTCGTCTGCTGTTGCTTTGAGTTTGGACCAGTCAGCCAATTCCCATATGGGGGGGTGGGGGGGATTGAATTTATGGTTTCCTGACCCCCATCAGTTCTTGTCAGTCATTTCCCATCTCCTTACTTTTATGGGCTATTTTCCTATGATCTGGGGTATGCAGATTATCTCAGGAGATATACAAGATATTGCCTATGGTTCTTTAGGATAAAAGTATTATCTTATATAGGAATATCATTAACCCTTAGAATGCTCGTTAATTCTCTAGAAATAGATTTTTGTGTCCTCTGCTTTCCAAAACCTTAGATATCTGCTTAATTTTCATGAGGAAAGTTACTCAGAGTAGCAAACAGGTTAGATCACAGGCAAGCCGCCAATTTAAAATTGGCGGCTGGCCTGGATCTAACCTGTTTGCGTAAGCATGAAGTTGGTTCCGGCACTATATGGGTTAACACTTTTCTTCATTTAAACTCGCTTAAGGAGTACCAGGAGCAAGATACACTAGTTACAAGTGTGGCTAAAGGAGAAATTGCTCATGTTGGGCAATTTTTATTTTTGTCATGAATGTCCATACTGAAACTTTCAAAGAAACAATTATCATTCATGCTTTTTACATGACTTGTTGTCTGTTGTTGCTTTTAATTTGGGGGTGGTAACAGTTTAAATTCTAATGAGCATATGGCTTAACTTTAAGCTCCATGATAATTTTTATATGCTGATGCTTTTGATGTAGGCTATAACAGATTTAAGGCTATTTGAATCAGGAAGCAGGATGTCTTTGGCATCACATCTGGGAGAGAATAGAAGGCACTGTTATACATCTGTGAAAAATGACCAAAATGAATTATTTTACCTACATTTGGTTTTTGCAATGTGTTTGTATCAAAGTTTAATTGAAATGCCTGACCCATAATGAATCACTATCTAGTTATTTATCTATCTCTAAAGATTGGTTGGTCAATGGTTAGAACCACTGTATACTGCAAGTCAGGGAGGTGAGGAATCTGATTCCTCCACCTTCCACTACTTCAATATTATTAAAGTGTATCTTGAAAAACAAATATGGCAAGTGCCGAAGATTAAATCCATTTACTATTATGCTACATAATTGTGGATTATCCATGCAAGACTTCACCAAGTCTTTCAGCTGTAACTTTCATGAGTAACTTGGGATAAATTTGCACTGGTTTATCATTATAGCTCATTGTCACAAAAAGGAACATTTGCTCATGAAAAGAGCAAAAAGGTATGAGAGAATGGTAAAAATAGATATTAATCTTTGGTTAATGGATTTCTATGAAACCATTTACAGTTAAGCTATCATGCTGCACAGCATGTTCTTGAAGGATACAATCTAAATACTACAAATAATCACCACCTGTACTACTACCACCATGAGGGTTCAGTGCAATACTATATTAAGTGCTTCACTAACATGAAGCACTTACTATAGTATTGCTTAACATGAAGCACTTACTATAGTATTGCTTAACATGAAGCACTTACTATAGTATTGCACTTAACCCTCGCACATTGTTAATTTCCAGTAGTATTGCTAAGTGGAAAGAAACCAAAATTAATGGTCTTTTTTAACAGGATCTGTGCGTTCTTTATATGTGTTTTGGCACCACTAGTACTTGGCATAATGGTTAGAATTGGCTGGTCCATGCAATGATTATTGAAAAGGATGTACCTATTAAGTCTACCGGTCCAACTGTATTAGTGGTGGCATGCCAAATGAAAGCGCTGGAAGTATCTTACCCACTTTGGACTTATTGCTCGGTTCAGATGAATAGGAAGAGCTTCAAACAGTCATAAACTATGATATTTTATAGATAATAGCTATAGTCATTATTAAAGGATATGCTCATTACAAGCCATTCTATTTTTCCGTTTTTCATAGCATTTATTTTGTTCCTTAACAACAAATATGTGCAAATGAAAATATAAGTAATGTATAGAAATGGTTTGCCAAAAGCAATTTCAATCATTGCCATATTTGTTTGTACAACACAGTACTATTTTCTATTTTGAAAATATTTTTTGTATAAACAATCATGATTAATTAATGCTAACAAAGATCAAGATAAATTGGCTTATCAGAGTTTATCAAACACAATATTTTCAAGAATCATGCTTGGAACCCTATTTTATATTGACTCATTAGAATCACCTCAAAAAAGATGGTTCTTAACCCTTATAGAGCTGGAACCAACTTCATGCTTCTGCAAACAGGTTAGATCCATGCCAGCTGCCAAATCAATTGGCAGCTGGCCTGTGATCTTACCTGTTTGCTTCTCTGAGTATCTTTCCACAACAAAATTAGGCAGATGTATAAGGTTTTGGAAAGCTGACGACACAAAAATCTATTTGAAGAAAATAACCCAGCATTCTAAGGGATAACTGAGGTTCAATACCCACAGATGAAGCAAGTTGTCAGCAATGTGGTACTTACATGGTTCACTGAAACCGTTTCTCAGGCATGGCTATAAAATCAGGATTGCTGAATGGCTTTGATAAATTTAATCAAGTTTGGAACAGACAACCATTCCAGATATTTTTACGAATTAATTTAGAATTTAACGAATTAATTTAGAATTTAACGAACTGACCATCAAATGTGTCTGCTATTTTCAGTTCTATTTACATGTGATACAAAACAGGTTTCACAAAATGTTTCCCTTTTCATACTAAAAATCCTGTTCGATACTTCGGATGTATTGAATGCAATCAACTTACTTTATATCGGAAAATGAACTGTAATTTCTTTACTTAGTTCAGTTATCTTTGTAGTTTGATGTTATGGGTACTTATTTGATCATATGTTTCAGATGATGATTTAAACTAAAATCATCATCCCAGTGTTAATTTTTGGCCAAAAAATCTCATGAAATTTCCCAAAAACTCATTACTTTCATTCATTTTAATCATTGTTCTATAGAAAAACCCATTGATTTTCAAGTTTTGGTCAAAAAAGCCCATTGATTTAATTTAGAAAAATATCGCTGTCATCCTGGTTTAAACATCATGGACATATAGAAGATTGTGAATTTTTTAACCCATAACAAAATGAAGGTTTGATATTATGATCATGTATCTTAAGTATGAGAAACTATTGTATCTATGAAAGAGGGCTTCATTTGAGTGTTTTACTGACATTGTGGTTCGGAGGTAGAGCCTTTGGCTTAGGACAAGTAGGTCGTTTGATTCCTGTGATGAAAAGAGTCTAACTTGCGACTTTCCACTTTACATCTGTTCTTGTACTGGTTTTGTATCAAGGAAGCTGATTAGAGAGTGATTAATATAAGTTGTAAGATCTTTTTTCACAATTAATGGAAAATGAATATGTTTGAAGACAGACTTTTTTGTCACAGCTTTTTGTACCAAACTTTACAACAAATGCCACACTACAAATTTCATATTTGTCTTTTGCTTAACCCATTACCAAACAAAAACAACATTTGACCAGCTTGTTGCAGACAATTGTGGAAAACATTGTGGAAAATGGAGAAGTTGCTCTTTACAAGCAATTTTTTCCTTTTCCCACAATGTTTTCTACCCTATCAAAAGATTGTTTTTCAATTCCATCACATTTTGAAATGTGGTCTGCAAACTTTTTCAATTTGGGACAGTCTAAAATTTGGCCTTTGGTAAAGGGTTAATAGTCATCTTGATGCTTTTAATTTTGACGCATCAACACATTCTAAATGGAAAAGGGGTAAACCAAAGACTGGTTCCAGGTAATGTGGCACAGTGGGTATATTGTGCTCAAATAGTTCAGATATGAATGATAAAACTAGAGAACCAATCTAGATAGTAGAAAATCCCTAAAGCATATTCACCCTTTTCCGAACATTCCCTAGATGCTTGAAATATGAAGTCTGCTTCAATAAGACTTTTGAAATTATTGTTGTAAAAAGGGAGAAATTGCTCATGTGAGCAATTTCTCCCTTTTCACCTCAATAATATCATTTATTCCATCAGTTATAATGCCTATCTTCCAACACAATTTAAGTTATGGTCTTTACATGATAAATATTAAAACAAAACAGTGTTTGTCTTCATGTTTGCAAAAGTGTTAAGGAATGTTTGTGAATGTGAATGCCTTTAGATAGATCATGGAAAAAAGACCAAGCTTGAAGTTGTAACTGCAAGATCAGAATAAACATTTACAAATCTCATCTGTTTTACTGTTGTATAAACAATACTGGAAAAAGCCATTGGAAGTAAAATAAATTCATATTTTAAGTATTTAGAGCTGGTATATAAGAAATTAATATGTATTCAGACAACTATGTTTTGTTTAAAAGTATAATGCAATACAAAAACTGTATTGTTTTAACAACATTATTTTTTAACTTGCAAATTTCATTATGTGCAAACAAGCAACCTTAACCCTTTACTAGACGCCAAATTTTAGACTGTCCCAAATTTAAAGAGTTTGCAGACAACATTTCAAAATGTGATGAAATTGAAAAATAATGTTCTGATAGCGCAGAAAACATTGTGCGAAAACGACAAATTGCTTGTTAAGCAATTTCTCCTTTCCCACAATGTTATCCAGAGTGGTCTGCAATAAACTGGTGAAATGTCAATCTTGTTCGGTTATTGCTTAGACAGTAAAGAAGTGTGACAATGGTAATGATAATGGCTTTAAACCTATCCAGACCTGGTTTATCCAGACCTGGTTTATCCAAAGATGTCCCTCTTTTGGATGGACTGACAGATTTCTGGATTATAGACCCATTTAGACAGGTGGAGGTGCGATTAGTGTTTGAAAGGTTTGTAATATGTGAGGGCTGATATGTACAAGAGGCTGTTCAAATCCTTGTGTCCTTTTTATTAATGGACCCTAATCTACCAATCTAGAGGTTCCGATAAGGTGCAACTTTTTTCTACCAAACTGAAGGTTGTAATGGGGTGCAAATCACTGCCTTTTGCATGCAGGACTTCTATAGTTATAGAATAAGCCCTATTTTGTAGAAACTCATTAGAACGATATCAATAACATGATTCTAATGAGTTTGCACAATGAGTTCCCACAATGCATTGTTCAGGTAAGGAATGGAAGACAATCATGCCTCTTTTCAGGACCTCTGTAACGGCTGTCATGTTCATTGTTTTATTTCATGAAAACAGGAGGAACTCTACAATGCACGCATGCGTCACTTCTAAAACTACAATCAAAGAAAATTATGATACTGGAAACATGTACATGGTGTATAACATATACAACAACATTATAGTATTGATAGTAAACTCATAAAGAGAAAGATTTCAAATTTATTTTTGAGCTTTTCTTGCAATGTATTCCAATTAAAATGAGCTGCTATATTTTACGCTGGGGTTAGCCTTTTTTGCATAGTTTGAGTAGAAAGAAGGTAAGCATGTTCATTGATAAATCATCATCTATCTCCAAAATCAAATGTTTCTCTGGAGAAGAAATGAAGATAAAGAAATAATTTTTTACAAGACATGAGTATTTTTGTTTAAAAACAGAAGATTTTGAGGGATTTTAGGGATTTTATCATCTTCAAACAGTACTACTAAATGTTGTTTGATTCAAATGGCAACAATATATGTAAATCTGGCTGAATCTTTGTAGGATTTTGTTTCTAAGCATTTGCAAGTACAATTTTATGAATACCATGCTAAAAAGTATTTCACTTTGGTTAACTCTTATAGTGCTGGAACGTACTACATATTTTGCAAACAGGTTACATCCAGGCCAGCTGCCAAGTAAATTGGCGGCCGGCCTGTGATCTAACCTGTTTGCCACTCTGAGTATCTTTCCACATTAAAATTAAGCAGATATTTAAGGTTATGGAAAGCAGATGACACCAAAATTTATTTTGCATTCTAAGGGTTAAGGATATACACAAAAATATTTTTACAAAGGAGAAAAAGGTAACACTTGGTAACTAAGCGATAATCAAAGTACTTGAGGCTCTCTTCTAAAATTGTATCTCTCTAATGCGAGCTTGCCTAATTGGTGATCAGCAGTCCAGATTATCCCATTTCTTTAAAATGCTGACATTCCATTCAACAAACCAAGAGCGGACGATGTGAGGAAACACTTTGTGACAAGCATGAGAAATTGTTTGTAACAAGCAAACTTCACAAATGGTTTCTTCCCAAAATCAAATAGAAAATGTTTGATCACAGTGGTTTCAATGTTTATATTTATTGTTGCTGTTTATTTATTTTATTTTATTTTCGATTTTGACCAGTCTCCAAGGTCCATATGATGGCAGAAGCCAATAGATGTAATCTTAGTATCAATCTCCTTGTTCCAAAAAGTACCCACAATATTATTTTTTTTTATCTAAATATAGTCAATGGTTCATATAATGCAGGGGCCCGTTTTACTAAACAACTTACGGAAAATGTTTGCGTAAGTCATAATTGATAAACATGGATAGTATCTTCAATGAAAGTACAATGTTGCAATGTGGCACTTCATTGGAAGCATCTCGGAGAGACGATTCCAATGATGTGTCACTTTGCAATATTGCTTCGTCCAATATTGATAAAAGAGGAACTGTTGTTTTAGACTTACGCAAATCTTAAGCGTAAACTGTTTAGTAAAACGGTACCCAGGTGTATAGGGGTCTCTGGATTTCAATGTTAAATGTGTAAGCAGGCCGGATAGCTCCATAAAGTATCGCACGGTTTGCAGTAGGTCCCGGGTTTGATTCCTGTTCTGACTGCATGCTTTTCTCACCTTGGTTACACAAGATTATAACAACTCCTTCAAAATAGTGTCAGACTTGTTATATTCTTGCTTGAACCCTCATCATGATTTCCATGGGTTCCACCTTCCTCACAGATCTCTTGTAGGTAGATAAGTGTAGGAAATTTTATTGGCAGCATGATCATACATAAGATTAGTCCGGATTATCTGAATCTTAGATCAGTATCATCTGCTGTATGTCTAATGATAATAAAACATGAACAAAACAAGTAATTAACTCTGTTAATCTGACTAATATAAGAGAATTGTAGATCTCAAAGGGAATTAATTGGGCTTTGTAATACTGAAATCGTAATATCCATACACCTATATAGAATTGCTCTAGATCAGCCCGTCTTAACATCCCCCTGTTTCTGGGCTTATAAGCAAATACACTACTAAACACCTAGGTATTTTAGGAAAAGCTTCATCAGTTATTGAAAAGTACGTCACCTTCACACTTTCGCTGCTGAAGACTTTAGAAACCACTTTGACAAAAGGATGCATCGCTCTTAACGAGGAGTTTTTCCTTTTGTCACAGTGCTTTTTTTACCAGTTTCATAAAGACACAATATTTCATTTTTCTCATGTATGGATGAAAGAGTTAAACATCATTTTCAGGACTTTTTAACAGGATTTTGAGGAAACCCTTCTTTCATCACAATGTTGGTCTGAGGTATGGCATTCAAAATAATGTGGAAGATTGTGTAGTTCTTGTGAGCAAATACCAGGAGCAGAGAAATGCAAAGATTAGACTAAAATATTGTTGAAAACGGAACGAAACCCCAAACCAGCAAACTCAAGTAATTGGGCTTTGAGGGAGTGTAAAACAACTTTTTGTAGAGCTTTTATAGCTGGGTCGACTCTTTGACTAGAATTATTCATTATTCCTAACTTGGCACCAAAGTAACTGCTAGTTCAGAATCCTGATTAAAGTTTTATGGTGTGTTTCTATCAAAATAATCCCAGAGTACATTTTTCATTGAGAAAATGTTGCATGTGTTTTGCATCATTCTAAGGGCACATGGTCTCTTCACACATAAGCTCAGGAACACTTGTTTCAACACTTAACTGATCTTTCATATGAGTCTTGGGGAATGATCAAAGTCGAAAGCAAAGTTTGAAAGCAATTGTAATGAAGAAATGACAATAATCTATTTATAATAGATGGTGGAAACACTTGTATGGTGATGAGTTCTTTTTTTTCTTTTTACACAATTGTGTAGAATTTTGCACTGTCAGTAAGTTGTATTGAGGGCCCTCTCTCTTATATGCATTAATTCTTCCCTTTTAATCAAAATAAATGTTTGTCAATTATAACATTAACTTTACTGTGCTGGAACTGACTTCTTCCTTATGCAATCAGGTCAGAGTTTGATCTCAAAACTATGGTAATGCATTATATATCATTGCAGCATTTATCAGTCAACCTATTCACTGTTTTGAGTTATTTGCATGAGACAGCATTAAGACCAAAAATCACAAAGAAAATGTTTTCTTCATAACTCATAATTGCTGTCTGAGTTTGCTTTCAATTTGGACCATTCACAAAAATGCATATGAAGACGTGGATAAATAGCCTTGGATGCTGTTTCCCCAAAAAGCTCTCTGTTGGATGATTTCCACATAAGGTGGAGAGCAACCTGTTTGAAGGCTATCATAATTATATCTCGGCCTATCATATATCTGGCAGGTGTGTGCCGCAGGATAGAAACGGCCACCTGACACCAATGCGGATGTAAGTCTGGAGTAATCTATGCTTTCCTGATTTTCAATTGCCCAAGATCATAATCACCTGCATCCAAGAAGTATGTGGGGTTCAACTAGGTCTCAATGGCGCAGGCGCAGGCATGGAAGTGATGGTTGACCTGAATATTAACCCGTAGAATGCTGGGTAAATTTCTAATTATAGATTTTTGTACCGTCTGCTTACCAAAATCTTAAATGTCTGCTTTAATTTGATGAGGAAAAATACTCAGAGAAGCAAAAAGGTTAGATCACAGGCCAGTTGC
Source organism: Cerastoderma edule (assembly GCA_947846245.1). Taxonomy (NCBI): domain Eukaryota; kingdom Metazoa; phylum Mollusca; class Bivalvia; order Cardiida; family Cardiidae; genus Cerastoderma; species Cerastoderma edule. Next base: position 18,921,425 of record OX401408.1, read on the forward strand.
CAATTAACTTGACGGCTGGCCTGGATCTAATCTGTTTGCATATGCATGAAGTTGGTTCCAGCACTATAAGGTAGCACTAGACAGTACTGGCTCAAAATCCTCTCGGCCGACCCACACACGCACACAAGATGTCCTGCTTTACCACTCAAGCCAAAACCTGCAATACAATGAGCAATTTTTTCAGATGCATATATGAGACAGCAGTAAAAGAGCACCAAAAGACTAGTCTAAACAGCCACATTTTGAATATTTCATCCCAATTTCATATTTTAAAGTGGACGCGAAAACCCATGAAAAACCTTGTCGGAAGCCATTTCAGCAAGTCTCAATTCAAGACTTTGTCCGTCAGCTAAACGGACCAATACGTGCACTGCCAGCAAGGTTTATCCATGATTACCTTAAAAATGCACCCAAAATGGCCTTCCATCCAGCTTCTTTTCTCACCACGAATCAACATTTGTTGTGCCGGTCAAAAGTGAAACTAGAATAAACTTGAACAGAGCTAGCACCTAGTTTCGCATCAACAACCCCTATCTCTGCTTTGGCTATATTGAGCTTTTGTTTTTCTTCACAAACTTAACAGATCAAGTTCAGATGCAGGATTTTGAGACATTTGAGACAGTCAAATAGGTTTAGAAGACTAAAAAATATATTCTAGCCTGTCAATGCTGTATATTATCTATTAGGCCCTTACCAGTTGGAACTAGGGCTGGTGTAACTATAGTGTGCTACCTAAGGGTTAAGCCAGAGACACAAGTTTCCCACTGTTAACGTATCATTTCCTGTTTCAAGGCAGGTTTTTACCTCAAATATCACCTCAATTTTGGTAGTAATATCGGTTTGCTATCACAGGACATCGGTTTCTTGTAGTGTTGTTTGCTTGATCAGTTTTTCACAGTGTTTCTTGTACCGCTGTTGGCTTCATCTGTTTTTGACAATGATTCTTGTAGTGCTGTTGGCTTCCTCAGGTTTCACAATGATTCTTGTAGTGCTGTTGGCTTCCTCAGGTTTTCACAATGTTTCTTGTAGCGCTGTTGGCTTCCTCAGGTTTTCAAAATGTTTCTTGTAGCGCTGTTGGCTTCCTCAGGTTTTCCAAATGTTTCTTGTGGCGCTGTTGGTTTCATCAGTTCTTCACAATGATTCTTGTAGCGCTGTTGGCTTCCTCAGGTTTTCAAATGATTCTTGTAGCGCTGCTGGCTTCCTCAGGTTTTCAAATGATTCTTGTAGCGCTGTTGGCTTCCTCAGGTTTTTAACAATGTTTCTTTGAGTAATGTTGGCTTCATCAGTTTTTCACAATGTTTCTTGTAGTGCTGTTGGTTTCATCAGTTTTTAACAATGTTTCTTGTAGTGCTGTTGGCTTCATCAGTTTTTCACAATGTTTCTTGTAGTGCTGTTGATTTCATCAGTTTTTAACAATGTTTCTTGTAGTGCTGTTGGTTTCATCAGTTTTTCACAATGTTTCTTGTAGTGATGTTGGTGTCATCAGTTTTTAACAATGTTTCTTGTAGTGCTGTTGGTTTCATCAGTTTTTCACAATGTTCCTCGTAGTGCTGTTGGTTTCATCAGTTTTTAACAATGTTTCTTGTAGTGCTGTTGGCTTCATTAGTTTTTCACAATGTTTATTGTTGTGCTGTTGGTTTCATCAGTTTTTCACAATGTTTCTTGTAGTGCTGTTGGTTTCATCAATTTTTCACAATGTTTCTTGTAGTGCTGTTGGTTTCATCAGTTTTTAACAATGTTTTGTTGTAGTGCTGTTGGCTTCATCAGTTTTTAACAGCGTTTCTTGTAGTGCTGTTGGCTTCATCAGTTTTTAACAATGTTTCTTGTAGTGCTGTTGGCTTCATCAGTTTTTAACAGCGTTTCTTGTAGTGCTGTTGGCTTCATCAGTTTTTAACAACATTTCTTGTAGTGCTGTTGGCTTGCAATTTAGATGCAAAGGTTAAATTGCACTGTCATGTCCTAGCTTAACCAACATTCCTTTCTGAATTTTAAAGACGCTTAAACAAAATATTGAATGCAAGACTATGTATTTAGGTCCTGAATGACCATTAATATATCTTTATGAAGTATCAAGTTAAATGCCACACTTCAATGAAAAGGCATAGAAATCCCCAAGGAGTAAGTGCTAACATGTTAATTACGATAATACCAATAATAGTGGGTTGGCTTAATTAACTACCTGTTAATAGCCTCATGCCAATAACTATTACCCTTTACTTTTGCAGCAGTCTCCAAATAGGTGGAGGATTATCAAAGGCTTGTTATTTCTCTTACAACCACTGTAAGAATTGTCATTATCTCAAATGTTCTGAGAACCTATGGGAGTCATCTTTAACCCTTTACCAAACGCAAAATTTTCAACTGTCCCAAACTGAAAGAGTTTGCAGACGACGTTTCAAAATGTGATGAAATTGAAAAACAATCTTCTGAAAGGGCAGAATAGATTGTGGGAAAAGGAGAAATTGCTCGTTAAGAGCAATTTCTTCTTTTCCCACAATGTTTTCAAGAGTTGTCTGCAACAAACTGGTTAAATGTTGTTATTGTTTGGTAATGGGTTAAAGACCTATATAGATTGTCATAGAACACTATGGTATTAATACTTATCAGAACTATTGGAATCAACCCTTTATGAGACAGTTCTTAGATGAGTACCAACAAGCTAGGGTGTGATAATACGAAAGGTTTATCAAGGTATAGGACTTTATCAATTGAGAAGGTTCAACTGGATGGTTGAATGATAAAATTGTTAACCTTTTCCATGTTCTAAGTATTTGCAACTTGATCCATTCCTACAAATGGGGGTTTACTTATGGGACCTGAAAGCTGCAGTATCTGACAAATTTAACCCTTGTAGTGCTGGAACTTACTTCATGCTTATGCAAACAGGTTGGATCCAGGCCAGCCACCAAATAACTTGGTGGCTGGCCTGTGATCTTACCTATTTGCTACTCTGAGTTTCTTTTATCATCAAAGTTAAGCTGATATTTAAGGTTTTAGAAAGCAGACAACACAAAAATCTTCATCTAGAAAATTTGTAACCTAGCACTCTAAGGAATAAAGTATAAAATTAACATTTACATTGAAACTTTATGATGAAAGGTGGCATTATTCATCACATTAATAAAAGAACAATTTCTAGAAAAAGAGTAATAGACTGGTACTTCTACCATAAAACAACCTTTTTTATGTGATATACTGTCTGCCAGTTATGTGAACAGTAGCTGAGCTAATTGGATCCAATCAACTAATTGCTGCTAATGTTAATTCTGTCTGGGTCAGTATACTAACTATGTTGTTTATCAGTGTCTTAAAAGTCATGCTATGTGATATAGTCCATTGCTACATTATTTTGACATCTGATGTATTGGTGGTGAAAGATGACTATGATTGATGGTTTCTAACATGGCAGGAATTGCCTAGGTGATTCTGTTTCTGGGATGTTTTAAATATGTGAGTAACCTCTTCAATCTCTACCAAATAGGCGTACATGTAGTATGGTGCATGGTAAACAAAAACTCTTAAAAGACCTCTATTTAATCTGAAGAAAGAATGCAAATCAAAAATCATGAGTATATTTATCAAGTTCATTGCACATGTATTTGGTCCTTTTCATATAATGTAAGTCATCAATCAGGAACTGTTAAAGGAGAAATCACATTGAAAGTTGTACACCAAATCAACAACCACTGTGACTAAAGGAGAAATGGCTTTGAGAGCACCCACAGCAGATGCATGAATAAACCAGCTATTACTCATTTTGTCACAATGGTTTACATCATGGTAATATTGATTTCAAAATTTTATAATTCTTCCCTGCTCTTGCTTCCAATGTAAATCAATCGCAAAATCCCATATTGATGAAACAGTGAAAGCAATTGTATAGTTTTTTTTTATTGAGTTTTATTTTGTTGCCTTTCCTGATGCAACTTTATTTTGTTGAAGTGAATTACTTGTAGATGAACTTTGAAGCAATGGTATGGAAATCTTTCTAAAGAATTAGCAAAGATATTTTGAGAAGATGTGGAATTTAGTGAGATAATGATATTTGTGTGCAGACGGAAGTTTCAATGAAGATAACGCATTGGAATGTTCAGAAATAGATTGTTTACGGAATAATTTCAAAGGTCTGTGACAGGTGTAGATCCCTGAATTTCAAAACATTATTTGATTTTACCTGTTTACAGTTTCGTTATGTGTGTAAATTTGTTTATTTTGGAAGAAGGCCATGCCAAGAATATTTCAGCTTTTTGACAGACAGTTAACCTATTTAGGATACATGGATTATCATCAAGTAGTTATAGGGTTTAAAAGACATATATTTATTAATAATTGCTTTAATCCTTTGGGTAATTTTCTAAAAATAGATTTTTGTATTAACTGCTTTCCAAAACCTTAAATATATGCTTAATTTTGACGAAGAAAGTTACTCAGAGAACCAAACAGGTTAAATCACAGGCCAGCCGCCATGGCTGGTCTAGATCTAACATGTTTGCATAGGCATGAAATCGGTTCCAGCACTATAAGGGTTAAAGCATTATAAGAATTGGGTCTGAATTGAGACTAAAATGCGAGAAGTATAATAATTTCTATATTCTGTTACATGTATACCAGTTTTGAAAAAATATAAACAAACAAGCCAATGATGATAAAAGGGATTTTCTTTGAAGTAACTTTTCTACCAAATAAAAGACATTTCTCTACCTGAGCATGGTAGTTTGACATTACAGTTCATATTTGTACTTTGCATCTAAGTATAACTAAATTAATGAAGTAAGTTTTTAAAGTTCTAATGTAGATCTATATTCTTGTATTGAATCAGTGATATGACCTTAGGCAACATCTAATGTTGATATCATTCTTAATGATAATAGATTGTAAAACTTATCATAAAAAAAGTTGTCACATGACTGCTTTTCTCCCTACAGGGTAGCAACAATCACTAAGGACCAGATCTAATATCTGTGTTACAGAGCCGGCTCTTTAGCTCAGAGGTTATGGTCTTGGACTCTTATCATGGTGAACCAGGATCGAATACCTACTGGGGACTATAAAAAGTGGATTTTTCTAGCTATGCTTTTTTGCGGTCATTGTTTGTTAGAAAGTCGATTCGGATCACTCCTTGATTACAAAACAGCAAAAGATCTACCTTTCTTAGCCAGTATGGGAAGAAGCCTTCCTTTGGTAATATTCCCCACCTCTGGAAATTAGGGAGGGATACCTTCCCACCCTTCTAGACAGAAATTGATGAATACAAAGATTATTGTAATTCTGTAGCAGACTTAAACTGTTTCTTGTTTACAAAGCCAGACATGAGAGTGGCAAAAGGTGTAAAGCCTACAGACAGCGCCCATTATGAACCATTCCTACCTGAAATTGAATCAATCAATTAGGTTGATCATTGTAAACCTGGGGGCTTTGTATAGTAGAAGGAGGTTTTCAGAGTTTCAATGCATTCAGTATATCTAAATCTGTATACTTTGGTTGTTCATTTATCCCTTTCCCAAACAACAAATTTTCGACTGTCCCAAATTGAAAGAGTTTGCAGACAACATTTCAAAATGTGATGAAATTTAAAAATATTCTTCACATAGAGCAGAAAACCTTGCGGGAAAAGGAGAAATGGCTCTTTAAGAGCATTGTTCTTTAAGAGCAATTTCTCCTTTTCCCACAATGTTTTCCAGAGTCGTCTGCAACAAACTGGTCAAATGTCATTATCCCTTAAATAAGTTCATATGAAGGAATTCTGTTAAAATATTTTTCATTTTTTCTTTCAGAAATGATTGAGATGAGTGACATGCCATGAGTTTAGAACCCAAGACAACTGCCTTTGAAGAGTTGGAACTCTATTTAGAGCAGGCTCAGGTATGTTATACCTTAAAGCTAGAGGCTTGATTGTAATCCATGACTTAAGCTTTTCGGATAACCCTTTCCCAAACGCCACATTTTTGAGTGTCCCAAATTGAAAGAGTTTGCAGATGACAATTCAAAATGTGATGAAATTGGAAAGTAATCTTTTGATAGGGCAGAAAACATTGTGAAAAAAAGGAGAAATTTCCAACAGTGTTTCCCAGAGTTGTCTGCAACAAAGTGGTAAAATGTCACTATTGTTTAGTAATAAGGGAGGAATTCCTTTACAATCAAGATGTGAGAAACATTTTGACACCATTATCCAATGTGATATTTGATACAACTTTGGGTTGGTAACTATTTAATGCCAACCTCATTTCCTCATATATATAAAAGTATTAAAACATTTTCAACAGCATTTTCAATAAACCATTATGACCTTCCAAAGAACAAAAAAGCTCATAATAAGCAAGTCCTTCTCTTGCCATGTGAACCCAGCATCAAAAAAGATATATATATCTATCATTTTTCAAAATTGATAATTGTAGTCTGCCTAAGCTTTTTAATTTGGGCGAAATTTGAAACTTTATGTGAGGTAACAATAGAAGGCTTTCCCATATTGTTTATGCATTATGAAAAGAGAATAAGATTTACCACAATGATTAACCCTACTGAGCCCATCTGGAGTGCTCTGATAAGGAGCTACGGGCATTGATAGGATCGCCCAAATTGAGCTACCCCATCTGAAAATGCATATCAAATGTGTAAAACCCTTATAGTGCTGGAACCAGCTTATGCTTATGCAAACAGGTTAGATCCAGGCCAGCCACCAAGTAAATTGGCAGCTGGCCTGTAACTAACCTGTTTGCCACTCTGAGTATCTTTTCTCATCAAAATTAAGCAAATATTGAATGTTTTGGAAAGCAGACGACACAAAAATCCTTGTAATAGTTTAAGGAATATGATGCCAAAATGATTTTCTCAAAATAACTGGCTTTACCATTTGTGAATATAATTTTATACTAATGTTTATTGCACAAAGTTCACAATATTCAAATGGAAGAAACTATGTTTTTATCATAATCAGAGATCTTGTGTAGCATTATGCCTATCTGGCTGTAAAGAAGTAGAGAATGTCAAGATCTGCCCACTTTATAACGCCAAATTTTCGACTGTCCCAAATTGAAAGAGTTTGCAGACAACATTTTAAATATGATGAAATTGAAGAACAGTCTACTGGTCCAATGTCATTATTGTTTGGTGATGGGTTGAATTGTCGGGTTGCCCTTTTTGGTATGAACAGGTTGTTAATCGCTGGCAAGGCAGTGGGCGAATAATTGCCCAAGGTGTTGTCTTTTGTCTGTGTTATAAATGGGGTAATTGTTTAATTGCAAAAAAACAGGTATTTAGTAACTTGATTTCTTTTTGACAGCATGTAAACATACCAAGCAAAGACCCTGTGCCTGTACATTTGTTTTATTTGTTCATCCATTGCTACTGTATTATTCTTACTCCCACACCTGCATACAGTAGGAAGACATTTTTCAAAATCTGTTCCCTCATTGTATTGGGGTAGTTTCCCATAGAAAATTCACAGAAACTCCCTTGTGAAAGATTCAAGAACTGTATTCATGAACAGACATGACTGAAAAATGGCTGTTTATGAACACAAAGATGCTCTTGAACATGTTCATGAATTTCAAGAACATGTTCATAACAGTGTTTGATATATTTATGAACATATTCCAGATGTTGATACTGTTGAAAGCAGTGTAATCCAAATGAGCAATGAGACCTTTCTGCATGTAAGCTTTGTATGGTGTTTAACGCTGTGTCAACAGTTTCTCAGTTATGTTAAGGCTTTCCTGGATCCACCAGGGTACCGTTTTAATAAACAACTTACGGAAAATATTTGCGTAAGTCATAATTGATAAACATGGATAGTATCTTCAATGAAAGTACAATGTTGCAATGTGGCACTTCATTGGAAGCGTCTCGGAGAGACGATTCCAATGATGTGTCACTTTGCAATATTGCTTCATCCAATATTGAAATAAGAGGAATTGTTGTTTTAGACTTACGCAAATCTTAAGCGTAAACTGTTTAGTAAAACGGTACCCAGAACTCTTTATGCTAGGGCTCTATGGTCAATTACCAAAGGGTCACTCCAAGGAAACCAGAGCTGCCAATGGTGCTCAAACTTAAGATCCCCAGGCTCTTAGTCCGACCTTAACCACTGTGCCACGGGGGACCCCTCTTCATGTAGTTGGGTTGTTAGCAATAGTAAACCACTCTGAGTAATATAGGTAATGACTAATTATCATGACAAGCCCTCATTATCATGGTGAACTATGGGGCATACATATAAAATAAGGGGCTCTGTCCAATGTCAGTAAATAGGTATGCACTCATTTAATTGAGTTGTCATCATGACAAAAGAAGTCTTATTACATCTGAAGGAAATATGATCCTACCAAATAATTCCTACATGCTGCATATTTTAACTGATTACTCAAGACAAAAAAACTTTAAATCAGGTCAAAGTATTTAATTTTGCAGTGACATACCAAGAAAACAATTTATAATGACGGATTGCTCGCTCATTTTGTCACAATGAATTCTTTATTCCCTTGTAATTATACTGAATGTGTTGATTAGCCATTTGCTAATCCAACCTGAAATTATATTTGATTAGACTATGAAATTAACACATGCAGGTAGAAAATTTATTCACAAGTCTTTCAATGTTCATCATCAGTCATGCTAAGTCATCATGGATATTTTCTGTCTCTTTCACAATTAGTAATGTGACCTGAAAAGGAAATGCCTTTTTGCACAAATCAAGAGGAATTGTGTAGCTAATACTTCTTTTGTTACAATATTTTCTAAGGACAGTTTGATGAAGGGGAAATGAAAAGGAAACGGTCAATAATATTATTTAACCCTTATAGTGCTTGAACCAACGTCATGCTTATGCAGACAGGTTAGATCAAGGCCAGCCGCCAAGTAAATTAGCATGTGATCTAACCTGTTTGCCATTCTGGGTATCTTTTCTCATCAAAATTAAGCAGACATTTAAGGTTTCGGAAAGCAGACAACACAAAGGTCTATTTTTAGAAAATTACCCAGCATTCTAAGGGTTAAGTTAAATGTGTAGTATCTCCTTTCAGTCTCAAGAGGAACCTTATTTGACTCGTTTTGTCCTCAATTTCAAGTGAATATTTTAACAGTGATGTAATTAAGGAAGTATTTAAACGGTAGCATTAAATCTTCTGCTATTCCAAGGTTGTTTTTATGCTTTAATTTTTTTTTTTTAAACATTGACACAATGAGGAAATATGGTTGTTCATTTCATAATCTTCGTTCAAAAAATGTTTTCAATTTTCCTTCCCGTTTCAAAAGGAGAAATAGCTTGTCATGAACATTTTTTTTACTTATGAGGGAAAAGGGAAATGATTCATCAAACTAACACTTGCAACTTAAAGAAGGTTTTTTTGTCAAAAGTATGGTATCTGATAAGAATTTAGTTCCTCTGATCTTTGATTCTTCACATGATGACTAAACTAAAATGCATGGATACAACTGATGGAGAAAACTAATGGATTTAAATTTCTCAATTGCTGTAGAAATGAATCAATTAATTTTTCATGTAAACACCAACTTTCGTTCGTAATTATTAAGCTTTATTGGAGGACTTCGTATAGTACCCCTGTAAAAGATTCTAGTACGGCGTCCATGACCTTCAGAGGCATACATAAACTCAGACTTGTTCGTGAACATATTCATGAATTTCAAGAATATGTTTATGAGCATCCATGAATATGTTTATGAACTTTGCTTGATGTTCATTAACATGTTCAAGAACAATTTGGTGTTCATGAATGGCCATTTTACTTCATGTCTATTCATGAAGTTCATGAACACAGTTCTTTACTTATTGACTCCTAGGAGTACTGCATTGACTTGGTTTACACTTCTGGTGTTTGGAACAGCTGCAAGAATGCATTCATCTTAAGACTTTCACATAAATAACAATTTTCGACAGCTAATTTAGTGGTATATTGTTGAAGTTCTTGTCTGTGTAGTGAATATCAATCAATGAGTTCAAAGTTGATGTAAGTACATCATTTTGAGTGATGGAAATGATTTAATTTTGCCATGAACAATCAATTAAAACACTATATTCGCATATTTCTGTTAAACCCATTACCAAACAATAACAACATTTGACCAGTTTGTTGCGGACGACCCTGAAAAAACATTGTGGGTAAAGGAGAAATTGCTCGTTAAGAGTAATTGCTCCTTTTTCCTCAATGTTTCCTGCCCTATCAGAATGTTATTTTTCAGTTTCATCACATTTTGAAATGTCGTCTGCAAACTCTTTCAATTTGGGATAGTCAAAATTCTAGCGTTTGGTTAAGGGTTAAGAATGACAATGTTAGCCTCCTTTCGAAGCCGGAACTAAGTGTATCTGTTCCCCATGGAGAACCTGTTCAAGATCTATTTCTGATGCCCACGTAGATAATTCTAAGAATTCTGAATCTAAACAGAATATCTGTTTGTACTGAATTAGGAATGCATTATTAAACAAGTCCTTAATTAAAAACACCTATTGATAATCATGTTTGGGGTGGATTTCTCTGGGAGGAAGGCATATTCCTATTGTTCCTAATATTCATATTGTTGTTTTGTCTAGAGAGGCAGTGCTGATATTAATAAAGCTTTGACCTTTTAACCCATTATCAAACAATAACGACATTTTACCAGTTTGTTGCGGACGACTCTGGAAAACATTGTTGGAAAAGGAGATATCGCTCATAATGACCAATTTCTCCTTTTCCCACAATAAATACTGCCCTATCAGAAGACTTGTATGCTATTTCATCACATTTTGAAATGTCGTCTGCAAACCCTTTCAATTTCGGACAGTCGGAAATTTGGCATTTGGTAAAGGTATCCATCATACCTCACTTTCCTTGATAGCTGAAGATGACTTTACATACCAGTATGACAAAAAGATAAATTGCTGGTTATGAATTTCTTCTTGTTTGTGTCTTAGAGCTTTGTTTTTTTTTTAGTATTGTTTATTTGATGTCTCTAGTGTCATTGCTTCACTGAATATGGGGTATCAGACATTAACATAAACTTAACAGTTCCAGATGAAGGGTCCTGAGTGGCTTAGTGGTTGAGGTGGCAAATTCAGAAATCACACCATTAAACACCATTTGAACAAAGTTTCAGAAAACTTAAGTTTTGTAAGCACAGTGGTTCAATAGCAATTATCATTCCTTTTAATGATTTTGTAATAAGATTAAGTATGACAGGTTGGTACCTAGCATAAGCTATTACTTAATTCTTTTTCTTGCATTCCAATTTTAGAAAAATAGGATCAAACAAATAACTACCTAGTTATGTGTGAAAAGGGCTTTAACAAATATATTGCTGTTTGCATTGGTTTGAAGGACTTCCACATACATACACTTCAATGAATCTGCAAGTCATTATTCAACAAAAAACACTTGTATAACCATGAAATATGCTGTAGTTCAAACTTTCAACAGATTTAGAATCAGATTTTACTACAATGTAAATAAATACCTGTAGTTAACCCTGACCTTCATTTGGCATGTTCTATCTGTGATCGACCTGTTGCAGATATATCAAATGGCTAAGAGATTAATACTCCATTCTCTTATATGGAATTTTTTTAGGACCCCAAAAGATTCAGAAACATTGTGAACATTCATGAACGTTCAATTGCCATTCATGAACACAACACTCTTTTTAACTTGTTCATGACATTCATGAGCAGCATTCATGAACGAAAATTGGCCATTTATGAACACATAGCTGTTCCTAACTTGTTCATGACATTCATGAATGTTCATGAATGTTGAATTGCCATTCATGAACACAAAGCTATTCCTAACTTGTTCATGGCATTCACGAGCATTCTTAAATGTTAATGGCCATTCATGAACACATAGCTCTTCCTAACTTGTTCATGAAATTCATGAGCATTCACGAATATCAAATGGTGATTCATGAATACAAAGCTGTTCCTAACTTGTCCATGATTTTCAAGAACAAGTTCAGTTATCCTGGAGTTGCATTATAATGAGAAAGATTCTAAGTGAAGTATTTGGCTGATGTAGTTTGGCTTAGGTTTTCTGTAGGTTAGTATGTTAATTTATCTCAACAGGCCAAATCATTTTTCCAGATGTATGAAAAATGTAACCTGGACATGGATCATTATTTCTGGGAAACATGGCTGGTTGTATTTACTAATGTGGAGGATGGATCATTTCATTTAACCCGTGAACAAACACCAAATTTTCCACTGTCCCAAATTGCAAGAGTTTGCAGACGACATTGCAGAATGTGATGAAATTGAAAAATAATCTTCTGAAGGGGCATAAATCATTGTGGGAAAAGGAGAAATTGCTCATTTAGAGCAATTTCTCCTTTTCCAACAATGTTTTGCAGAGTTGTCGGAAACAAACTGGTCAATGTCATTATGGTTTGGTAATGGGTTAAACGTAGCTGAAAACTCAAATCTTTATGAATCCAGATCAGATCAAAAATATATATAGTCTGGTTGTTCAAACAATTTAAAAATAATGAAAGAAGAAAAACCTTTTTTCGTCAAATTTTCAGTTATTGCCTTGTTTCAAATGAGGACTAGATGATTTCCATGCAAAGTGTTTGCCGATCTTGCAAAAAGTAATGCTTAAGACAATGACACCATACAAATTAAAGAATGTGTCAGAATGCTCTTCTGAAAGGGTTATAAAACTGAAGCTGTTTATATATAATGATTTTGATCACTTGTCATAAAGTGAATAGATTAAAACTTAAATTTGAAAACCAGTTTTAATTGTGATAGAACTCCACATCTGTAACTGTGTGCTTTTATGACTTTTAGGAAGCATTTTGACAAATGGTGAAAAAAGGCTTAATATGATGCCACATGATTTATCATTAGAGATTGCTCAAACATATTTTTATATATCCTAAATGTATGTAATGTACAATTCATTTTTACTTACAAGTTTGACTTGGGGGTGGGGGTGGGGTAGGCTTTTTCCAGAGTCTTTTACTGGCCATATTTTCAGAAACCAGGCAGTCCATCTTATCTTTTGGGTACTTGTACTTAGAAGATCTTTATTGGTGAGGTTATTCCAATTTATTTCCATTATAAAGGTTTTAAAACGACATTAACAACAACATAGGAGATATAGTACTTTATATCTGGACCATAATCGACTCATGAAATCTTGAGTAGATCATAGGTTACCACCCTGCTCCCCCCTTTCCCATACACTCATCTTTAAGTGCATTTGAGGCCAACATCATATGAAACCATTGTGACAATAGGAGAATTTGCTCATTAATGAGCTTTTGCTTTTGTTACAATGGTTTCAATGTTGGTTTACCGATAAACAGTAACACACAGGCTGATTTGTTAAGTCATACATAAAGGCATTTGTATGAATGTTGTCTGCTGCAAATTATTTTGAATGGGGTGAAGGATTTATGTAAACATGCCCTTCTGTAGAAATAAATATTTATGCTAAATGATCAAGTGGGGCGCTCTTCAGATCATTCAGCTATTGTACACTTCTGCTATGACCAGATCAGTGTGAAAATAGTAAGTATGATATTAAACATGGTATTCTGGTATATGTGTGAGAATAATTGACATGATTATGGATGGTTTCTGGTATATGTGCTAAGATAATGGATGATATTGAAGATAATGTTCTGGTATATATGTGTGAAAATAACTGACATCATTATCGATGGTGTTCTATGGTATATGTGTGTGAAAAGAATGGACAATATATAGATACCATTCTGTGGTATATGTGTGTGAAAATAATGAATGATATTAAAAATGTTATTCTGGTATATGTGGGAAAATAACTGACACCATTATAGATGGTGTTCAATGGAATATGTGTGTGAAAATATTGAATGATATTGTAGATGGTAGGTTTATGTGGGAAAATAACTTGAACCATTATAGATGGTATTCTGTGGTATATGTTTGCAAATAATGAACACTATTAAAGATAGTATTCTGGTATATGTGTCTAATATATGTGAGAAAATTATGGACAATATTGAAGATGGTATTCTGTGGTATATGTCTAATATATGTGAGAAAATTATGGACAATATTGAAGGTAGTATTCTGTGGTATATATGTCTAATATATGTGAGAAAATTATGGACAATATTGAAGATGGTATTCTGTGGTATATGTGTAAAAATAATGGACAAAATTGAAGATTAAGTTCTGGTATATTTGTGAAAATAATGAATGGTATTGAAGATAGTTTTCCTGTGGTATATGTGTAAAAATTATGGACAATATTGAAGATTATGTTCTGGTATATTTGTGAAAATAATGAATGGTATTGAAGATAGTTTTCCTGTGGTATATGTGTGAAAATAATGGATGATATTGAAGATGTATCATGTTCTGTAATATATGTTAAAACCGAAACTAGAATATTAACTCAACTCTCATAATGATATCTTGTACAAGGAAATGACAGAATAAAGAAAACTAATGTATGACTTTAATTCAATGCCTTTTTTTCATACATACTATTTAATGCATATTCAACATTGTATTTGATTATTTGAAAAACCATTGCAACAAAAGAAAAGAATCCTTGTTTATGTCCTATTATCACAGGGTTTTCTTCCTAATGTCTTAATGGAAATGTTGTCCCTCATGCTTGTTAAATGTCATGGGCTGATGCTTTTTAATCTTGACAAGTTGCAAAATCTGTTTTGAAGGGATGGATTAAACTTCTAATATAAAACCCTGATAATTTCCGACTGTGCGGAGACGTATTCATACACAAATGTACAAATATTTTGAACGTCTCAATAACACTGTTTGTATGAGATATTACCATATTCGTCAATATTTACATAATATGATACATGGGACTAAATTTTAATATGGTCCTTTATAAAGTCTTCACTCTTAATTTATTTACACACAATGTTATAAGAAGGAAACAAATTATTTATTTGCAATTGAATAGTAATTGGCAAATGTCTTTGAGCTTTGTATTTTATTGGAAGCTGTAAATTGAAATGTATATTTTAAGTGCTTAATCTATTCAAAGATGTTTATAGCATTTTTTGAAAAGATTTTACATGGTGCAAAGAAGCAAAATATGTGATTAAAATTTTTGTTATATTATTTATGATGAATTGATATTCATTGTGGGTAATTCAAATACTGTCAACCAATGTGATGAAATGATTTAGATTTCATCAGTGGCATCTCTTTTTCTCTGCTTGTTATCTACAAAATCATGTATTAATTTGCAACCAATGCATTTTATTTAATCCTTTTCCTATTGAACACCTTTACAACTGTATAGCTTATTGATCTTGAAATTGAAAAATAAATGAATAAAGATACTTTTCATGAGAGTTTTCTTTAGGAATTTCAAAGGTGACAAAAAAGACATTTCCCAATTCAGAAATTCCGAATTAAAAGGCACAACAGTGAAAAATAACAAGGAAAACCCACAATTCTTAATAATGGGAAGAAAAAGATTATTTGCTCATTAGAACTGATTTATCCTTTGGTCTCATTGGTTTCTATCAGCTTTGGCAGCAAACATGGCAAAGAGTGGTAACATCAAGAAGGGGAGTTGATCATTTAACCCTTTACCAAATGCCAAATTTTCAACTGTCCCAAATTGAAAGAGTTTGCAGACGACATTTCAAAATGTGATGAGTTGGAAAATAATCTTCTGATAAGGCAGAAAACATTGTGGGAAAAAGGAGAAATTGCTTGTGAAGAGCAATTTCTCCTTTTCCCATAATGTTTTCCAGATTCATCTGTAACAAAGTGGTTAAATGTCGTTATTGTTTGGTAAAGGGTTAAACACTTTAAATAATTGTTGTTGTTGTTGTTTACATGATTGATTTTAGAACTACCTGCTGCACATTCCTTGGAACAGGGCATGATTAAAAACCTGTATAAAATTGGTGAAAGGTTCATAGGTATTTGATGTGATGGTTTGTATATTTTCTACTTCCAGAAAGAGATCCACCAAGTGTTTAACCAGGATCTGAGTGAAACAACACCTGACAATGTTAATCCTTATAAAGTTCAAGGTCACAACCAGGAGGATCTCCATAGTGATGATGCAACTATTCCAATTATTGTAAGAGGTTGTGATGAAAAACTGGATGGAAAATTGCAAGAAAACTTCTGTAACAAAACGTATGTAGTGAATGAAAGCAACTTAATAGATACCACAATTAGTGATGGCTTAGATTTGAATAAAACAAGCAAGAGTAACCTTGACATTAGAACAACTCCTAGTGATGAATCAAATGAATCAAATCAAGCCAAATCTCGAAGTAACCTAAAAAGCAATGTTTTATCTCAACCATGTGTGGATAGCTCTGGCCAGCAAACAATGGACAGTAAAACTCCTATTACCTTAAGTAGCCAGTCTCTAAATGATGGGGATGGAGTGCATTTCAATGGGCTGTCACAACAAATTTCTGTTAGTACCGACATAAGTGTTTTATCCCCAAGTCATTGTTCATCGGTGACCAACAGGTGTGCAAATAGCGGGAAGAGTTTGACCCCATCCACCGAGAGTTTGACCCCTTTATGTGAGTGTACCTCCACATCCTGTGAGAGTGCTCAAACTGTTACTCTAACTCATGGTTCGTTTGGTCATGCTGAAAACAGGAGCAATGTAAACGAAGCCTGTGACTTGGTGCATTGTGATGACAGAGCAGGTGGGGCTTGTACATTAGCGCCACACACCAATCTGTCAAACTCATTGCCGACTGAATTGTTCAGCAGAGAAAACAAGTGTATTTTAACTGAATGTAAAGGGTCATTAAATGAGCAGCATACTGTGATGATTAATTCAGAGATGAATTCCAGGAATAGGTCAGTGTCAGAGTGCCAGAGGCCCGCACCTACCAGTGATGTACAATACTCAGAAACGAGTGTTAATGGAGGTATAACACATCTTTGCTCTTCAGACAAATCACCTGTCACAAATACTGCCACACAGCCATGTGACGAGATTGATGGCTTCATTGCAGAAATTACAGACTCTTTTAATGAGCTTCTCCAAGGGGACAAGATATGTAATGACCAGGAAAACGAAAATTCTCCATATTCAGATCTATTAACCGAGGCAATTAGTGATTCAAAATTCATTTTGGGAGGAAATGAAACCAGTGGTGACATGAAAAAAGATCATGAGAAAATTCATACCACTTCAATATGTAATAGTGAGAAGTTCCCAAGTGCTAATAATAATTCAATTTGTGAAAGCCCCAGTTCATGTGAAAATACAGATAAATGTGTTTGCGATGAATTAAAAAGCCAGCAAGCTGTCTCTCTAACTGGGTTGGATCACACCGACTCAGGTGTCATGTGTAAAGAGAAGGGTGATAGATATGTAAATAAGGAGATATTTGATAGGCCTATAAGTAATGATGAGATGTGTATTTCAGACGGGGAGAATGCAGCAATTAAAATGGAATTAACGGATTTCGATGACACCAGTCCGACTAAGGTTGGGGTTGTTGAGACTGATCTGGGATATTATTGGCTCACCAGTACAATAGACGAGGAATTACAGGCAAATGTTACTGTCTCCAATATCAGCATGGAGGAGGGTACTGGCAATAAAGCAAACTTACTGGAGAGTAATTCAGAGTGTGAGAAGGATAAAAGTGATAATATTAGTGAGGGTTTAACCAAGGATAACAGTGGTTTAAGTTTGAAAAAAGAAGGTCAAAGTATACCGAAGTCAATTTCGAAATCAAATGAAGTTAGAAATTCTGTTGGTGCTATCCCCGTTTCTAAGGTAACAGAAATAATGAGTTCATTTGAGCCTAAATTTCTATCCCTGGATAGGAAAGTTCTTGGTAAGAAGCGCACCAGTCAGGATGATTTTCAGGTTAAATCTCTGTCCAATGAGAATCTAACCATGAAGCCATTGAGACGGAAGTATTCTGCCCCTCCGTCCTTCTGTAAAGTATACAAAGTGATCAGTATAGATATTCCCAAAATGGAAAGCTTCGTGATGCAGGGTAAAACAAACAGGAATGGCTCAAGAAGAAATTCAAGTGATAGTCTAAAAAGTGGAAGTTTGAGAATGAAAAAGGAAAAATCGAAAAATATGGAAAAGAAGCAAGACCATCATTCAACAAGTGCTAACGACAAAGCTCTCGAAGTTGACAAAGCTGAAAGCAATGATACAAAAACTCCTGGAAAAGAAAATCCTTGTGCCGAAAGTGAAGATATGAAAAGTTCTGATATAAGCAGTTCTGGATATCTAAGCAATACCGAAGGAAAAAATGGAAATGATTCAGGAGAAAGTGCTATATTTGAGAGCTTGAGCTTTTCTAAGAAAGGAATACATGACCAGATTGAAACTCCTACCGTGTCCCAAGATGGAAAGGACAACAGCGCTCTTGAGATATTTAAAGAGTCCGCCCAAGATCCCTCTGCTAAAGTATATGAGGTAAGTAGATGGTACTTAAATTCATTCTCTCTAATGGGATGTTGCGATAGGTCTAAATTTATACCAAAAGCTCTCAACAGTTATAAAGTTATGGAATGCAAATAATTGATATTTATTCTGTGATATTGTGATGAGTGTTTTAACAGATTAATTGTTCATGCTTATGCAAACAGGCTGGATCCAGGTCAGCCCCCAAGTATATCGGTGGCTGACCAGTGATCTAACCTGTTTGCTACACTGAGTATCTTTCCTCGTCAAAATTAAGCAGATAGTTAAGGTTTTGGAAAGCAGACGACACACAAATCTGTTTTTAGAAAATTACCCAGCATTCTAATGGTTGAAAATTCACACTTTGCAAACCTACTGCTGAAGGCTGATTAGAATCATTGTGATATTTTTAGAGTTATTTGTCACAATATTTCCTTTTTAATCAGAGTGTCTAGATGTTGTCTTTTCTTTCCTATCACCATTTTCATTCGCCTTAATTTTTTTTTTCAAATTCTGGCTTTCTCAATGTTCTTTGAGGAGTGATATTTGATCATTGGATTATTAACCTTGGGTTTGATTACTGTTTGGGAAATTAATGTCTGGATCATATAGAGCCTACAACATAGCTAAATCCTTCACTGTTAAACTGTCTCTGTCAAATAGAAAAGTTCCTGCGTCATGTTAATGTCTGACATAATTTTATAGCTCTTTTCCTTGTATTGGATATATTCTGGTCCAAAATATATGTTACAACAATTATACCATGGGTTCAATGCAATACTTAAGTGCTTTATGTTTATAAAGCACTTACTATAGTCTTGCATTGAACCCACCCTCGATATTATGAATAATTCAATACTATATTTATAGGAGACCATCTTCGGAAAACAGGGTGACAAATGAAAGAACCGCTTATTACATGCAAGATCTCAATTGATTGTTCAAATGTTCTCTGCTTTTTTGATAAATGAGACTTAGTTTTCATGTAAAAGATCTGGAGACATATGAGTATCTTTATAGGAAGGTCTGACCAATTACTTTATAAATGGCTTTTAGAGACCTGTCCAAGATAATGAATAGATGTTTGTTGGATGCTTTTTAGGTTTTGCAATAGTGGTTTCTCTAAGTCTTATGCTGGGGAGTATCATTAAAATCAGGTATCTTTAGTTTTAAGTGCAATACTAAAGTAAATGCTTCATGTTTATGAAGGATGTACTTATAGTCTTGCATTGAAACCTCAATATATGGAGTACTAGGTCCATGAGGTCATGATCCTAATTGGAACCTTAAAATAATTGAGGCCAAAACGAACTTGATCTATTCGCCTTTCTTGTCAGAAAAAAAATCAAGAATTTATTCTGCTAAAGTGAAAGCAGACCAACTTTTGTGACATATATCCGTTTTAAAGTATATTTAAATCCCATGAATTGTAGATCTCAATTATGATTTGAGATATATCTGTCATAATGTATATGGTTCGGCTGAGAGATACATTTTTATAGGTTTTTAACTCTTTTTCTGTTACACACATCTAATATTTACATCATTCAAAGTTATCATATAATAGAAAAAGAATCTCTCTTGAAATTCGTAATTGCTCCATAAGATACTATCACAAAAAGCATGATAATTGCATAGTTATAAAGATTCAACTCAAAATGATTTTAAAAGTTCACCCTTCATCACAAAGGGTTTTGCTGTTACTAGAATATGCAATCATAACCTGATGCTGGTTCTCACATGTTTATGGATGGTTTTAATTGAAAAGGGTTTACTTTCTGTGAACTCTGGTAAAGCAATTACTTGATAGGCTGAAAAAGAAAAATTTATTGTAAAACAATATTCAACAATATACATTTAGGCATCCAAGCAATATAACAAGCGTCATTGTATCACAATTTCTGCTTGCTCATCTCTACCATGCCAGAAACAACTTAACCCTTAGAATGCTGTATACTTTTATAAGCAAAGATTCTTTGTGTCATCTGCTTTCCAAAACCTTAAATATCTGCTTAGTTTTGATGAGAAAAGATAGAGTAGCAAACAGGTTAGATCACAATGCTAACTTGGTGGCTGGCCTGGATCCAACCTGTTTGCATAATCATGAAATCGGTTCCAGCACTATAAGGGTTAAAATTTGACTGTACCACTGTATTACAGGTGAACATGTAATATGTGGAAGAAAGCCAATTGTTCTCCCATGTTGACAGCATTTGAATGGAAAGTGAAGGACGATCATGTAACAAATATCAAATTCCATTAACCCTTACAAGACAATTTCGTTTAATTCACTGCAACCAAGGTTCAAAATAAGATGTGTATTTCAGTGAGACGATTCTAATGAGTACCAACAATGTAGGGTTTAAAGAAGCAATAGAGAAATAAGCTAGAGAATTTTGCCTCTCATCTGGACATGAAAGGCTGTTCATCTTACTCGAAGAAGGTTTTTATGAAATGCTGAATGCATGAAAGAGTTTGCTCTAAATGTGATAGAATGAAAAAAGTCTATTAAAACAGCTTCAAAATAATGATTCAACAAAAGTCAATTAATCTAGACGATAGAAACTCTGTAAAAAAAAATGCGCAGGGAGGTTAAATGATCACAAAAATCTGCATAGGAAACTTTAGTATGTCAGAATCTGATTTGATAGATGTGTCATAGGTTTATCTTGATCTAACCAAAATGTCAACTTGGTCTTTCAACCCTTACTGCAGGAGTGGTGAAATCTTATTTTGAATTCTTGTCCGTAAATGCTAAATTCTTAAATGCGCCTGTTCATATTACAGCAGCTATATTGTGAATTTCAGTTAAAAAAATCTCTTGTCATTTAATGCTTTTGGACGAGCTTGGCAATAATTGATTAAGCCATCCCCGGTCTTGTGTTCTTGTACTTCACAGCCAACAACTATTAATTCATAATCGAAGTACCTAGCTATATCTAGCAATCATGGATGGTCTAGTTCAGTTTAATCTGATTTATGTTGCATTGATTGTGAAACAAGTTATTAAAACTGAATTGAATTATTAATAATTAAACAATAATTTCTGTTGAGTCTGCTTCCCTTTCTTGATACATAACATAAGTACTTGCGCTGAATGTGGATTAATGAAAACTCACAAAGTGGAATCCACTATTCACTGGAGATTAGACCCACAACCCTCATGTCTCGAAGCTGATACACTACAACAGGACAATGGCATGATTGTTTAGCAATCATTGAAAACACTGTGACACAACATACAGATTAAGCGTTATAAGAAGATTTCTAAAAAAAGGTTTATTTTAAAGTTAAATCTATCAGAGAAGGTGTTAATCTAGTTAAAGGATAGATATGAATTATTATATGGCATTTAATTAAATGTTGTCATCCAGTGATGCTTTGAGCTTAGACCTGTCAGAAGTTCCAGACCCCCTCCAATGTAATTCAGTCTTACCCTGAATCAGTTTCTTTAAACGCTTTTATTGCAGATAAAGTTTGAAAGCATTGTTACCAATGGAGAATTTACTCATTAAGAGCAAAACATCCTTTTGATGCAATTAGAGGAAGAAGCATCAGTCAATTATCTACTTAATCATGGATTTATTTTCTTAAGATATTAATAAACACTTTACCAAATGCCAAATTTTTTACTATCCCAAATTGAAAGAGTTTTCAGACGACTTCAAAATATGATGAATTTGGAAAGTAATCATATGATAGGGTAGAAACATTGTGGGAAAAGGAGAAATTGCTCATTAAGAGCAATTTCTTCTTTTCCCACAATGTTTTCCATAGTGGTCTGCAACAAAGTGGTCTAATGTCAATATTGTTTGGTAATAAGCTAAGCTTTATGCTGCAAGTTAATCAGAACAGCACTACAGTTAATAAAGGGGTGGAGAGAGGTCTTATATTTCATGTACACTATAGGATAGCTTCTTGAATAGAGAAGATAAAAACCTTTTTTGTAGAGAAGACTTTAATCAACATTCCTAAGCCGTCTAATAAAATGTCAAACTATTTGAAAAATTGAAATCTGATACTCTGAATTGGTGAGACATTTGTGGTCACAGGGCTGTTTTGTCATATATTCTTCAGTGATCTGATCTGAAAGGGGGGAGGGTATAATGAACTAACCTATAATCATGTTATATAAAAGATGATTTGAAAATTGTTTGATATGAAATGTTTTTTGACATCTACATTTTGGTAGATGGATATGTTCCGACTTGCACTTATAATTTAACATAAGTTGTTATAATGTTGTCTATATGTCATAGAGATCTCAGCGATTTCCTTTACCATGGACTTAGATCATTGGGATTTTAAGTCATTTTCAACATTTTTTCAGTCATTTGATTCTAATCATGGATTCCCCTTATCAATACATCTGATATTTTACATCTGACAGTTATGCATAATACTGACTGCTTTTCAGGCATGAACATTATTGAACAGTTGTACATGTGAGAGACATATAAATCATGCCACATTGACCATATTAAACATTTAACAGAACATTTTCGAAGCTGGCTTTCCAACTCTGGACCTTGCATACTTTAAGTTAAACATGATACCAGCAGAGCCTATGAGGCTCAGTCCTTTACTAGCTGCAGTTAAACATCATCTCCAATGATTAGAGCTAAAGTGTCCCAAATCAATAAATAATGCATATAATTTGTTTAAATATTTGAAAATGACCCACATGTAGGATAAAAAGTATTGTTGAAAAAGGGACAAATTGCTATAATGGATCAATCTAGATAAAACGGGCATTTCCCTTTCTGACCTCTTTAGTTCTGTCCTAAATCCTATGGTATTAAAACCCATTGGAAGCATCATGTCAATACTTTTATTATGATTAAGTATCTATGAAGTAAAATTAGCAAAACAGTCATTGAAATCTAGCTTGCATAAGTATCCACAGTAAAGCTAATCAGCTGTAATTAATCTAATTGAGATTATAATGTAAATATTGCCATTTATAAACCTTCTCTGCTGCCGGTCTGAGTAGGCGGTATATTTTGATCTTATATTATCATAATTCCATTAGACGATATATTTACCAAGAGAATTCGGATGAATTTGTGTGTTTGCCAATGAACTTTTTAAATCTTTCCCTGTATTTATTAATATAAAAGACACCAAAATGAAATAAATTTTTATATGACACAAAATGGTACTGATGAGAAATTATGTGACTGACTGTTATAAATGCAAAAGTTTTTGGGATGAAAAACTCTTCTTTTGACTTATGATTGTTATTGAATGTCCTCTATTTGTAAACCATCAAATCAATTATTAAAGTCACTGAAAGTTAATGATTCATTGATAGTCATTTAATATCGAGTGGCATAGATAACATTGTAATATTTCAAGGGTATCGTTTTGCATATCACGTTTTGTAAATATGCATTTCTAAAAGGCTCTGTTGCCAATGAGAAGATGGTATGTGATATGCAAATTATTTGTTTATTTAAGATCATAGATATGAATTGAAACCATATTCAAGCAATGATATGCCACCGTCAACTGAATATTAATGAGCTATACATGTGAATTTACTGTGGTTGAAATAAATAAAGAGATTTGAAATTAAGACTTCCCTCGTATAGAATTTGTACCTGATATAAATCAAAAGAAACAGGATCTAATAATTCATAAATATAATTAATGCATTTTTCTTTTATGGTTTTGAGAGGAATCATTTGCTACAAAAAGAGAAGTTAAAAATTATTAGCCCATGAGCAATTTTTCTTTTCATCTCAGTGGTTTTCTTTAGTGCTTTAATTCGTATTTGGAAGAAGTAATATATAAAATTTAGAGTCGTTTTACATGCTTTGTGTTTCACATGATGAATTTATAAAAATAAAGAAGTGAAATAGTGGGATAATGTTTAACCTTGGATTTATGTATTCAATGACAATTTGAATTTTGTAAACATACTAATTGAGATTATTCTCATTTAGTACCAATGGTTCATTATAAAACTATTGTAAGTCCTTCCCACAAATATGAAGCACTTACTATAGTCTTACATTGAACCTTCAGTATAAGAATAGATTGACTGATTTTATACTTATTATAACACCTGGTAACACCTCTGTAGCAGATAATGACGGTTATTTGACAAAAAGGATGTATCACTGATCATGAGTAAGATCTTTCTGTATGGGTTGTTCCTAAAGCTTCTGCCTGGCACTCTCTGTATTGGTACAGAGCACACTCACAGAAGATTTGAGGTTTCACAAAAGATATCCACCTGGCTGCCTTCAGACGGAATGCTGAAGGCTTGTACCAGGTGTGAGAAGCCTTTATGTGGAGTTAACTTAACCCATTACCAAACAACAATCACATTTGACCAGTTTGTTGCCTCTGGAAAAAATTGTGGGAAAAGGAGAAATAGGTCTTAATGAGCAATTTCTCCTTTTCCCACAATGTTTTCTGCCTTACCAGAAGATTATTTTTCAATTTCATCACATCACGCAATGTCATCTGCAAACTTTTTCAATATGGGACAGTTGACAATTTAGCGTTTGCTAAAGAGTTAAGTCCGCCATGGCCGGTCCCAAGCCCAGATGCGAAAGGAGGAGGGTTGTGCCCAGGGCCAGCACCCCCGTCACGTAAAAAAACAGCAAGCTACAGAAACCAGAGAAATCAACAATGCAGGGATAAGCGAAAGAGTGTTGAACAGAGAGGACCCTTCTACTGAGGCAGAGATTCAACAGAAGTTCCGCTTGACTTCAACACAGAACCACCATCAGTGCATGAGATCAGACTTGCCATCAAGAAGCTCAAGAGTGGAAAAGCACCTGGAATAGATGGAGTACAAGCGGAGTTACTGAAAGCGGAGGACAACAAGACTCCTACACTACTAACCAATATTCTGAGGAAAGTTTGGATCTCTGAGACAGCGCCAGATGATTGGAAGATGGGACTCATTGTCAAGCTGCCAAAGAAGGGGGAACTTACAGACTGCAACAACTGGAGAGGAATAATGCTGTTGTCAGTGACAAGCAAGATTTTAAGCAGAGTGATCCTAAACAGAATATTGGCTAGCATAGATCAGCTTCTGAGAAAAAATCAGGGGGGTTACAGGAAAGGTAAGTCCTGTGCCGACCAGATATTTGTGCATCTTCAGATAATTGAACAGAGCCACAAGTGGAATGCTACAGTCTATGCTAACTTCATAGATTTCCAAAAGGCCTTTGATAGTGTGAATAGGCCAGCACTGTGGAGGATTTTAGCCCAATATGGGATCCCAGACAAGATTTCCTCGCTAATCAAGATGTTGTATACAGGATTTAGTGCAAAAGTGATCTGCGGCACATCACTCACCAACAACTTTGAGATTAAAACAGGGGTGAAGCAAGGATGTATGTTTTCCCCTCTACTATTTTCACTGTGTATAGACTGGCTTATGAGGAAAACTACCGAAGGTGCAGTCAGGGGTTTTCAATGCACCTTTACAGAAACGCTGAAGGATCTTGACTTTGCAGATGATATTGCTCTACTGGTGCAACGTCACCAAGACATACAGACGAAGACCCAGAAGATAGACTCTCTAGGGAAACAGATTGGACTCAATATCAACTCAAACAAGACAAAAGTTATGAAAGTAAATGCAAAGACAAACAACCCAGTCACCATCAATGACAGTGCCATTGAAGAAGTGGAAGACTTTGTGTATCTGGGGAGTAAAATTACGAGTGATGGAAACTCAGAGGAAGATGTGACCGCCAGATTGTCTAAAGCAAGAGGAGCCTTTGCAGCCCTACGGAACATTTGGAAATCTCCAAAACTCTCCTTCACTACCAAGTTATGGATCTTCAAGACCATTGTCCTTGCTGTACTGCTTTATGGATCTGAGTCCTGGAAAGTCACAAAGTCCATTTGTCACAAGCTGGATATCTTTCAGAGAAGGTGCCTTAGACGGATTCTCCAAATCTTCTGGCCAAACACGATCACCAATGCAGACCTCCATCGTAGAACAGGCACAACTCCTCTTTCCATGGAGATCAAACATAGAAGATGGCGCTGGATTGGCCATGTACATAGAATGGAAGAGTCAGCTATTCCAAGAGTAGCCCTTCGATGGACACCCATTGGTCGACGACCAAGAGGCAGGCCCAAAGTTACCTGGCATAGATCAGTTGAGAAGGAGATGAGGAAAGAAAATTGGAGTTGGGGTCAAGTTCAGACATGGGCGAGGGACCGACTACATTGGCGAACTCTGGTTAAGGCTTTATGCGCAAATTCGCACGATGAGGACTAGATAGATAGAAAGAGATAAGGGTCTTTTTCAATCCCATTGGAGCGACATTGCAATGTAATTGGAAAGTTGAGAATTAGATGTAAAACCCAAATATATGAAACAAAGAATAATCTTAAACCTCTGCCTTAGTTGCATTTTAAGTGATTGTATATTGAAGGTTCAGTGCAAGATTATGGCAAACATTTAATTTTTGTGAAAGAAGTTCCTATAGCCTTACACTGAACTCTCAATATGAGGGTTCAATGCAATACTACAGTAAGTGCTTCATGTTTATGAAGCACTTACTATAGTCTTGCATTGAACCCTCAAAACCAAAGTATTAATAGGTTTGACCTTGTATTGAGATGTTGAAATAAGAAAGGGCTGTTCAATCATTGTACAATTGATCCCAAAACCAAACATGTCTAATGCTACTTGAGGAGTTCTAATCTGGCTTAGATGGA
Source organism: Cerastoderma edule (assembly GCA_947846245.1). Taxonomy (NCBI): domain Eukaryota; kingdom Metazoa; phylum Mollusca; class Bivalvia; order Cardiida; family Cardiidae; genus Cerastoderma; species Cerastoderma edule. The sequence goes on from OX401408.1 coordinate 18,948,499, forward strand.
GTTCTTAACAAAACAATTGAACATGGAGTAGGCCATAATACCTTGAAGAAGTATTGAAAATGCCATCTTACTACAAGATTTAAGCTTTTTTATATCCTGTCTAGAGAAAATCGTTGTCATTTGACGATTGATATCCCTCTTTCTCCATAATAACTAGCTTTTCCGTAGCAGAAGAATTTAAAGCCCTATGTGACAAGAGAAGAACAGTTTCTCCTTTTGTCACAGTGGAATCTGCCCAATATCATAGGACAAACACATTATTTTCACTCTCAATTTAACTCTACTTAATTATGAATAGATATATTATGTTTATGTAAATGTATGTAGCAAAGATATTTTATGTCAGGCTAATAAATTGTTTGAACTTGAACTATAACTGTCTTCTGCTGTTGTTTTCAATTTGGATGGGCCACAGATCCATTGTGCTGGAATGGATAAATACCAAATGAAAACAGAGACAGATAGATTGAGATTAGAGGTTGCAGAAAGTGTTCAGATGAAAACAGGAGATATCAAGATGGTTTTACAAGCCTATTAGTTTTAGATTCTTCCTCATAAGCCCATACTATTATATGTATGCAGTCCATGTTATATTTATGAAATTATAGAATTATTTACATAAATGAGTACCTACCAAATTAATCATTAAATGTTTCAGTCAAATTTTGATCTCGATTATATGAAGTTAAATTATGTATTATGTATACCATAATTAGAAGTAAGAATTTGTTTGTTTGTTTCACTGCTTACTCTATTTTGGTCTGAGAATAATGAAATAACCAAATTCAATTTGCATCATATCATGACAAAGAATTATAGCAATAAAAAACTTCATTTTAAAAAAGAAATAGATGAAAGAAGACTATGCTTTAAATAAGCAAAATTAATGCTCATTTATGTACAATGATTTGAAGGGCATGGGGGTTTAACCCTTTCCCAAACAACACATTTTGAACTGTCCCAAATTGAAAGAGTTTGCAGACGACATTTCAAAATGTGATGAAATTGAACAAAATGCTTCAGAAAGAGCAGAAAACCTTGTGGGAAAAGGAAAAATTGCTCGTCACGAGCCATTTCTCCTTTCTCACAATGTTTCCTAAAGTCATCTGAAACAAAGTCGTCAAATGTCTTTATTGTTTGGGAAAGGGTTAAAGAAATCTATGTATGGTTAAGTGTCTTTTTACCTGCTGTCCCCTAATTATGTTCAAATCTTTCCATCAGTGCTTGTTGTACTTTGATCATCTTTCTTCAACCCTGTCAATCAAGATTTTCTCAAATTTGTGAAAGCCAGTGCAACAGATGTTTCCTCATTAGAAACAATTTATTTACACTCAGGTCTAAATGATCAAGTTAAAAGGAAATTTAAATGTATTTTATATGGATAGTCATTTGCGAAAACTCGTGTTTGGCCATGTGCCCATTTAATGAAAGTTCTTGGGGTCATCGATAATCAGGGTACTGTATTAGTAAACATTTTATTCCAAAAAAATTGTGTACATGCTCAAAACAATTGTCCCTCGCATACATTATCGGGCTAATCAATATTGCAGAGTTACACATCATCAGAATCGTCTCTCCGAGACGTTTCCAATGATGTGTCACATTAAAATATTGTATTTTCATTTAAGTTACTATTCACATTTGTTTGTTTCGACTGCAAATATTTTTCCTAAATCATTTTGTAGGATTGAATCCAGAGCCCTTAGAAGATAAAGAGAATAGATGTAGTTGGGCTCTTATCTCTAGTTATTTTCTTCGAACCCCTCTGCTTTTGACATTCATTAGATTCATCTCATTAGAAGATCTTAACCCATTACCAAACAATAACGACATTTGACCAATTTGTTGCAGACGACTTTAGAAAACAATGTGGGAAAAGGAGAAATTGCTCGTAACGAGCAATTTTTCCTTTTCCCACAATGTTTTCTGCCCTTTAAGAAGATTATTTTCAAATTTCATCATATTTTGAAATGTCGTCTGCAAGCTCTTTCAAATTGGGACTGTCGAAAATTTGTTGTTTGGGAAAGGGTTAATGCCTATCAACAACGCATAGTATTGTAGGGAGTCAAGTTGAGTTTGAGTTAGTAAAGTGTAAGAAACAACCTTGAACCTGGGCATCTGTTAACCCTTCACCAAACAACAAATTTTAGACTGTCCCAAATTGAAAGAGTTTGCAGACGACATTTCAAAATGTGATGAAATTGAAAAATAGTCTTCAGATAGGGTAGAAAACATTGAGCGAAAAGGAAAAATTGCTCGTTACGAGTAATTTCTCCTTTTCCCACAATGGTTTCTAAAGGCATCTGCAACAAAGTCGTCAAATGTGGTTATTGTTTGGTAATGGGTTGATATCCAGAAATAAGACGGCTCATTAAATAGATAAGCATGTTAGAACTACTTTACTGCTTCGGCTCTTCTGGTCTGCTGAAAATTTGACCAGTCAAGTTTTGTGAATCTTCTCCCAACCGATTATTAGCCAGGCATTTCTAAAGCATTGAAATAATGTTGCTGTCTTGCATGCACAAACATACACACAAACATACATACACACAAACATACATACATGTGAATGTTACCCCTGCAAAAGATTCAAGAATGTATTCATGAACTTCATAAATGTTAAATGGCCGTTCATGAACACAGAACTTGTTCATGAAATTCAAGAACAGGTTTGTGAACTGTTAAACGCCAAGTACATGTTCATGAATATATATTCATGAACCTATTCTTGATGTTCATGAACATATTCTTGAAATTCTTGAAAGTAGAGAATATATTCATGAACCTGTACTTGATGTTGATGAACCCTTTCTTGAATTTCATAAACAAGTTCTGTGTTCATGGAAGGCTACTTTATGTTCACAATAATTATTGTTAATGAATAAATTTTTGAATCTTTCAGAGGGGAATACTCCTTGTTTCACATTCATTTGATTACTTGCATGGAAGCATGGGACATCAATAGATCTAATGGATCACAATTCAAGGCCTTATGAAAATGATGGAGAATTTCGCCTTTTATCTTGATGATTTCTACTCTGTCATAGTGTCATACTTATACATAAATTTTACTTCACTGATATTGAGAGACATGCCTGTGATCTGAAGGGTCATATAATCATTTATGAGGGAAAATATATTAAAACGGTTTAATATTTTTTCTGAATAGCTTATTCTTTCTTTGTTGTAAATTCACACAAACTTGCTAAAACATGGCCAATTATGGCTTTCACTTCTACTTGTTACTATAATTTATGGTTATATTTAAGTTACTTTCATATGATTTCCAAACCTGTTTCTTTTATTCTTAGGTTAAATGATCACAAGATGATTATTATAGATCCTAATATCTATTCTCTTACTAAATTTAAGTTAAAAGTTAATTTACAGTTTAAAACTTCATAATTGTTGATTTGAATGAAATCTATGAATATAATGGCAAATTTTGAAAGCCTGAAAATTAACGAATTGTAAGAAATAATTGCAAAGGTCATGCAATAGCAACACTTTCCTCTGTAAGGAAAAGAAATATGCATTGAAACCAATATATACATCTTGAAAAGTCTTTTTTAGTATGCAAGTTAGATTTAAGAATGTATCAATCCATGTTTAAGATGTTTAAAGGTTAACCCATTACTTAACAAAAGCAACATTTTACCACTTTGTTACAAACAACTCTGGAAAACCCTGTGGGAAAAGGAACAATTTCTCGTTTTCCCACAATGTTTTGTGCCCAATCAGGGTATTATTTTTCAATTTCTTCACATTTTGAAAAGTCGTCTGCAAACTCTTTGAATTTAGGACAGTTGAAATTTGGCTTTTGGTAAAGGGTTAAAGGTTAAGAGATTGACCAGAGCAGAATCAAATGTAAACTTTTGTTGCAATATGTGCTATTCCATAGAGCGAAGGGTATGCTACTATTTGCTTTTTACAACTAATCCAAAGCCACTTATATGATCCTTTTCTTTCTTATACAGGAAACTTTAAATGCATTTCCAAAACGCAATGTCTGAAAACGTTGTGACAAAAGAAGAATCTTACTGTTATCAAACTCTTGGTGCAAAATGTGTGCTGCTATTTATTACTTACAACCAGGGACCCGTTTTACCCTTTTTGATGTACAGAATAATGATAACCTCAAAACACTTTTCTGCAGACTAAGTTTAAAAACATTGTAATTTACAGGAGAATTTGCTCATCATGAGCAAATTCTCCTGTCAATTACAATGATTTTGATGTGTATCAAGCAATTAGACATTTTTGAATTGGTATTGTTTATGCCTTTTATGATTGGTTTTAGTCATTGTCTGCTGCAAGTATTTAGCAACTGGCAGAAGGCTGTACAGTGAAACTGCTGAGTCTATATTGCTCGGGTCAGGATTGTTATCGGCACATTCTTTTTGTACCTTTTTTTTTCACCTGACTTTGACACTTTAACACTTTCTCAACGAGCATTTGACTACTAGTTGACGCTGATAAAATAGGATTATATCTGTACGGAAAACGGGATTAGCGTGACTGGTTTAAACCTTTAGCGTATATGTTTGAAATTTTCAATGGTTTCGATTTAATACTCATGTTGTGTTATTTAAAGAATTTTTTTATCAATGGGGAGATTTATACTGTGAAAAACTATTATTGTCATTTGAATGTAGACATCGTGATATGCTTGACCAGAGATGTTTAAACCAACACTAGGGTGATTTATTTGATATTTTACATATCTGATACTTGCTGTTACTTGCATCTTTTGAAAACAATGTGACAGAAAAGAACATTTGCTCTTGTTGAGCAGTATGTGCAGTATCTTTCTTTTTTTTATTGAAACAGTTGTATTTACTTTTATCAAATATTTCTTTACCAATATTCAAAGAAGAAAATATTATTTTCATAACCTATTTGTGTAGTTAACTGCTGGACATATTTATAAATGGTGAGTTAAAAATTTTAATCTGATATTTCATATGTGACTGGCCTACGGCGATTCTAGTGCCCAATGAACTGAAAACGTGTGTTTTGGAATTTTAAGTACATTTCGCTTTAATGTGAAATCCAAATCACTGGAGTTTGATTGTTGGATTACCTTTTTCGCACAGCATGGTAAGTTTAACTGGTACTATAGTAACCTATATAATGTTTTCTAAGGTACAGACACTAAAGAGGAAAAATATTGTTATAGGAAAAGTTGCATGTTACGAGTAAATTCTTTATTTCAATTGTTAATTGAACTTTATACTTCAATAAGGATTGCCAGGATTGAAAACAGTTGTAAAGTGTACTAAATATTTTTTCAATACAGGTTTTTCTTTAGTCAAAATGGTTTTTACCCAATGGCAAATTAAAAATGTCCTTTTCTGACAAATTTCACTATCATCATACGAAACCTTTTTTGCCTTCAACTTGGACCAAAGGTAAACATGTATGAAGGAATTTGTAAATGTGTCTTATCTGTGATGTAATGGACTAAGAAGTCAATGAAGCTGAAAATGTAACAATATTGAAAGACTAAAAGTTCATTCCAAGGTTATCAAAACTCAATACTCGGTCCTTAACCTCTAATGGTGGTATGCTTTTGATACGATAATTGGCAATTCATTTTGCTAATGAGGTAAATTGATTGGTTGATAATTGATCGAAAGTTAAAGATTGCTAGGTATGCATACAAATTTGATCTAATCAAGTTCGATTTACAATTTACCTTCACAGTGCTGTTCTAATTGTTTTGTGATATTCTAACTGTGTCAAAACAAATATTTCAAATTGTGCAATTGTGCGCTGAAGAAACATCTTGTTGGATATTTCTCCTTAATTTCATTTTTGTTTCAAATTAATTATTGAGCAATTTTTCAAGTAAAATATTTCTCAATTTAATTATTGGTAGATTTGTCGTATTCAAATAAATAGGAAAATATAAAGGGTTGAGATGGAATTTTAATCTTTTTAAACCTTTATGATTCAAGTGGTATTAGGTTATCTGAAAACAGCTGTTAGTTTTTGATAGTTTTGTACCAAAAAGCTTAAAATCTATACAAAAGTAAACATTTTTCATTTTCAATTGTTGCAGTATTTGTGACATTAGCTAACTCTTTACTTAAGTTATAAAAGCAGTAAATGGTTAAGTTATAAAAGCAGTAAATGGTTACAGTTTAAACATATTTTATTGCAAAACTTACTGAACATTCATGGATGAAAAATGGCCATTCATGAATACAAAGCTGTTTATGAACTTATTCATGAATTTTTTAAAACATGTGAATGAACATTAAGAACAGGTTCATAAATTAATTGATGAACCTGTTCTTGATATTCATGGACCATTTCTTGAATTTCATGACCAAGCTTAGTTTGAAGTTCATTAGTGTTTCAAGACAAAGATCTCCAAAGTTTTATTTTTTTTTATCTCATTACGTCGTAGTTAGTTAAGATAAAATTGAAGGCATATCTGTACAGGATTTCCTTCTCTCCCACCGTCATCAGTCAAGTGAATGAATTGGGGTGTCACCCAGGCCTGTAATTCCCCCCAAATAGGGAGAAAACTATCGCCCGCTATCTATACATTACATTGAATCCACTTGGGCATAATCACATGGCATGGAGCCCGCACAGTAGTTTATAAACCCATCTATTTAACCCTTTCCCAAACGACAAATTTTCGACTGTTCCAAATTGAAAGAGTTTGCAGACGACATTTCAGAATGTGATGAAATTGAAATACAATCTTCTGATGGGGCAGAAAACATTGTGGGAAAAGGAGAAATTGCTTGTCACGAGCAATTTCTCCTTTTCCCACTATGTTTTCCAGAGTCGTCTGCAATAAGGTGGTTAAATGTCGTTATTGTTTGGTAAAGGGTTAAGTTGTTAAAATTTCATTACGCACGGGTGCCCTATGATTTAGCAGATTTACTGGGAGGTGTGTGCGTCCTACCTTTTCTTTTCTTTGGGAAATCTGCTATAGAACTTTTAGTATTTGCCTTTAAAAACATCCTTCAATATGTATAGAGCAATCATTAAGCTAAGGGAGTAACTCTGCAAGGTTTTATCAGTCTTTGACACTAAACCCATTCCTCAATGTGAGAATTTGTGATTGGTCAAAATCTAAAGCATCAGCAGAAGACATGAACTAAAATGAAAAAAATGAACATTTTCTAAATGACATTTGGTAGAAAGTTTTATGACAAAAGGATAGATTGCAATTTAAGGACCAATTCATCCCTTTGTTACTTCGGTTTTAACTCTTTACCACCTGCAGACGAAATATTTTTTACTTTAAGCAGACAACTTCAGAAACACTTTCTAAACATGCGGAAAACCTTTAATTCAGTTCTGCTGTTGTGATATGTGAAAAGATTGATAAAGCATTGTGACAAAAGGAGAAATTACTTGTGACAGGCAATTTCTCCTTTTACCATAATGCTTTTTGAAAGTCATCTGCTGCAAGGCGCAAAAATGTGGCGTTAGGTGGTAATGTGTTGAAGACTTCTGCAATGGATGTGTCAAAATGAGGTTAAACCCATTGCCATACAATAATGACATTTGACCAGTTTGTTGCAGTTGACTTTAAAAAACATTGTAGGAAAGGAGAAATAACTCTTGAAGGGCAATTTCTCCTTTTCCCACAATGTTTTCTGCCCTATCATGATATTATTTTTCAATTTTATCACATTTTGGAATTTCGTCTGCAAACACTTTCAATTCGGGAAAGTCGAACATTTGGCGTTTGGTAAAGGGTTGACGGAGTAAGTGGTAAAAAAAATAACATGTTGGTGTTTGTTTGTTAACAAGCCTTTGGACATTTTCTTGCTGAAGCGACTCTTTGTCATCTATCAAAATATGTTTTTGTCCATGAAAAAGATATTGTTATGAAAGAAACTTCTATAGCCTTATTACCCAATGCCAAATTTTCTACTGTCCCAAATTGATAAAATTTGCAGACGACATTTAAAAATGTGATGAAGTCGAAATATTGTCTTCTGATAGGACAGAAAACATTGTGAGAAAAGGAGGAATTGCTTGTTAAGAGCAATTTCTCCTTTTCTCACATTGTTTTTCAGAGTTGTCTGCAACAAACTGGTCAAATCTCTTCATTGTTTGGTAATGGTTTAAAAGAATAAGAAGCTTTGATTTTTTCCGATGTTGTTCACCTTTAAATAAGTGGAAAGCGACTTTTTTCTGATCACATTGCTATGTTAAACAATTCACTCACAGCATCACAGATAATATCAAGTGGTTTTCATATTTTCTGAGGTCAACTTCAGTGCGTATTTCATGGCTGAATTAAGACGGAGATTAGGTGCAAAGTGGTCCCTTTATTGGTTTGGTGATAGATATCCTTTGACCGCCTGATAAGCCTTTTCATGTCCATGCAATGAATTATTTATTTACTACATGCTGCAGTGCAGTGCAGTACTATATATCGAGGGTTCAATGCAATACTATAGTAAGTGCTTCATGTTCATGACGCACTTACTATAGTCTTGCATTGAACCCTCAATATAATACCCTTAGAATGCTGGGTAATTTTATTAAAAAAAAAATTGTGTTGTCTGCTTTCAAAAGCCTTAAATAGCTGCTTAATTTTGTTGAGGAAGATACTCAGAGTAGCAAACAGGTTAGATTACAGGCCAGCCTCCAATTTACTTGGCGGTCGGCCTGGATCTTACCTGTTTGCATAAATATGAAGTCGGTTGCAGCATTATAAGGGTTAAACTCATTCCAATTGTTGGGATTTTATAAGTGTTTCAAATTAAAAGCATGCTTGTAAACAATGCTTGTAAAGAATGTTAAATAACAATTCATTGTAACATTTGGAAGAAATCACTGCGACCTAACCTGAAATTGCTGGTCTAGAGCTATTTATCCTTTTGTTACTTTAGAAAGCACTTTCACAAAGGTTCTGCTGTAGTTTTGTTATACAAGTTATAAAAAGAAACAGATTAAGGTTATAGCTATTTGTTTATGCAGCCATAAGTAAGTAATTAAAGGTACATTTATTCATTGATGCAGATACATTGTTTAATGTTTGTGTGTGTGTGTGTGGCATATTGCTATAAAGCAAACAGAATAAATAAGTTAAACAGAATCTTTAAATTAAACTTTTTGATTCATATTTCCTCCATTTGATGCATGTACAACAGAAGACATGACACTGCTAAGACAGAGAGAGAATATAGAATTAAAGAATGAATTCCAAACCCCCCTCCTTGATTTGTCACAATGATTTCTGATAAATATAACTAGGAAAATGGATGCTCTCTTTCTTTAAAATTGTTGTATAATTTGGCTTTCAAATTGAACAAGTCATGAAATCTTATATAAATGAAAAGGTTTATACTTTTTAAATAATGTCTTAAAACTGTTAGTTTTTAAGTTGCAATTAAACAAGAAACACAATATATAAATGAAAAGGTTTACTTTAAAAAAAAAAAGCCTTAAAACTGTTAGTTTTAAGTTGTAATCAAACACGAAACACAAGGTTTTTAAAACCGTTAAATGATTAGCCAGTTACAAGATTTATTCCCCACTTAACGATAATTGATCAAGACACGTTGGTACTCTCATCAATCATTGTATTAACGGGTCCTGACATTCCTACAAAATGGCTACATTTACCGTATAACACCATTTTGTGGGGAAAACAATAAATTATGCATTTATGCATTTGTGCCTGTGGTTCAGTTTACCACCTTAATTGATGTGTTGATGTGTGGTATTTGTGGTGAATGGCAATGGAGTTTTACTGTTCTCTTTTCTTTAAATAATATTAAATGCCAACAGAGCAAATCAAGGGATCAATGCAAGACTATTATTGTAAGCACTTACTATGGTCTTGCACTGAACCCTCAAAATGAGTTTGGTACCATTGTTATTGAAAAACAGCTTGGTTCTAATGGAACACATTTGGTCATAAGGGAATATGATCAAAATTATAGGAATGACAGACAGTTATCAATAAGAAAGAACAAAATGTAGCAATTTCTACATTTTATTGGGTAGTAAACATTGTGTCAAAAAGTAAAAATTGTTTTCTGGCACAGTTCATCTTTGGAAGACAATGGTTTCTTAAAATGTAGTCATCTGCTACAATTATAAAAGATTGAGTCATTTAGAAGAAAAAGGGTCAATAAATAATGCAAAGGCAATGTCCAAACTGTTTTATTTGAAAGGTGCCATAGGGGACAGTTCAACACGCAAGCCAGAGTATTTGGAGTGTTCAATGCCATACTAAAGTAAGTGCTTCTTGGGCTTCATGTTTATGAAGCACTTACTAAAGTTTTGCGTCGAACACTTGATTTGTGCTGGTGACATTCCATTGACTAAGTGACAGTATGAGAGGCAGGGAAGCCTTCCCAGAAGACTATTATTAAATATTGGAACCACCACAGTCTGGGATTCTCTATTCTTTTCTAGCCCATCCCTGCGAAGGATTTAGGAATGGTTTCATGACAACTCAAGAAAGTTGAATGGGCATTAATGATCACAAAGCTGTTCTTAACTTGTTTATGAATTTCAAGAACATTTTCATTAATACCAAGAACACGTTAATGAATATATTCATAGACTTGTTCTTGATATTCGCGAACCTGTTCTTGAATATCATGAAAAAGTTAGATGTTCATGAACAGTCATTCAATGTTTATGAACATTCATGAAGTTCATGAATAGATTCCTGAATCTTCTAAGAGGATTGTTTTAATTCATACACGATTTCCTCTTAAATAAATTTGTTATCATCCAACTGTCACACAAATTTCCTGCCAAGGATGTGGGCTTCATTCAGACTTGTCTTGAAAGTGTTTATCTGATTCGCAAAATGGGCCACGTCACAGGAAAAGGGGCACTCGGACATAGCAAACAGTGTAGCCCCAGACCAGCGGCCACGTCACTGACGTGGCGGCTGGTCTGGGGTTACAGTTTGCCATCTTAGAGGACATCAAGTTCTACCTTTAAATAAATACAAATGATAACTGTCGTGACTAGATGCTGGAATGATAGCACTAAGAAAGAGCTGAGTCAGTGGTTTTTATCTATTTCCGATTGCCCCTTTTCATGTGACGCGGCCCAAACTAAGATGGTGGTTCTATGGTAAAGTCTCTTTATTAGGACACAATAGTTGTAGGTTCAATTCCTGTGAGTAGCAGGCACCACTTTGCAATCTCTCATTAATCCATATTCAGAGGGAGTACTGGTTATGTTTCAAGGAAGCAGAATCAAAAATGACCAATCTAAGTTGGAGTCTAAAATCCAATTATTTTCAAAATTGTAGTTATAAAAGATAAGATAGATAAGTTTGAATTAAACTAAGTAACCATGATTATACACGGATTTCAGTTTGTATAAAGGGTGAAGGAAATATTTAGGTTAAGTAGGAAGGAGATAGATAGCCTAGCATTACACACCTTTTAATACAAGGGCACCTCAAATTTAAGCAAATGGATTAGATGTCTCATTCACCACAATTGCTCATTACAGTCAATTTCTATTTTTCCCACAATGTTTTCCAGAGTTGTCTGCAACAAACTGGTCAATTGTCCTAATGTTTGGTAATGGGTCAACCTCACCTGCTGCAAAAGTCTTTAGAAACAATCATGCTTTCTATGACCAATAATTTATCCTGTCATTAACTTGTTTTACAAATTTTATTATAGAAATATATATGTTTATCATGCAATTAATTGTCATTTCGTGTTCCTTTCAATTTGGACCAGTCACATATTTCCATAATGAGGGAGTGGGTTTATAGGTAGGACAGACCCCTAATTTGGTCGTGCTGCCATCTTTTGTACAGATAATTCGCATACATCAGATAGATAGCTTATTGAATAGATGAAATTCTTCCGTGTACAGGTATACTCAAGGGCAAACAAAACCCCTGCTGTTTTACTATACGGTCTAGATTTAAGAATGATCGGGATTGTTAAAAATCACCGTGATCATCTAATCCCAGTATGACCCCGTGACATGAATGCTTTATTAGCTTAACCCTTTCCCAAACAATAAATTTTGGACTGTCCCAAATTAAAAGAGTTTGCAGACGACAATTCAAAATGAGATGAAATTGGAGAATAATCTTCTGATATGGCAGAAAACATTGTGGGAAAAGGAGAAATTGCGCGTCACAAGCAATTTCTCCTTTTCCCACAATGTTTTCTAAAGTGGTCAAATGTTGTTATTGTTTGGGAAAGGGTTAACAGTGGCGTATTGATGGGTAAAATGCTGTTTACCTTGACTTTGTGTTGAATCATCGCCCGGGTTGACCGGTAGTGACATATAACTTTGGATTGTTTGTGTGGTTTTTAAAAATGTTTGCGTTGGTCTTTCGTGGGAATAGACTTGGAAACATAGGAAATAAGATAATTATAAAGTGATACTTAAAGTGTTTAAGTGTTTATTGTTAACATCTTACCAAACTGTGTGGATTTTTGTTGAATAGTTTTTATTTTATTTATTGATGACGAAAATGGAACAGAAAACTAAAAGGTAACAAGAGACTTGTGTTGATAATGTGATTTCTAATACAGCAATGTTGTCATGTGTTTTCTTTATCAAAAAGAGCAAATATTTAGAAAAGAAATCAAAAATGGAAGTATTGCTTTTCTGGCAGCATGCTGAAAGGATCAACCTATTTAAATGGACCAAATTATAGTTAGCTGCAGCAAAAATAGCTTTGATGCACTTCACAGTTGAATGAAAAAGTGATGCGACAAAAGTAATGTGTGCTTATTTATATGAGCAAATTCTCCTATTTGTCGTATTGTTCTCAAATGCAATTTTGTCAATAATCTTTAATGTGTTGATATTAGCATTGAGTTAACTACTAAGTGTTATGTATCATATTCAATGGAACATCAGCAATCCACAGGCCTACTTATTTCCTGGCCTGGTCCTGATTTCAGGCTTTGAGATTTAAAGTTTTCCTAGCTTTCATGTTCATATTGAAGAAGTTAAACTTCAGGCCTCAAGTAATGATTTTCAGGCTTGAGCATTCCTTAACAATAGCAGGTCTGAATCTAAAAAGTTGTTCCTTAACAATGATCAAACACTGCAGAAGAAAGATCACCTAGATGCAGATGAGGATGTATAATTGCTGGGTCCTGTCCATTGGTGCAATGGTTAAGGTGTAGGTGTTTTGACACGGGGGTCCCTGTTCAAATTCTTACAAGTGGCACATGGATGAGTCACCATTGGCAAGCCACGGCAGAGCTCTGCCAAGTACTGGTGAAATCAAGGAAAGCCGAATAACAGAAATACTATTGACATGGCATATAACCCCATATAAACAATAAACTTTATTATTCTTATTATCCTAAAACATAATGAAAATGTGAGTTTGATAATGACAAACAAAGTGTTTTAAACAATTGTTTGGAAGTTTAGTTCTCTGTAAAAAAGATTGGTTTGATGTGCATAGTTGAGAAAGCATATTTTATTTATTGTTTGAAGGAATAATAGGATTGACTCAGTTCAACAAGTATTGACAGACTTTGATAACAATGTCATCTGTTATTATAACTGCTCCCTCATTTTAGACTTTTGTATTTGTCCAAATCTAAATTCAAGCACCAGCAGACAAAAGTTTAACCCATTACCAAACAATAATGACATTTGACCACTTTGTTGCGGATGACTTTAGAAAACATTGTGGGAAAAGGAGAAATAGCCCGTAACGAGCAATTTCTCCTTTTCCCATAATGTTTTCTGCCCTATCAGAAGATTGTTTTCCAATTTCATCACATTTTGAAATGTCGTCTGCAAACTCTTTCAATTTGGGACCATTGAAAATTAGGCGGTTGGGAAAGGATTAAAAGTATGTAAAACATGCATTTTCTGTGAAATTTGAGCTACAAATACTATGACAAAAGGAGATAATGCTTGTCAGAAACAATTTCTTTGTCACAGTAAATGGTATTAAATTTTGGAGACCTCTGCTACAGCTGTGTTTATATGAGTCATCAATGAAGTAAAGGGTTAGAAAACAATCATGAAGATCTAATTACACAGTATGTGATAGACTGGAAATGGCCTTAAACAGAATGTTTGATAATAAAAGTTCAGTGTTCAATACCACATTTGTATGAGGATATTGCATGATGGAAAGGGAATTTATACATTTATATGTAAGTAGAATTTGTTCAGCCATCCAAAAGGTTTGAAACGCTTTTAAACTCTAAACATTTAACATGGCTTGTTAATTGATTAGATTTTAAACACATTTTGGCACTTTCTTCTGTTATATTACAGTAACTGTTCACCTTTTCATGGTCCATTGGTAATCTACCAGGCAACGAAAACTTGCCTTTGACAAGGACTCTAATGTATGTCTTTACAATGAAATGTCTATTAATGGTCATCACAAGTTGCTATTCGAGGGATCAATGCAAGACTACAGTAAGTGCTTCACAAACATGAAGCACTTACTATAGTCATGCATTGAACCCTTGAATTGAGCTTTATATCACAATGATTTTTATTGATTACCATGGCAAATAACTCAAAACGAGATGAAAATTATCTGCTGTTGCTTTAATTCGCTTTGCTGATAAGGCAAGAAAACAATCCTTTATCTAGAGTTATTTAATTACCTTTTTGTCCAATCTCCATTAGTGCTGGCTTGTGAGCCCCAAACCTTGTACTGAACATTATAGTGTTAAATCCCAGGAATGTAACTGAAAACTGTAAACAAGATGTTTAACCCAATTCTAAAGAGAGTTAAGATGATAGGTAAGAAATGAATTATAGTAAGCTTGATGTTACTGTTTATGTTTTGACATTTGACACACCCCAAATGTTTGAAATTGAAGGTTTTTGAATTTTATTAGATATTGTTAATTGAGTGCTTACACTAGTCTTTATGCAGATAACCTAACACACACCTTTTTCAAACGGTGAACTTTCGACTATCCCAAATTGAAAGATTTTGCAGATGACATTTGATGAAATTGGGAAATGATTTTCTGATAGGGCAGAAAACATTGTGGAAAAAGGAGAAATTGCTTGTTACCAGCAAATTACAATGTTTTCCAGAGTTGTCTGCAACAAAGTTGTTAAATTTTGTTATTGTTTGGTAATGGGTCGAGAGATTTTCAATTCCAAAAACTCTCTCCTCACAAGCAAGTTCTTCTTTCTATAGATAGTCATGTTCATGTTTATATCATTTTGTTGTTGACACTTTACTCATTATTATGAAATCGTCCTCTGCAATTTAGTTAGAATTTCAGAGTAGGTAAAAGGTTAGGCCCATCTATAACAGTAAATGTATAAATATCACTTTAGATACTATCTTGAGGATTATTTATGTCACCCTTTTTGAATTGTTCGCATTTCAATGTATGAGCCACGATACTGGATACTGCCGTTGGGTTTCCTTATTTCATCATACTAAAATTTTACTAGTTTTAACTGATTCATTTTACGTCAAAGTTTTTATAACTTGTTAAAAGTACTCTCGATTCTGCTTTGTGGATACATAACCAGTACCCATGCTGGATGTTGATTTATGAAAGGACACAAAGTAGAACTGCTTTTTATGGGGATTAAACCGACATCCCTTGTGTCCAGACACTGAGGCTTTCAACATCTTTGGACCACTATTTATTCTCTAATAAAATGTTACTGAGATCTGATGTGGTAATTAATATGAGTCTGAGTGGGGGACTTAGAACTCAGGGTTTCCAGGTGGAGCCCGAAAGACACCTCTGGTTTCGTGGGAGTGACCTTTGGCAAGTCACTTCTGAGCCCTAGTCAAGAAAACTGTTACATAACTGAAAAATTGTTGATACAGTGTTAATCACCATACAATCAAACAAACGAAAGACACCTCAGATTTCGTGGGGGTGACCTTTGGCAGGTCACTTCAAAGCCCATTCCTAGTACTGATGGATCCAGAAAAGCTGATATGTTACTGAAAAATTGTTGGTACAGTGTTAATCACCATACAATCAAACAAACGAGTCTGGGAATGGTGTTGGACTTGTAACTCCAGTGCTTGGAGCCCAATTTTTGCCAATGGTTTTATGGGAGTGTCCTTTGGCACCGCACCTATGAGCCCCAATAAAGTACTGGGTACCGTTTTACTAAACAACTTATAGAAAATATTTGCGTAAGTCATTACTGATAAACATGGATAGTATCTTCAACGAAAGTACAATATTGCAATGTGACACATCATTGGAAGCGTCTCAGAGAGACGATCCCAATGATGTGATACTTTGAAATATTGCTTAGCCCAATATTGATAAAAGAGGAATTGATGTTTTAGACTTACGCAAATCTTAAGCGTAAACTGTTTAGTAAAACAGTGCCGTGGTGAATTCCATAAAACTTAATAAAGCTTAAAGACAACTTGACACTTTAAAGCCTTATTCTAATATAGCTGAATTCTAGGAAAATTGTAGTATATAACTAAAACACTACTGGCACATTGTTAGATATAGATATTAGATATACAGTCTAACTTGTGTTAAGCAACCACCCTTTTAAGCAGCCAACTTGCCTTAAACAGCCACTACAGAAAGTCCCATTGTTAAATTTATAGTATACATCAATTTGTGTTAAGCAGCCAACCTGTCTTAAACAGCCAATTGACTCTGTCCCTTAGGCTGGCCTCTTAACACAAGTTTGACTGTATGCATAAAATATATTCAATAATTATCAAATGAAGAAGGAAGGTGCAAATAAAACCTTTACTTAATGAAGATTTTCTGACCCATCCTGATTGAAGGTGTTAAAGGCTGACATTCCAAAACAAATTTCATTCTTGAAATTTGGTGACAGTGAGAAATGAAACACAATCTAAATCCAAACATGGAAAAACTTATTGTCAAAGGCACTTGTCTTCTTTTCTCACAATGACATTTTCAATGACTTTCTGCAGGACTGTTTAGATGGATAGCTTGATGATGTTAAAAACAGATGAATGAAGGGTCTTCAGTATTGTCTTGAAGGTTTTATTTTTTCACACTAAATGGGCTGATAACTCATTCAGTTGTAAATCTTTATGTGTTTTTGGGTGAAATTTAATGGGATTTTTTGTTTTCACTGGAGGTAATTTAACTTGGTTTGTCTGATTTTGCTTTTAAGGACACACTTGTTTCAAATCAGGGGATTGTTAAATGAATTTCTAGCCTTTCCCTTAGACAGATGGGTTTTAATTTTGATGCAGCAGACAAACGTATAAACATAATTGCAAAGGAAAAACTCATGAGTGCAGTTTTTTATTTCTATGTATTGATTGAAATTGTTCTGCATTGATAGTGTTTCATCACCTTGATAATTTGCTTGGGCGTTTGGATGAAAATAATCCTGCAAAAATAGCAAAACTGTTAACGAAACACTTGTTTCCAATTAGAGGCTTTGGTTAATGTAGTTTTTATCATGCGGATCTTGTCTCAAGGGTAATGATAATGTCTTATGTAACTATACACTTGTGAGCAAATTACCCCAATTTTAGAAATAATGCATGTTCATTCTGAAAACAGAGAAAAAAAGATTTAATTGAAGTGCAATAACATTAATGCAAATAATTATTCTTGCAGCTTTCTTTTACTGATATGGTAAACATGCTAAATGTTTTCAAAAACATCTTTTCAAATTTGAGAGCCTACGTAATGGTATAGATAACATGCGTGTGAATGTATAAATATAAACATCAAAACTGATTTGTGAAAGTAAATGATTTTCACTAAACAGATGCGATTCTGTCTTTGAGTCGGAGAAATTTTCTTGCTCTCTGTTTCACATGTAAATACATTTGAGGGAACCGGTTAACCCTTTACCAAACACCAAATTTTCGACTGTCCCGAATTGAAAAAGTTTGCAGACGACATTTCAAAATGTGATGAAATTGAGGGCAGAAAACATTGTGGGAAAAGGAGAAATTGCTCTTCAAGAGCAATTTCTACTTTTCCAATAATGTTTTAGAGAATCGTATACTGGTCAAATGTTGTTATTGTTTGGTAATGGGTTGAAATATGACTTGTATATATCCGCAATTGAAAATGCCAAAGCCTAACATACCTATTTATTTCCTTGTCTCCATACAGTGACTAGGTAACTACCAATAGGACCATGGTACTCTATTTGCTAAAATTTCAGGTTCTTTTCAAAAAGAAATTTTTCACCTGTCATACGTTTTCATAATTGATATGTCATTTGACTATTACCCCATGGCTCATCCATTTCTAAATAGCGCTTTTTACAGTAAAGTCAACTTTAGAAAGCTTTAACTTGTTTGGAAATAAACCCCATTTTTGTATCAATGATATGAAGAATTGCATGTCAGACAGCATTTCAAGCTACAAAATGGATATAAGGGAGACATGCAAATAGAAATAAATGTTTTATTTGTAGCCATAACAATATCGGTGAAATTACTTTTGTTGACAGAAGTTTTAACCCATAAACTATCATTTGAAACTTGATTTTTTTGCTATTTTTGGCATGCTCTTAATCAGATGACTGTAAAAATGCCTTTGTAGCATCACATTTAAAGGCATCCTGACAAAACATTCCTACCATAACTGTCTACTAAGATTAATTGTAACAGAAATTATACATTTAACTCCTTATCAAGTCTTTCACAATCAACACATCTTGTATTAGTTCCCTTTTTGTACCTTTTGTCGACATGTTTTGTTGAAATCTAGGTACTGGTCCATCTGATACTTAAGATATGCCTGTACCCTCTGACTGTAAGGGTTAGGGTTAGTTTTTGGACTAAGAGTGCGTCAGCACCTTAGGCCATTGAATTTACATACCACTTTTTGAGGGACAGTACTTTATCGATACACAAACAGCGACCCAAATTACTCATTAAACATCCGCCTTCCCTGTGCAGACTAATACTTTCTAGGAACTAGGAATGTAGTCCGGATTTACTCGCTTTGTTTTGCTCTATATCATGATAACTGTTGCCTCATGGGAAATCGTAAAATAGACTATCGTTCAGTCTCTGTTCACAGAAATAATACTTATAGTAATGGTGGTAAAAGGAGCAGCTGTTTTCCTCGAGATGTACCCTGAAGAAATTTTCAAATGTATCCTCGATCATCTTGCTTTAAACGTACCTTAGTCCTTCAGCCCTATCAGCGCTTTGATTTCTTTTCTGTAGTGCTACAGGACCCATGAGTCATGATATGCTCCAGTTTCAAACTTACAAGTGCTGCTGGTTATGTTGAAGTGTTCTTTGGCAAGACACATCAGAACCCACACGAAGTACTGGTTAATCATAGTAAAGCTTTAAACCTTATAGTGCTGGAAAAGACTTCATGCTTATGCAAACAGGTTAGATCCAGGCCATGCCTGGGATCTAACCTGTTTGCTACTCTGGGTATCCTTTCTCAATAAAACTGATGAGATATTAAAGATTTTGGAAAGCAGACAACATAAAAATCTTTTTTTAGAAAATTACCTAGCATTCTAACAGTTTAATGCAACTGAGAAATGGTTGACACAATGTTAAAATGAACATTCTCTAGCTAAATGCTGGGGGGGACGAAACATGGCTAACTTAAAGATGGACAGAAAATGTTGCTCTTCTCCATTGCTTGCTTGATGCTTTCCTCGCAAAAGATTCAAGTACCTATTCATGACCTCCATTAACATTCATGAATGTCAAATGGCCATTCATGAGCACAAAGCTCTTCTAAACTTGTTCATGAATTTCACGAACATGTTCATGAGCATCAAGAACAGATACATGAATGTATTCATGAAGCTGTACTTGATATTCATGAACCTGTTCTTGAATTTGGTGAACAAGTTTTGTGTTAATGAACGGCTATTTAACGTTCATGAACAAGTTTTTGAATTTGGTGAACAAGTTTTTGTATTTATGAACAGCTATTTAATGTTCATGAACAAGTTTTTGAATCTTTCGCAGGGGCTCTTGAGCCAATAAGACATCACTCATGAGTCTCACATGGCAACATGAAAGGATGATTGATAATGTAATGTTAAACCTTATGAAACTAGCAAGCAAACGATCTGTGGTGACGCAATGGTTAGCGTCTGGGTCTTGAAACGGGCCAACCCAGGTTTGATCCTCATTGGCAATCATCTATTTCACCGTGATATTTTGCAAGACACATTTCCTTGCCTAGTACTGGTAGTTCATCCAGTGAACATGTTCTATATGCTCAAGAGTAAGTCCTGTATATTAATAGAAAAACGAACAAAACAAAAAATCAAATTCATTGACCATATTAACCCATTACCAAACAATAACAACATTTGACCAGTTTGTTGCAGACAACACTGGAAAACATCGTGGGAAAAGGATAAATTGCTCTTAACAAGCAATTTCTCCTTTTCCCACAATTCTTTCTACCCAATAAGAAGATGATTATTTTTCAATTTCATCACATTTTGATATGTCGTCTGCAAACTCTTCCAATTTTGGACAGTCGACAATTGGGCATTTGGTAAATGGTTGTAATTAATTGTACCAGACAAATCAGAGGGTGCAGGGTAACACCACACCTTTGACATGGACATAAATCAAACTGTAACAACAACTATAACCATGTACTCTATGCCTACTTGTTGCACATAATACAGGCGCCTCAAAGTGGCTTTTCTGTAGATGACATTTGGAAATGAGTAGGAAGTGCTTTGAGAAGGTGTTTATCATCTTAAACAGGTTCTCCTTATGTCATTATGGTTTAGTGTCTTCTGCTTCAAGGGTGTTTGAATGAGTCATTCAGAAGTAAGATGTACATGATGGTTGATTGTTAACCCTTATATTGCTGGAACCAACTTCATGGTTATGCAAACAAGTAAATTGGCGGCTGGCCTGTAATCTAACCTGCTTGCTTTTCTGAGTATCTTTCCTCAACAAAATTAAGCAGTTATCAAAGGTTTTGGAAAGCAGACGATACAAAACTGTATTTTTAGAAAATAAGCCAGCATTCTAAGGGTTAAAGTTGCTCTCATGAACAAATTGTGTTTATGTGGGAATGGTTTATATATTTAATAACAAAGACTTATTATTGACATTTTTTTAGACTTTTTTAATAACTGGGAGTTTCAATTCTGATGTTGGCTGTTTCAAAAATGTTGATAACAGAGCTTATGTCTAAATTTTAGTCTGTGGTAAATTGTTATATAGTCTTCAACTTGCAGTTAAAATAAGCGGTTCCAGTGCAATACTAATAGTAAGAGCTTCACATGTTAGAAGGACCTACTATAGTCTTGCATTGAGACCTTGAATTGATGGTTGATGGCTTCCCATATATATGGGACCAAAATGTGAAGCAACAGCAAACAAAATTATAAAGAATGATAATATTTCTAATTGTATGTGATATTAAGTAGAAAGAGCTGAGGAGGGGCCTCTGAGGCCTAGTGGTTAGAGTACAGAACTTGAAATCACATGGCCCTTCTCCTCGTGGGTACAAACCTGGTGACAGTGTTTGTATTTTCATGTGAGCTAGTCTCCCGGCTGACTTATGGAATGCTGATGGTATTACTATGTTTGATCAGCCCTTATTGGCAGTTGAATATGGGTTTTCCTCCATCATTAGAGTCAGGCATTGCAACATAACAGAAATAATGTTGACATGATGTAAAACCCACATATATATTGATAGAATAAGTAGTAGATAAATGCTTAAAGGAGAAGTTTATCATCTTGAGCAGGTACTCCTTTGGTCACTATGGTTTCATGTTGTCTGCTTTAGTTGTGTTTAAATGAGTCATTATGAAGTAAGGCGTACATCATGGCAGTGTCACAACTTTCTATCTTGAGTAATGGGGTAAGGAAGGTTAAGAGATTTTTTTCACCTTTAAAGTGAGCTGAACCAACCTCATGCCTATGTAGACAGGTTAGATCCGGGGCCCACTGCCTAGTAAATTGGTGGATGGCCTGTGATCTAATCAGTTCGCTCCTCTGAGTATCTTTCCTCAACAAAATTGAGCAGATATTAAACGTTTTGGAAAGTGTTTTGGAAAGCAGACACAAAAATAAATTTTTAGAAAAGTACCCAGCATTCTAAGGAGTAAAGCATCACAACTTTCTACCTTGAGTAATGGGGGAAAGGAAGGTCAAGAGATTGTTAAACTGTCCTGCAATAACAACCAAGAGTCCCAGGTTTGTTTAACAAACCCCATAGTTATCTAACCATAAAACTCCTGCTACACTTTAACCAGACAACCCCTGAAGTTTATGAGTTTACTGTAGACGACTTATAAATTATTGTGTAAGAAGGCTGGTATATAAAAAGGAAAAGATTGAATATTTTTTAAAAGCACATGTTTCCGGTCAAATACAGTGGCTGGTCTCTAAGAGAACCAGAAGATTATGAACACTTGACCCTATGATCTTTAACCGTCTGCTTCTTCCTAACTCTTTACCGAATCAAAGTTTTATGGTCCTTGTGCATCGGAGGTGACTATGTGAGAAAGAGAGTATGCCTTATGTCTTAACATTTCTAATTTGTTATGCATTTATCCTGCCACAGCAATATATTCAATTTTTTTTGCAGTTTTAGATGTGAGATTCAATTGTTTTGTGAATAAGACTGAACTAAAATTTATCAATTTAGGTACTATCGTGTCTTTTGATGATGATATTTAGTTTCCCAAAGAATATTTGAAGAGTTAGTTGCATTTGTTGGTGTTTTTCATCAGCTTATCTTTATGTCACATGCAGCAGATTTTCTGTTGTCAATCAGGTTTAAGGGATCAGCCCTTATGGTAGTATAATTTATGTCATTTCAGGGCAAAAATGATCCAGCCACGAACTTGAACATGCAACCTACCATGGTTTGGGACCCAGGTGTTGTCAATATGTCATCTACGACCCCAACTGTGCCGCAGGTACCACCCAGGACCTATGCCAACAAGCTAGGTTACAAGGACAAGCCATTGTCACCACAGGCCCCTCCTCCTCCATCACCAAATACAACTGAACAACCAATCACAAACCACCTGAATGGTCATGTGATTAAAACTGACCAACCACCTCCCTTACCAGAAAGGAAGAGGATTGTGAAGAATGGAAATGTGACCAAAACGGACAAGAAACCAGATAAGAATGTTTCTCTTAAATCGGATGGGGAAACCTTTCGTAAACAACATGAGATAAAGGGAGTTTTGAGGAATAATCTGAAAGAGAAGCATTTGAATCACAAAAAGATAGTGCACAGATTGAGTGGCCATCAGACGGCGATTAACTCACTGCTCGAAAAGCGGCATACCAGAGATATGCTTGAAGTGTTGGAATCATATAAGTTTGTGGAGAATTTTGGACAAAGTCATGAAAAACATGAGGCAGATCTAGTCAACAATAAACTTGATGATAACATAGTGGCTCAAAATAAAACAGATTCTCTAGACAAGCGGAAAGCCAAATCCACCCATAATCATCAAAGTGCTGTAAGGGAAGTTAAACAGGTGGATCATATCTATGCCACTGTGAACAAAGGACTGTCTGTGAGAAAAATGAATGGCAATGCAGTTATGGCAGAACCTGCAGTAAATACAGCCAAAATAAGTGTCAATGAAACCAATGTTTCTGTGATCAAACCTATTCCCACTTTAACATCTGCAAAAACCACCGAACTATCACAGGTTAAAACCACGGAACTGTCACAACCTGTGAATGAAAAGAAAAGCGTGATAGGGAAGCATGTGGGTAGAAAGCCCACTGATAAGCCCCAGTCGTATTCAGAAGGAATGAAGCACCAATATGAGCACTCTCCAGATTTTCAGGTGATGGTGAACTCTCTCAGTCCGGTTCTTCTTCGAAGGAACAATTCATCGCGGAGAAACTCTGTAAGAAACGCAGGAGGATCAGTTGAAACCAGCCCTGAAACCACACCCAATGTTTCTCCCCGGGGTAATGGGGAAAACACCAGCACCCAAACCCAACAAGCCACTCTGACAGTACCACATAAAAACCAGCATTTAGAGTCCTTGTTCATTGACCCTGAAATGGCGAGAACTTGGCATGGGGCAACCAGTTTGAACTGGTCGAAGCATTACGGTCCCCAGATGAAAGCCATGATGAAGGAGCTGGAGGATGATGTAGACGGGGAACCGGGTTTGATGACAAATGGGTTCAGTGAAGATTTTAATCTGGAGCTGGGATCCAAAACACTCCCTTCTAAATCTTTACTTGACGAAATGCATAAGAAGTTCTGTTCAGACCAGTACCATAACAGCCTGGAATCAGAGTTAGCGAGAGAAATGGTTTTGCTCAAGTTAAAATCTCAACCAACAGCGAAACCTAAAAGGAGTCAGAGTTTTAACATAAGAATGGGAACTGGAAAGTCTGCCATTTCACTTAACTCTAGTTCATCACCTCGTTTAAACAGAGTGCATAAACGAGTTGGAATAAAAACCAGGCCAGATTTTCAGTATTCTCCGAAACCACCTAGGACAAGGGAAGCCACTCCTGAAGGCATGTCAAATATTCCTGTAATAAAGGTAAGACTGTAAGAGTTATCTTTCTTATTTGTCATTTCCCATCATATTCAATTCTCACAAGAGGAGATATAGGAAATAATCACGACAAAATGGAAAATCGCTTGCAATAAGCAGTATGTTGTTTTATTGCGCCTTTTAAATAAGTTTGAAATTAAATTGTTGCTAGTCATGATTAATTATTGTTGACAGCTACTGCCCTCGATTCAGTCGTCCTACAACAAACTTGTAAAAAGATAGTAAATGCTAATAACCCTTAACAGATGCAAAAGTACATGTATTTGCGTATCATAAAACAGTCAAGCTGTTGTGTAGTTTTAAAGAAATTAATTTCCAACTTCCAAATTTCTTCACATCTTTGAAAAGGCACCTTTGAATTGTCAACTCATTTCTTCACCAAACTCATTTTTACGTACCTTTGACACTGTTTTTTTTTGAAGGAGATAAAATAATTGAAAAGAATAAATCTGTTTTTTCTAAAGATGCTATTATAACATTCTGTAAAAGAAACATCTCTCATTACAAAATTGTACTTTAACAACATGAAGCAAAATTTACATTATGTTCAGGTTGATAGGTTGATGTTCAGTTTCTATGTTATACAAACCAAGTCTTTGGGATTTATTGCTATGAACTTAGTTTACACTTAGAATGCTGATTAATTTTCTTAAAATAGATTTCTGTGTCTTCTGCTTTCCAAAATCTTAATTATTTGCATAATTTTGTTGAGGAAAGGTACTCAGAGTAGCAAACAGGTTAGATCAAGTAAATTGGCCGCTGACCTGATTCTCACCTGTTTGCTTAAGCATGAAGTAGGTTCCAGCACTTTGAGGATTAACCCTTTCCCAAACAACAAATTTTCGACTGTCCCAAATTGAAAGAGTTTGCAGTCGACATTTCAAAATGTGATGAAATTGGAAAATAATCTTCTGATGGGGCAGAAAACATTGTGGAAAAAAGGAGAAATTGCTTGTTACGAGCAATTTCTCCTTTTCCCTCAATGTTTTTTAAAGTCGTCTGCAACAAAGTGGTCAAATGTCCTTATTGTTTGGGAAAGGGTTAAACCAGACATAAATATGGAATAAAGTTTTAATGTATTTCCAGCGTTGATGGTGGGGGGTATGAAAAATGACCATTTTATATGCTTGTTTTGACAAAGTAGTTTTACTGGGGACTGAATGGGCCCAAGTTTGGTAAGATTGTGTAAACATTTAAACTGTATTAAAGTCTTAGAGAAGGACCTCCCAAAGCCTAAATGTAACACTTTTCCTGATACAGACCCATACTTATAAACCTGAAAGCACACTTGGACTAATCAGGTTCGTCTATGGTTTAACACTGTTTTCAACATGCTTTCAGATGTGTCATGGGATTCTCAGTACAGAAACCAGTATAGCCCCTTATTTGCCCTTGAAAACAAGCTCTATTACTTAGTTAAGCATGTTAGCCAAGTTTGTTTGCTTAACCCATTACCAAACAATAACGACAGTTTACCACTTTGTGCAGACAGCACTAGAAAACATTGTGGGAAAAGGAGAAAATGCTCTTAACAAGCAATTTCTCCTTTTCCCACACTGTTTTCTTGCCTATCAGAATATTGTTTTTCCAGTTTCATCACATTTTGAAATGTCGTCTGCAAACTCTTTCAATTTGGGACAGTCAAAAATTTAGTGTTTAGAAAAGGGTTAATTTGGTTTTTACATCTCAACAGTGTTTGAGTTATATTGTGGTGCATGGCCAATAGACAATAAAGGAAGACCCCAAACTTATTTATGCTACATCAAATGTGATGGCAGCTTGAGGCTTTTTTAATTCACTTTTGATAAATGCCTGCTGAATAAGTGACCATCACTGGCGCGGATCTATGGGATAGTCCCAGCATTTTTACCATGCAGCAAATATGGATTGAACAAGGGACCTTTGGTACTTGAGACTGAGGCTCTACCACTGCACCATTGTTGCCCACATAATTGAAAGACATGATGAAGCTTATTTAATGACCATATAGCTGGTTTGTATGCTAAAACAAAGAACAACAGCATTAATTTTATCAGGCTGGTAAATGATGTTTTTCTATGGTAACCCCTGATGAAGGGGGCTTTTGAATTCTGATAAAACGTTTTTAAATCTTTCCCCTGTTCAACCAGAGCATGGTATAGACACTTACTTATGGCTTCTTAACCCATTACCAAACAATAACGACATTTGACCAGTTTGTTGCAGACGACTCTGGAAAACATTTTAGGAAAACATTGTGGGAAAAGGAGAAATTGCTCGTGACGAGCAACTCCTCCTTTTCCCACAATGTTTTCTGCCCCATCAGAAGATTATTTTTCAATTTCATTATATTTTGAAATGTCGTCTGCAAACTCTTTCAATTTGGAACAGTCGAAAATTTGGCATTTGGTAATGGGTTAAGTAATTGTCTCAAACTGCAAAAAATTCTGAAGATGTTGAGTTGCAGTTTTTACCAAAATGATTTTATTATGGAGTAATTGGTCAAGAAATGCACTCATTTACTTTACAAATGGTTTAGGACCCCAGAAGATTTGTTTAAGGGGTTTGAATTCCTTTTGTTTCTATCCGCACTTATCAGAACTAACATCTGAACTAACATCAGGTATCCTTTTCTGAAACACCTTAAGAGATATAATAATGACTTTAAAAACCTTTAAAGTTCCAAAAGATAATCCATCCTGATTGAATGTTGAATTTTGAAACAAAATTGAAATATATGTGACAAAGCCTTGTTTGTTAACAATTTCAATTTGAACAAGTAAAAAAACTCATTTTTGCACAATGATAAAGATCTTTCTTTGATCAGAACATGTTGCAGTAACTGACTTGATAGTAGGTTTTTGTTTTATACTTTTTATAGTCCTATGAAATGCAAAAAAGAAGTGCTTGATTGAAAAAAGATTTTGATCTAATGAAATGAGGATACTTTCCTTTTTTAACTGTGCTTTTATGAAAGCTTCTGCAAAGGCATGTAACTGCATTTGTATTTATAAGCTGTATCTGTGTCATTGAAGAAAAGAGTTGGCAAGTTCAAAATGATTATACTTTACCAGACTTCAAAAAAACTAAATTGAAAAGAAACATGTTCAAATTGTGAAAAAAACGCTGACACAAATGAACTTGGACAAATATAAAGAAGCAAACCTTTAACTATCATTGTCAGATTTGTGTCAAAGACCTAGTCATATCCAAATGTGCCTTTGGTAGCTAATCCTTGTTTTATTAAAAAAAGAGGTTTAGATTTCTGTTGTCAGATTCTTTATTTGATAGGTTATAAAAATCTTTATTCGGCTAACTAAACATTGTGATAGAAACGAGAATTTCTAGATGACAAGAAGGTGGTAAGAAAGGTAGCCTTATCAAAATATTTTTCTATGCAAGAGTCACTTGCACTTTTGGTAATAGAGTAAGGGTAAGTCATTTCTCAGTTTTGAGCAAAGCAAAAGAGATGATGGTTGAATTAACTACCAATTAAGACAAAACTAATTATCAATTAAGACAACACTTATTAGCCAATAAGACTACACATATCCATTCAAACTGACTTGAATAATACCTTGAAATCTTTGTGACAAAAGGAGACACATGAACAATGTTTACGAAAAATATCCAAACAAGATGGCTGAGCCACAAGTAGATTTCCTTTTTTCACCTGCTTTTGCCAATGATAGCCACATTTTGTACCCTGCATGAGTTGACCATCAACTTTGTGGTTCTGGTGGTTTATGATAAACCATGGTTTATGACAACGTTATGTCTATCACAGGGTAGAGAAATCACAGTGGACAGAATATGTTTTAGGTCATTCGCATCCCTTGACTCGAAATTCTGTGCAGGGTCTTGGAGGGAGCAGCACAATCAAAATTGATACAACATTCACTGGCGGTTGCGGAAAATTGATCGTCTGAACATAACGTATATGAAATAGTAGAAAACAAAAGTAATTTGCGAAAAAAAAGCCTGCTCATTCATGGACACCGCCATCTGCAATCTGTTTTATGTCGTAAACATTGATCTCGTGATCAACCCACCTTGGACAGTTAACTCATGATGAGCAAACTCCCTCTTTGCTGCAAGGCTTTAAAGTTCTGTCTGCTTTACCTGAATTATAAAACATATTTAAAGTTGCTTCATATGGGTAAGGGTAAGGATGTTACAGTTCAAGTCATTACCTTTAAACTTCTTGTTTTTGTGCAATCAAGTACAGCAAGTGATTTTTAGCTCGTCTGAATGTGGTTGCTCAAAAGACTCACTCTTTTCTTTCTTGCATTTAAAGGCACATCAAAGGAGAGGAGTACAAATAAATTACTGAACAAATATATGGAGTTCTTTTATTATGTTCATAAAAGTCATGAGAATTAGTTTAGGAATGCATTGAGACCCTATTAAATAGACTCAATTAGAATAAGTTATTTTGTGCTTGAAAGATCGTTGTCTCCAATTCAATCATGTTTATCAACAACCTGTTTGTTTACATATTCAAAATAACGAATTCTGATTGGTTGGTTAAGGAAGAATCAGGACATATGAATTATAAATCTGGGTTATTTCTGGTTTACTTTCTCATTTAAGTTGTGCTGATGGCGTTTTCTGGTGATAACTATTTGAATCGGTCCAAAAGTTTACCAAATAATATAGTTTGATATAGCATTAATCTCCTTTAATGGGCCTTTAAGAAAACATTTTGATGAACTAGCCAGTCAACTATCCATCAAACTTACTTGTTGCATTTTCATGTGACTATATGGTTTGTCCTAGTGGTGTGGGATGACAAAATCATTGATTTCGTTTGTCTGAATAGTTCCGTCTTAATATCATTTAGAAAGCATTTTTTTCATGTTTTTTAAGTCTCTAGTTGTTTGTTTCAATCGGTCTCAAATTTTGATTTATTGGAATGGGTTTAAAACTAATGTTAAGCTGACCAGTAGAGCGATCTGATACTCACAGGTTCTCTTGCTTTGAATAACTGCATTGACTTGATCACCCCATATGTCACACCATGGGTGAATAGTCTCACATCTATACATGAATAGCAGTGTTTTTTCGGAGAGAGGAAAGTTTATATAAGAGATTTTGTGAGCTTGCAGGATTGGCCTGGCCTTAATTGGTGTCGGACGTCTTTACATGTATGGCAGGTAGTGCCTTTTCTGAGTGATTATAGTGTTACATGAATGGCCTTATTTGTTCTTTCTCATCTAAACATGTATAGCAGTGTCTATTTTGAGTGAGGAAAGTTTATGTAAGAGGTATTGCGAATTTTCATGATTGGCCAATCTTGGTGTCTCACATCTCTATACATGTATAGCAATGCTTATTCTATGTAAGGAAAGTTTATATCGTGAGTTTTCAGAATTGGCATTACGCTTATCAAAACATATTGATTGAATTATAGGATCTTCAAGTGGTAGATGATTGGTGTATAAACAGTTATGGCTTTTTTCGCTTTTCATTATTTATTTCTTTTTTACGTTTTCCTCATCTAAAGCCCAAGATTTGCTGCAAAGGAGTTCTGTATAATTCTTCTTTAACATGGAATTCCCTACAGTAGACTTGAACATGCTGTCATCATCTTTCCATTCTTGTCAATAACAGGGTTGTCATTTATTTTTGGAGTAAGAGGCCAACTTTCGATGTGAGGAGGCCAATGAAGGTAAAGTTAGGTGTTACTTATGACCACCTATCATATATTTTGATATTTGAGCAGACCAAAAAGTCGTTTGAAGCAGTCAAATTGGCCGACAGCTGGCTCTTAATGACAACGCTGCAAGAAGTTGATATTTCTTTTTTGATCTGGACTGGTTTATCAAGAACAAATAAACATGCCAGCACATGCATGAAAAACACATCTTATCCTAAGTCTATGAAATGGAATGAAGAGTGATAATACCCTGAAATTGAATTTCAAATGATAAATAAGAGAATTAACCCTCTAATATGTTTTCAGGGCATCAAACAACCATGAGTAATTTCAAAATTGTTGGGTATCTGTGAACAAGGTCAGGGAAAGTCTAGAGGTTATCTTGGGTTTTAAAAACCGGTTTCTCCATTTATTCTGACTTCTAGTGCTGGTGTAGCCATAGGAGAAGACAATTTAAGACGCGTCAACTTTTTATTTGATTGTGTATTGCCTTCCGTGGGCAAGACATATTTCCTAGCCTAGAACTGGTTGATTACCCAGGGAACATTGATGTACAGCATTGCTTCAGAGTTTTCATTGATGAAAGAAGAACTGATGATGACTAGTGGAACAAACCATTATGTCTAATGAAGAAATTGCTTTGTCATGAGCAATTTCTTCTTTTGACACAATGGTTCCCGCTCATTTTCCAAATATCTGTTTATTGTATGACATGCAATTGTTACATGTTTGGTGTAGCTTTTGGTTTAGATCTCTCAGACAAATAAAAATAAGACACTAAATGGGCGCGTTACCTCCAACCAACACACGCCAATTTGTTAAAGCAAGCATTTAAACCTTTAACCCTTTACGGTATATAGCGCCGTTCGCCGTCTTATCGATTACCGCATAAAACGCTTTTCGCCGGTATACCTATTACCGTATAAAACCTATTTTGACGGGCTATCGATTACTGCATAGAACGCTTTTTGACAGCTGAAAAATTGATTCAACTTCAACCCTTAATTACACAAATAAACACACACGTCATTTTCTCCAAAGTTTATTTTCCTATTAAACAAATATGTTTTCTTTCATATACGATGATAAAATCATGGGGTCAAAGTTTAAACTTTTGCTCTAGAGCGAATCTTTTGATAGTGGTCACGCGGCACACTTCTAAAAGAGACGCTATGGGATTGAGATGAAGGGAAATGAAATACCCACCCCCAATAAAACTGAAAGCGGCCTTCGATATCCTGTCATAAAGATCAAAACAATGCCGATTTGTAAAGACTTGATAAGGATTTCCTGCAATTCTTTACAAACTAACACATTTCTAAAAATACTATCCAATTAAAACCAGAGCATACGGCACGCGACCTGTAAAGGATGTTTATGACACGGAGCTATTGTTCAAAGTTTAAAGGCGATTGAAAATCGAGCCGTCAAATAATTGACGTTATAAAGACGGCCTTTTTAAAATATTTAGCCAATTTGGTGTTTCCGATCGCAAGTCGGACATCAATGTAGATTCAGAGCAGTAATTTGATCGTTTTTTATTAAGCCTGAAGATGATGAAATGTTGATAAATATTACCAATTCACGGACAAGCAAATTAGATCATTCCTCCGACTTTGACTACAACTACGAGCTTTTGGTAAATTCATCACCCATAGACACGTATTTTACGGAAATATAAGCATGTTTCGTTGCCAAAATGAGTTGATTTTTACTGTTTTACATTTATAAGAAGGACTAGGTTTAACTCCTTTACAAAGCAATATTGCGCTGAAAAACATTCTTTTATATATTTTGGAAACGGTTTGAATGGGAATTGAAGTAAAACGATTCAGCTTTGTTGAGAAATATGCAAAGACAAAGTATGTATCTCGAGTCATGAACGGTATTTTTCGGCAACAAAATTCCCTGCAATTGATGACAAACGGAAAACAAATTACGGATCTCTCAGGGAGAACACATAAGTCATATTATTAATTTTGATTTTGTATAATTCACACCGTAATATACATTTTCATTGTTTGTTTAATTTTCTACAACTTAATCCTGATATGAATGTATCACTAAATAAAGAAAAAAAACATCAACTTAAAGGAAATTTTGTTCTCGTCGTCTTTTATTCTTTGAAAAAATCTATAAGATGAATGTAAAATGCATTAATTTAGGTTTGATTAACAGTACCCCAATCAATAACAATTATCGGAGATAATCCTGTGCAAATAGGTACCCAGGGTGACTAGTTATGTATGCGTTAATGGTCTTCGATAATCGGATGGTTTATACCTATAGTGTCACTGATAAGCCTTATCTCTATACCTTAAAGGGTTAAGCCATTACCAAATAATACTGACATTTTACCAGTTTGATGCCGACAACTTTGGAACACATTGTGGGAAAAGGAGAAATTGCTCATTAGAGCAATTTCTCCTTTTCCCACAATGTTTTCTGTCGTATTAGAAGATCATTTTTTAATTTCATCACATTTTGAAATGTTGTCTGCAAACTCCTTCAATTTGGAACAGTCGAAAATTTGGTGTTTGGTAAAGGATTAAAAGGAGTGTTACCATAGTTAGTTGGGACACTTTTAGTTATGTGTGGATTGTCTTTATGAGTGGTTGGCTTAAAGGTTACATTCGTTTTTTACTTCGCAGACATTCTCAAGGAATATTGTTCAATATCTTTTGTGGTGATTTTGTTTGTTGTTGTTAACCTCGTGAAATAAATCAAGTATATAGAAAATAGAGTATAAACAGAAAGTGGCTTGAATCTTTCGCGGGGGCGATTTGATTTCCGGTTACATGCTTTAATACATGGAATCACAGCAATTAGAGCTTAGCCTTTATAGTGCTAGAACCGACTTCATGCTTATGCAAACAGGTAAGATCCAGGCCAGTCGCCAATAAAATTGGCAGCTGGCCCGGATCGAACTTTTTTGCTACTCTGAGTACCTTTCCTCATCAAGATAAAGCTGATATTGAAGATTTTGCAAAGCAGCCAAAAGTTACCCAGCATTGTAAGAGTTAAAGTGTTGGCTAATAATGAGACACAGCAGTGCTCTATCCATTAATACAAAGTTGATTCGTTAGCACTTTAGTGCATGGAGCTGTCAATATTTAACCCTTTACCAAACACCGAACTTTCGACTGTCCCAAATTGAAAGGGTTTGCAGATGACATTTCAAAAAGTGATGAAATTGAAAAATTATCTTCTGATAAGGCAGAAAACATTGTGGGAAATGGAGAAATTGCTCTTTACGAGCAATTTCTCCTTTTCCCATAATGTTTTCTAGAGTGGTCTGCAACAAACTGGTCAAATGTCATTATCTATGGTAATGGGTGAAGAGGATATTTATACCTCCTGTCAACTTAGGTGATGTCTTACATCAATTTACCTGAACCAAATGTCAATAGTTTTCCCACCGTGAAAGAGATAATATGTAGTGTTTATTAGCTTACATTATGATGGAAAGTACCTGTCAATTAGTGAAAAAGAAATGTTTTAAACTTTCATCAGAATGGAGATACATTATACTTTTTTACTTCGTCAGATGAGTAAATAATGATTGTTTTAAAAAGAGATTTAACTCAGTATACGCAATTCTTTATTGGTCATGATTCTTGCAAATTGTATTTTTCTTTCTTTTTTTCGCATAGCGAGGGCGATAATTTGATTGGTTAGGAAATAGCTGCTCAGAAATGTCCTGTTAAAGAGTAAGGGCTATATGAACTTCAAAGTGAACAATATATGTTTTGTCAATACTAAATAATGAATGAGACAACATGTTATTTGAATCGGCCATGTACCAGACATTTATCATCATTTTTTGAATGATTCTCTGGACTTTTGTGATGGAAGTGGAAAACCTTTGAAACTTTTGTGAGAAAAGAGGATTTTGTTCATAGATTAACATTGAACAGGGGAGAGTTTCTTAGTGTTAAGCAATGTGATTTAAGCTTTGGCTGTTTAGATATGTAAAAGACCAAATAAAGTGATTGTGATATCATAAACAATAATGCAGTAAATGTGATTATTTCAAAAGTGATATCAGACTTGTGTTACAAGATGGAT
This sequence comes from Cerastoderma edule, assembly GCA_947846245.1. Lineage (NCBI taxonomy): Eukaryota > Metazoa > Mollusca > Bivalvia > Cardiida > Cardiidae > Cerastoderma > Cerastoderma edule. The sequence goes on from OX401408.1 coordinate 18,982,643, forward strand.
GGACTTTGCTATCTCTTAAAGACTAAACCATTTTCTGCCATCCTTAATGCAACAACTGCATCCAAAAAGAAAATTCATATGGTAAGTTAACATTGATTATTCTTACGTTTTAGTCACACAGGATTTATACTTACATTACAAGATGTTTATCATGTTTTGATTTGTTTGTTAGGATTTTACAAGACGTTAACAGGATTTTAAGTATGTTGCAATTATTTGCTTATAATTGGTGGAGGGAGACCCAAAACTTTACTACCCAAAAGGCCTGGTCAAGTTGTGTAGAACTTTTTTGCATATCAAAGGAGAGCCTATCGCTCATGTAAATCCAAATCAATACTACCATGATGTAAATCTACACATGGACAGGCGAGGGAATCACATGATCATTGTTTACCATCTTATGTCGGAACAAGATAACACAGAGAAATCGCTGTCGACGAGCGCAAAGGACGTTAAAAAAACATTGCCTGACACTTGGCAGAGAAATTACAATCAATGGGCCAAGAATGACCTAAACAAAATCAATCCTTGACTGTGATTTCTCTGCATAGTGTGAGATGTCATTCCGTTATAAATGATGGGTTATCATATACAACTAGAACTGGAAAGTTGATGTCAAGCTTTGCGGGGTACACAATGTGGCTATCATTGGCAAAAGTAGGTGAAAAAAACTATAATACCTCTCCCCTCATGGGTGCGGTCATCTTGTTCGGACATAATATCGTAAATATTGGTCATGTGATTTCCCCTGCCTGTTTTTTCATCATAAACTTTTTACAAAATATTTTCACACTCTAATAATGTCATGAAATTGGAAGTTTAAAGGGAGGTAAATATTTAAGTAATTATTATGAATTACTTCAGTGTTACTCCCCTTTATTCTTTTAATTTAATTTTAAGAAATTATTGCACACATTATAAAATGCTTTAATGAATGCATTAAAGTTAATTACTGTAGCCTTAAATTATTTTCTTGATTGACGTTGCTAAATCTCTGCATTTTTTTAAAAGAAAAACAACATATTTATCCCTACTCTTCTAATGGTATCTGGTCATTTTTTCTTTATCACAACTTCATTCATTTCGGTATGGTAAAATAGTATAGACACTATCCATGGGAGAGTTTTATGAATGGCAGATTGTATGATAAGATCTTGACAATGGGGGGTCTTTTCTGATCTGTTGGCGGGACAGTAAAAACAAGTGGTTGATTATAGTTTTAGACAGGTCACCAGCCATATATCATGGAACTGTCAGGGTTAATTGACAATTACATTGTAAATAGCCATAAAGTAATCAACTAGTAACTCCATGCTATGTCAACCTTGCAGATAGTACACCATTAGCACAGCTCTAGCCACAAGACAAGCTGTGTCAAACATAACATAACATAAATTTTATTTTTGAAATTGGGCTTGAGCATGGCAATGCTCATCGTCTATTACAATGAATATATTAACAAATACATTTATTAACGTTATATGTACACACAATTAAACAATAATTGTACACGCGCGTGTGTAAATCAATATCTATACTGTGGAAGCAGGTAAAAACCCATATTTGGGGGAATATAATGAAAAACTCGAAGGAGTCACATTTTATATGGTAACACATTAAATTTGAAGATTTAATGTATTTTTCCTTTCATTAAATTGAGACAATATGAACATTAACCCTGATAGTGCTGGAACAGACTTCATGATAATGCAAACAGGTTAGATCCAGGCCAGCCGCCAATTTACTTGGCCGCTGGCCTGTGACCTAACCTGTTTGCTACACTGGATTTATTCCTCATCAAAATTAAGGAGATATTTTTAAAAGGTTTGGAAGGCAGGTGACACAAAAATCTATATTTAGAAAATTACCATCATTCTAAGGGTTAATCATTTACTGAATTGGCCAATTACTAAGCATTCCAAGGGTTAAAGGTATTTTAATTAGAGAACCATCATCAGTTGCTACGTTCTTGTCGGTGAAACTATATAGAAGTTTTCTACAGAGATATTAACCACGAGACGGAATGATTGAAAGTTTGCACAGAAATGGGCGACATTTATTAAGGCTTGTTTACACCAAGATTGACCCTTCATCATTAAGTGCATTACCGTAATTGATATTTCTCAGGAATTCTGTCTGAATATCAATGTTTCTTTAACCTATACATTATGTGATATATTTTGGCAAAGGGTTCTGGTTTTCTTTTTTTTCAATTGATTAAATTTTTCATATGCTCAAGTTCCTAATTATTCACTGAATCTGCTGATTGAATTAACTACAAAAGATATTTGTGTTTTAACACTTTCTCAAACAATAACGACATTTGACTACTTTGTTGCAGACGACTTTAGAAAACATTGTGGGAAAATGTACCCTCATCCAAGCTTTAGTGATGGATGAGGATCATTATTGTAGTAAAGCCGGAGGCTGAGCATGTATAAACAGCATGTCGTCTTGACGATACATGAACCGAATCGCCCTTTAAATATAGAGCTAAAAAACAAGTGCGTCCCCTATATAAACCGGAAGTCAACCATTTGAAAAGTCATAGGTTTAAAGAGATATGTTTAGTTTCATTTACCAAAGGGAGGGGAAGTTATGCAATATCACTTATCAAGCCAATTAGTGTCACTGAATATTTCAAGTTCTGGGAGGGTTCATACATGCTCAGCCTCCGGCTTTACTACAATAATGATCCTCATCCATCACTAAAGCTTGGATGAGGGTACATTATTCTCCGTAAAGCCTCCGGCTTTCGCATGTATAAACAGCATCTTTAAAGTCAACTAAACATATCATTGAATAAATCCAACTACATGTAGTTATAACAGAACATTTATTTCCCGCAATTCTTAGTTACAAAGTAAACAAACAAGTAAACCACAGTTAATCATCTTCACTCCTGATCAGTCCATTGAACTACCACCAAACACTGCATTTCCGAACGAGACATTCTTTGTAAAAGACTTCCTGTAGTAGAATTTTCTGAAATTCTTATCTGAAGACCAGTCTGCAGTATCTAAAATTCCTTTCAAAGAACATCCTTTACTGAATGCTGCAGAAACTGCAGCACCCCGAAACGAATGTGCCTTGAAATAATCTGTATTAATACCCGATAGATCCAAAACTAACTTTAACCATCTTGCAATAGTACTTGTTGTCACAGGCTTAAATGTTACATAAGAAATGAAAAGCTGATTTGATTTTCTTAACAACTTAGTCTTTTGAATGTAATACAAAACAGTATGCATGGCACAAAGATCCTCTTCTTTGAAATGTTCAAGTTGTAAGGAATAAGCATGACCAATTCTGGAAGTTTTAAGCAATTCAGTAAAACTAAACACAACTGCTTCTTGCTGTTGAATTAAATTAGTTATATCCATGCATACCATAGTCTGAGCCCTAGGAGCAGCCGCAAGGGCAACCAAGGCAACAGTTTTAAAAGTTAACAATTTCAGAGGAAGTTTCTTCAGAGGGGATAAAGTCTTCAAATAGTTAAGAACTAAAGATACATCCCAAGTGAATTTATATTTTGGAATAGATGGCCTTAACTGCTGCACTCCTTTGAGAAACCGTTTAATTAAAATTCCATTCTCACACCATGTATTCCCAAAGAAGGGCAGAGTTTGAGATAACATAGCCCTGTGAGTACCTAATACTGAGTAAGATTTATTTTCAAAGTAGAGACTAGATAAGTATTTCACTATAATTATTTCAGAGGTAACAAATGGATCACTTTTTCTCTTAACACACCAAGTACACCACTTCCTCCATGCAAGATCATACTGTTTCTGTGTTCCAGGTCTCCATGATTTGATAATGACATCGGCAGTCTTGCTTGAAAAGCCATGGTTCTTAAGGGATTTCCTGATATACGAGCTCCTATCAAGTTGATGGATGTTGCCAATGGATGTTTCAAACTGTTGTGAGGCATCGTCATGAGATCTCTGTGTCTCGGTAACCTAACAGGAAAATCAGAAATAATCTCCATAAGGGGGCAGTAAACACTAATTGACCTTTAGTTTCGAATTGGTAGGGCCTTCCAACCCGTTTGAAGGAGAAATTCTTGATAATAAGCAGTGCTGAGACATTGTTATGCTTTTTATTGAATGTAAATGTTATTATAAAGTTTCATTAGGGTATATTGAATAATACGAATATGCTGGTTACACACATTTCTGCATTGGAAGTGTCAATATTGGAACTTATCGGCTGCTTGGGAAAAACACCGAAAAGGGCGTCAAAATAGTGCGTTTTTCAGGTGGGTACATACATTGGACGATAGCAAAAAATCTTCATGGTCGTGCACCACTTTTCTGTGGATAATTTGTATGCCTAGACTGTGTGGAAAGCGCAAACAGTGGCGATGGACCTCCTGTATTCGCAGGGAATTCTGTATAGAAGTTGAAAATGTGTCAAAATTGGGCCTCGGACACATGATTTTTTGCCACGTTCATGACCGGTTATTGCTCAAGGAATAAGGTCTATGATAACTGTTCAGATTTTCTTTTCATATTTTTAGAGAGCCACAGGCAATATGCATTTGGTGTGTAAATATTGCTTTCGTCCGTTTTGTTTTCGCGACTCAGTGAGGCGAGACTTAACAGACGTGCACCTGCCGTCCCAAACGAAGGCCCGTTAGTGTGTACTGCTACCTTAAGGAAAAAATGAAAAAAATAAAATCGTTCAATTTTTGGTTTTAATGGAACAATACAACATGGAAAACCTCTGTTGGCCAAAAACTGCCAAAAAAAGTTTTATTTTGTGTATAATAGAGTCAGTGTGGGGTGGGGTGGGGCTAAGGGTGAAAACTCAGTTATCAGACATTTGACTGTTTAATAATAAAATTTCTTTCTAAAGGGGCAGAAATTAACTTCTGCATTGATTAATTCATTGTTTTACCTTAGTGCATGTGCATATTATGAAAATTGTTCCCTAAATAGACTCTTATTTGCATTTTTTTGATACTTTTAAGGCTATTTAAGCTGAAATTGTTAGGATTTATGAATCAGTCTTATGAAGTTCCCCTATCAATACATTTCAGACATAAATGGCTACCATATTCTTTGCAAATGATACCACTGGTAAAATGATTGAGAAAATATGGTCCAAATTGGAAGAGAAATCAAGTTTCGGATGAAATGGTTGTAGAATGTGGCGTTGCGAGACTGACCACAATTTGTGCGGCATCCTGCGGATAACAATAAGCCGAAAAACAATTTTTTGTCTGTTCACCCCTAAGCTTTTATGTTTTCCATGAAGGGAAGTGGTATGTGCAGCCTTAATTACATGTATCCCATATATGTCACCAAAAACTATGCATACATCCTGTGCATCTCTCATATGAAGATGCAAAAGTCACTAGTGATAGGCATCGGTATGGCATTAGTAATGAATAAAGTAGTTATCTTGGATAATGGGCGTGCACTTTGGTTTGAGGTAATTATCTTGTTCATGAACTTATGGGGCTTCCCTTTATAACAATTACCCCTATTTCGCATTCATGTGTTCGGTTCGATTCAATTCGCATCATAGAATGTGCTCATTACCAGGGTTGTACCCGCCATATATCCAATTCTTGTACAGAGAGTTGTTCTCAACGCAAACACTTGAAATGACATTGGATCTGTAGTTGGTTGCTTTCTTGCGTCGTGTATGTTACTTCCTGTGGATTTAAATTGCTTGTTTATGCGACGGTTGTTCCTATCTGAAATGCCTATTGCTTCTACCAGGTTCATGGTAGGTACCCCCTACCCGAGCATGCATGACAGAGTCCACCAAAGTTTCGGGTCCAGCACCAGAGCTTCGGCGCATGGTTGAAAATTGTTGCACGTCTACTCTCGCATGTATTTGTGTTGAAAAACTCGTTCCATTCCAACTATTGTGTCAGTTTCAACCATTTTGAAAATTCTCTCTTGAATTTAATCCTCAGCACTTTGATTTAATACAAGTGTTGACCAAATAGAAGGTGCTAATGGGTAGTGTGTTTCATAGGGGTAGTATGAGTTACCTCCCTTGTAGAATATTGCAGAGTTACAAAATGATGTCTTACATCTACTATAATGCAGTGTTTCAACTTCAATTAAGAAATTAATTGACAAAAGTGTATGAAATGGTATTTATTAGTGATTTAGCTCCCACAATTGCAAATTTAAGCTTTTGACAGAGGTATTTAGCAAAGTTTTGTGTAAGAAATAATGAAATAAGTCACTTTTTCTTCCTATTTGGCATTTCTTTCTTAAATAAATTAAATAAAATTGATTTTATTGCAGTTTTTGAATTCTTTTCATTACTCTTTGAGGTTCACTTAACACAAAAACTGCTAATTTGGCTGCATATTGCTAAATGTATGCATTTTATAAGACATACTCTTTTGCCATTAATGAGGGTCAATTTTGGCCGCAATTAGGCTATTTTCATAGGTGTTTGAAAATCATCATAAAATCAGATCTAATGGCAAGATTAAAAAAGAAATTGAGATTTGAAGCCGGATTTGCATATATTTCATGAAAAAACATCAATGTTTGGCCTCCAAAAAACTTTTCCTGCTCCTTAAGGGGGCAGTAAACACTAATTGACCTTTAGTTTCGAATTGGTAGGGCCTTCCAACCCGTTTGAAGGAGAAATTCTTGATAATAAGCAGTGCTGAGACATTGTTATGCTTTTTATTGAATGTAAATGTTATTATAAAGTTTCATTAGGGTATATTGAATAATACGAATATGCTGGTTACACACATTTCTGCATTGGAAGTGTCAATATTGGAACTTATCGGCTGCTTGGGAAAAACACCGAAAAGGGCGTCAAAATAGTGCGTTTTTCAGGTGGGTACATACATTGGACGATAGCAAAAAATCTTCATGGTCGTGCACCACTTTTCTGTGGATAAGTTGTATGCCTAGACTGTGTGGAAAGCGCAAACAGTGGCGATGGACCTCCTGTATTCGCAGGGAATTCTGTATAGAAGTTGAAAATGTGTCAAAATTGGGCCTCGGACACATGATTTTTTGCCACGTTCATGACCGGTTATTGCTCAAGGAATAAGGTCTATGATAACTGTTCAGATTTTCTTTTCATATTTTTAGAGAGCCACAGGCAATATGCATTTGGTGTGTAAATATTGCTTTCGTCCGTTTTGTTTTCGCGACTCAGTGAGGCGAGACTTAACAGACATGCACCTGCCGTCCCAAACGAAGGCCCGTTAGTGTGTACTGCTACCTAAGCATTGGAAACCAAGATTGAGTTTTCCACAATGGAAAAACAATAATAGCTTCATCCACTTTATCATTTTTTATTTTATTCACAATTTTCCCTATAAGATTGAATGGTGGAAAAATATATGGATTGAAATTTGACCATGATATAGCAAAGGCATTAACAGAGAATGCACCAGGTTCAGGAAACCATGAAATGAATCTATCCAACCTTTTATTTAGTCTAGATGCAAACAGATCTATATCTGGTGTGAAAAACTGCAAACAGATCCTCTTGAAAATATCATATTTTAACATCCACTCTGTGGAATCTGAGAAATTACGAGAGAAGTAGTCTGCAGTGTTTTCAACACCAGGTACATGAACTGCAGAAATAAACAAATCTCTTTGCAAACACCATTCCCAAATATCTTTAGCAATAGCATCCAACCTCATGCTTGTCATACCTCCCATATCATTCACATATGCAATGGCAGAGATATTGTCTGACTCAACTTGTATATGTCCATTCTTTGTATCAGAATAAAAGGATTGTATAGTGTAAAAAATAGCTAACAGTTCAAGTACATTGATAGAGAATTTTGATTCCTTACTATTCCATCTACCATTTGCATGGCTATCGGAGCATAAATCAATACCTCCCCAGCCTTTAAAAGATGCATCGGTTCTACAGTACCAAGATACTGACTCAGTTCTGATCCTTTTACCATTTTTCAACTTAACATTATTAATCCACCATGACAACTCTGAACAACTTGATTCTGACAATATCATTTTATTATCGAAGTTCACATCCAAGCCTAAACCTTTGATATTATCTCTCTCCATAGATCTATAATGTAATGGTGCTTCCAAAATTGCATGAAATGTACTGATTACAAGACCTATAAAAGAAGCAAGTTCCCTAACTATCACAAACTTAGATTCAAGGAGAGCTCTGCCTTTCGTCAGAATTTTGATAAGTTTTTCTTCGGTAAGAAGGATTTTGAAAGCAACGGAATCAATAATGAATCCAAAGAAAACAATTTTCTGAGTAGGTATCAAAACGGATTTCTTTTCATTCACAGTGAAACCTAATCTCACAAAAGTATCCACAATAGTAACTGTATTCTTTTTGCAAATCATTTTGTCAACATGGAGATTCAACGAGTCATCTATGTAGTAAGAACATCTTATTCCATTTTGCCTGAACCACATAAAAACGGGCTTTAGTACTTTTGTAAACACATATGGTGCTGACTTCAAACCAAAACAAAGACAAGTGAATTGATAGAGAACCCCTTTCCAAGAGAACTTCAGATATTTTTGACATTCACTGTGAATGGGTAATGAGAAATATGCTTGTTCCATATCCACAGAGGTCATATAGTCATATTGTTGTAACAAATCTAGAACCACATTAAAAGTTTCCTGTTTGAAATGATCATAATGAACAAACTCATTTAAATACTTTAAGTTTATTACTGGCCTGAATTTACCATTAGGTTTTGGAACAATAAAAATTGTTGAAATGTACTCATTTGGTTCTGAAGAACTTGGAACTATTGCTCCAATTTCAAGGAGCTTCTGTACCTCATCATCAACTATTTTCCATTGTTCCAAATTGAAAGGAATTTCATTGGGTACTTTTGACTGTATAGGCTGTCTATCAAATTGAATTTTGTAACCTTTCACGGTTTCTAAAACCCATTTATTATTGGTAAGTTTTTCCCATTCATGAAAACAGGACTTTAACTTACCTACCAGAAGTCATTTATCATTGGAATACTCATTGGAACTACCAGAAGTCTTTCTGTAGTTTTTCCCCCTGTATGGCCTTGAACCTCCTCTCTGTTGTCCATATGGCTGGTAACGATTTCCACCATTTCCATTGGAATTCTGCTGGTATGTATTACCATAATTACCTCTTCTGTTATAGGGTCGACCATTACCTCTACCTCTCCAGCCTGAGCGGTTTGGACCATAGGATTCCTTTCCCACATTGGCCATGGAATCACACGACTTAATTTCTTTTGAAATGTCATCACCAAATAATTGAGTAGTAATTGGCATGGATACATTACACAGACTGTGATACTTTTTCTTTAAATGTGGACGGATAGAATATCTACGTCGAACTGAGAGGTTGTATTGGACTTGCCCAACAAGTGTTAAAATATCTGACACATAGCCTTTGGCCTCTTGATTTAAGGATTTCTTCAGTGAATTAGCTAATTTTATCACAGGAACCATAGCACTAGTGACAATGTTTTGCACATCAGAAATGTATTTGTCCTGCGAGTGAACCTTTCTATCCAAGATTTTCCAAATTTCTCCATTAACACTGGGAGGGCAAGCTTTGTCAACATTCTCAGGAACTTTGTATTTGGACATGATACTTTCTATATCGCATTGTGATGTACATGCAACATTAATAAGGTTTGCAAGAGAACTAGCAATAGGTTTGTCCTTTTCACAAGCTTTTAGTCGTGGGGGTACCCATTCTCCACTTTCACATGATTCAGAGTCTGATTCAGAGCCAAAAAGTTCATTTTCTAAGTCCCTAGTCAGATTATTGGTATGACTACTACCCGATGTACATGGACGTTCATCATCTGATAAGAAGTCTGGATCAATGTTTTCTTTGCCTGTTATACCCAATTTCTCTTTTAAAAGTGAAATGTCACTCATAGACAGGTTCGTTAAATCCAAGGATTTACCCTTCTTTGGTTTTTGAGACTTCGTCCCTTTTGGTTTACGTACAGGAACTACTACAGATTTTACACATTTCATTCCTTTAACAGGGCTCTTGCCTTTCTTTTTCTTTTTCTTCGGGGAGACAACATCCTCCGAAACAACTTCTACAATGCTGGCAACCTCGAGTGGTTTTACCAAGTCGCTCGGGTCAAAACCAGAGAATTCAGACTCTGAGTCGGCAGTGACAGAGAGGACGTCGTCCTCAACAGAACTCATTATTTTTCAATAATTGAATTAAAATAATTCAATGAATTATTGTCTGGACAGCGTCCTAGACTGAGTTGTATCCCGGTACTAATAGAACACTTACCACGCCCTCCACAAGCGCTTCTGTGTCCGCACAGCTCTATCGCCAAAACAACTATGACTTTTCAAATGGTTGACTTCCGGTTTATATAGGGGACGCACTTGTTTTTTAGCTCTATATTTAAAGGGCGATTCGGTTCATGTATCGTCAAGACGACATGCTGTTTATACATGCGAAAGCCGGAGGCTTTACGGAGAATAAGGAGAAATTGCTTGTAATGAGCAATTTTTCCTTTTCCCACAAGGTTTTCTACTTTATCAGAAGATTACTTCCCAATTTCATCACATTTGGAAATGTCTTCTGCAAATTCTTTCAATTTGGGACAGTTGAATATTTGTTGTTTGGGAAAGGGTTAACTCCAAAAGATATTTATGTCTTAACAGCTCTACTGTCAAATATGATCTTCAAACATGAACTCTATATTGTCCTATTACTTATGAACGATAACACTAATTGAATCATTGTTATCAGGGATGACAGATTGATTATGCCATATGTATCAAAAGTTCAACATGGATGCAAAACCTTTTCAGTCTTTCCGAAATATGAAAAATAACTGCCTGTCTGAAACCAAAAGTGCCTGTCTGAATGTTAAAGCTGTAGTGTTGATATGATTGAAATGTAAAGGTCATCAGCATTTGTTTGGAACTTATTCATTGGCTGTAATAAAAACTAATATAGCTAATAAGCCAATCAAATCGACAGTGACAACATGTGCTGCAAGGGAGACCAATCTAACTTATTCAAATACTAAAGGCCGAAAAATATCTTAAATTACCGACAGTAACATCCTCTTTTGGTGGTTTTTCGCAATTTTGTAATGATTTTCATATTTCAGTACTACCAAAAAAATGCCTGATGCACAGAAAGCCATTTTGTGGTGATCTGAAATTAAAATTGTTGTTGGGACCAGTGGACTAGCACTTTTAGGAAAGACTGCCTTTCTCTCACCAAACACAGGCTTGGTATTTGCTATAGATGAAATTGACTATAAGAACGAAAGCAAAAGCTTATAAGGTTCTTTTCCAGTACCCTTAACGGATACGCCATGTTGCATGTATTTATGATGAACAAGGAAAATACAATAAGAAAATAACAAAAGTTACGCATTGATTGAAAAAGTTAAGAAAAAAGGAAGTATGACATTTTGTTTTTGAATGTTTTAATTTTGGAATGTTGGAATGCTAACTCTTAAAATGAGGATATCAAAATGACTAAAGATCTTTCAAGATAACTGAAACCATAGAAAATTGTTCTTAACCAACCTTGGTAAGATTTGCACAAACAGACACTTTCTGCTTTATTTATGTTTGATATGTGCAATTGCAAAGAGTTGGGTGGAACGATTTTGGATTAATTAATTTATTTATAATCTTAACCCTTTCATCCCTACAAACAACTTTATAAACACTTGCATCAGACGCCATTTTCGAAAGTTGGTACAGAAGACAAATTTTCTCAGAATTAGAAGTTCATTCTGTTTTAATCCCACTGATTTCAATGTTTGTTTTTTATTGTTTAGTTTTTGCTGGATATCATTGGTGCTTTGATTACTAGTTTCAATGTTCACTCCACTCAGAATAAAGTAAAGAAAATTAAGAAAGAGATGTGGGTAGTTAGATAGACATATAAGCAGAGAGGTTACCATTGATATAGAGATAACATGCTTATTTACCAAGCTAACTTCTTAATTGCCCCTCTTAACCCTATATTATTGGTACTCTTCAGAATTGTATGTTGAGACATTTCTAATGGGTAACCACAAAATACATTTGTTAAATAGTGTTGGAAATATTGCATTTAAAAGACTTTTTATATGCACATTGGTCTGCTAGACCCCTACATATAAACATACATATAACAAAAGATGGATTCATATGATTAGAATTGGAACAATTAATTTTCAATGACTTGCAAAATCTCATTTTATGATCTTCGTCAGATATTTTGCATTAAAAGAATTACCTACAGATTGATAGAGGCATAAATCTTTGAAAATACTATGTAAATCTAGAAAATATTTCAGTGTGCGACATTGTCCACTATGGCCTTTTTTTTATCATTTCTTTTTACATTATAAAACTACCAATATTTTTTCAAATGGGTAAGTTGAGTTGTTAAGTCTCAGATACTTCCTAAAGAGTCTATGTGTGTAGTAATGGGTTAAAATCATGAGATTATATGGCTAATTGTATTTAATGAAAGGTTTGCATCACATGCATGCAGTCAAACTTTGTTCATGTGAAAGTGAATAGATTCTACTCTAACCTGCTCCATCATGAAAAAATATATATGGTTATGTGTTTAAGGTACTACAGTTATGCAGTATGAAAAAAATCCACAAAACCTTTAATATGCGTAATTTGACTGTAGATTTAACAGAAAGTATTAAGGAATATTAAGGAATATATAGATAATTACATTACGCATCATAAATTGAACTCTGTTATAAAGTGGAAGGTTTCCCTTGGAGTCATAAATCAAATCGTGTGAGAACAGAATTTGAAGACTCCATAGACTTTATCTTGGATAACATTTTTATTTCATGCCCTGAAATATATAGATTATCATAAAAATGTTTATGAAAAGGATGTTGTGTTGAATGATCATTAAGCACTGTAGTATTTGTGTTAGACGCCACCATGGTGCAAAATCATGATGCACCTGATGATCTCATTGAAATTGTGCAGTGTTCCTTTCCTTAATCCATTTCCTTTGAAATGATCAGTTTGATGCACTTGCTTGTGTATCTATTAACCCTTTCCCAAACAATAACGACATTTGACGACTTTGTTGCAGACGACTTTAGAAAACATTGAGGGAAAAGGAATAATTGCTCATGATGAGCAATTTTTCCTTTTCCCACAATGTTTTCTGGCCTATCAGAAGATTATTTTCCAATTTCATCACATTTTAAAATGTCGTCTGCAACTCTTTCATATTGGGACAGTCCAAAATATGTTGTTTGGGAAAGGATTAAATACATTTTTGTCAAAAGCAGGGATTGATCACTGTTGCCATAAAGTTTCTGCAACCTATTACAAAGTTGTGCTTTTTTCCATATTTTGCAATTGCTGTCTGCCCTTTTCCAGTTTGACCAAATGCATTTATAATCACCTTATATCAGGGTGGATAAGTTTTTGTTTTTTTTCAACTTTAAAAATCACAGAAACCAAATTGAGATGAGGAAAATATAGTTATTTGAGGGTTCATTGCAAGACTATAGTAAGTGCTTGACAAACATAAAGCATTTACTATAGTCTTGCGTTGAACCCATGATAATGGTCTATCTGTAATACATAAGAGAACAGTGGTTCAAGGGTAGAGCATCAGCATCAAGTTACGAGGGTCATGGGTAAGATCCTTGTTACTAGCAGGTCCAATTTGAGATCTTATGTATCCAGGAGGCAGAATCTAGACTGATTTATTTAAGTTGTAAGAAGATGTTTCACAATTGATGTAAAATAAGGTTGAAACTTAACTGAAATAGCTTACAGGCAATTTAGATGCTTGTCTGGAAATTAATTGTTTTTGATCCGGTTTGATCTTTTGACAACTAAAGCATTGAGAATTTAATGTCTGTTTTATGTAAGATGCTTCATGACTTTGAATACTAATACCATTAACCATTTACCAAACACCATATTTTAGACTGTCCCAAATTCAGAGTTTGCAGACGAATTTTAGAATGTGATGAAATTGTAAACATATCTTTTGATAGGGCAATTGAGAGCACTTTCTCCTTTTCCCACAATGTTTTCCAGGGTTGTCTGCAACAAACAAGTTAAATCTTGTTATTGTTTGATAACGGGTTAGTTCAATCCTTATAATGGGTTAGTTCAATCCTTATAATGGGTTAGTTCAATCCTTATAATGGGTTAGTTCAATCCTTATAATGGGTTATTTCAATCCTTATAATGGGTTAGTTCAATCCTTATAATGGGTTAGTTCAATCCTTATAATGGGTTAGTTCAATCCTTATAATGGGTTAGTTCAATCCTTATAATGGGTTAGTTCAATCCTTATAATGGGTTAGTTCAATCCTTATTTCATCCTTATTTCATCTCTTTATATATAAAACATTGAGAATCTTTACCATGGATGGCAAAATCTGGTTTTGATTTCCAAGTCAGTAAATGCAAAATGTTTTCCTGCACTTGTGTGTATAAAGGTTATAAAGTGAATTCCAGTAAAAGATCACTCCTCCATTTATGCTTTTGGTCAAGCTGGGCAATATGGACAATTGAAACCCCTGCTCTCTTGAATATGACTAATAATGATGATAAATGAATAAATTGTGTCTCATTGACTTCATGGCCACCAGAAAAAAATTGACCAAGCTGAAAAGACAAGAATGAAAAATAACAATTCATGAATACAAAATTGTTCTTAAACATGTTCATGAGCATTAGAAATAGGTTCATGAATGTCAAGAACATGATCATGAACATGTTCTTGGACATTTCTTCATTTGAAAATTCTTTAACATGTTCTTTACATCATGGACATGTTCAAGAACAACTTTTTTTCATGAACGGCCACTTTTGTTCATATCTATTCATGCAGCTCATTAACACAGTCCTTGTATCCTTCTTAATCAGATAGGACTCATTGTTAAAGCCATACTTGCGCTCATTTACAATTGAATTGTGAAAGTTCTAGAATAATTGACAATAAACTTAAAAGTACTTTAAATTCCTATTTACAAAGGCACTGAGACGGTAACATGTACGCATGATGCTTTTAAAAAAGTGATTACGATAAAGTTTGTTTACAATTTGCGATAAAACAAGGTCAGCCAAGAAATGTCAGGAATGAATGCATCACGAGAAATTCTCCATTTTGAATGTTCACGTTTATTATTTTGAATAAACAACAGCATTTTTATGTGTTTCACGTGATTTTTCTTACCAGGTGATCGCCAATCACTAAACTGAGCGCTCCTTGCTATTTTAGATGTTTCTCCATAATAAACAATGAAGTTATATTGGTACATAAAATGACAATGATCAGAGGAAGAAAATACATTTTCTTCATGATATATGGTATCGAGAGCAACTCATTCTTTTGTAATGATGGTCTTTGAAGGGGATGCTACAAACCGAGGTATCATGGATGAAAGGCTGCAATATGTGCTGGAAAGTACAGAGTAGAATGGGAAAAAAAGATTACACCAAACAAAGATAAATCATTTTCAAGTCAGAGTAAACTTTAAGCAAATTGATTTCACATCTCATTTGTAGGTAGTGAAGAATGACTGCTATGAAATGTTAATGTTTTAAGGTAGCAAGAAGTTAATTCCACTTTTTGCTGTATTTTTCAGGTACCTGACAGCAAAAGAGAAGAAGCAGGTAGGAAAAGCATTTATTCTTATAATTTTCTATAAAATTTCCGGCAACTTGATGGTACTTTGTCATCAACCCATCACTCCATACAAGATAATTTGTTACGAGTCCGAAATGGAAGCGAAAGCTGACACCTAATTACAGGACATGATCATTATGATACCATTTGTGGGATCAGGTAGAACCTTTGTGACAAAAGGATGAATTGTTCGATTCTGCCATTCATATTCTCATATTCATTCTTAGTTTTATAAAAAAAAAAATTAGCCTCAAAACTGTTCCCCCCCCCCCCAACTTAAATGCTCTTGTGGGCTGGTCAAGCTGACTATAGAACCATCAGTATTCCAATCTACTGGAGACTACTCATCATTATAATCCTCAATCTGAACTCATAGGGTTTATCCAATGAAAACGCCTCTCACATTACGAGGGTTCAGTGCAAAACTATAGTAAGTGCCTCACATATGTGAAGGACTTACATTAGTTTTGCATTGAACCCTCGAAATTTATATGGATGCCGCCATATTGTTTCCCGGGAGACTGATGTCACTTTACTTTCGTTTTCAAGATCTTAAATGCGAAATCAAAAAAGTTGATTAATCTTATCAAGGAAACAACTTTATATATCACAACTTATAATTTCGCCATTTTGTATGAGTTACCAATAAAAAAATGATTTAAAAGGATGTCCAACACGCCCATACACATTGAACTACTTAATGTGGGCGCATAGAAAATGTGTAATATGCCGGAGGCGATTTACGCGAAAAAATTGTAACCTTACTCTTGTATCCGTGTATTTATTAGCTCACGGAAATACCGGAGTAGTTCCGATTGCATAAATCTAATACCTCTACCAACACAGATTCAGGCAATATGATTTTGTGTTCTTCACTCTAACCGCAAGGCCAAGGGCTCCAAGGAATATCGCACAGGTTGTTTTGCATGATGGTAAAATGGCATCATCGGTCCTAATAAGATCTGCCGCTGCTGACAACTTAAATTTTGCAATGGTTGTAAGAGTCATATTTGGATACAGACCTTGATAAGTAAATTGTAACATTGTACTTCAGTAGACTGTGTCAATAGACAGACTACCATTGACTAGGGTGCTAATCCCCTTGTTAATTTAATGTTTGTTTCTCACCTTATCGCTTTACCAAACACCAAATTTTAGACCGTCCCAAATTGAAAGAAACTGGGGATGACATTTCAAAATGTGATGAAATTGGAAAATAATTTTCTGATAGGGTAGAAAACATTGTGGGAAAAGGAGAAATTGCTCATTACGAGCAATTTCTCCTTTTTCCCACAATGATTTTCAGATTTATCTGCAACAATGTAGTCAAATGTTGTTGTTGTTCGGTAATGGGTTAATGTTTGTTTAGCACCTTATATGTGATGTTGCCTGTGAAAACCTTTTCCGAGATGCATTTTGCCCCAATGGCACACAAAGTCCAAGCTAAGCCTATCGATTTGAATGCAATTTGATACTTTTTTTTTCAAAAATCATTCACCATTGTAAAAAACATTTTCTAGAAGATGTTAAAAACAATTAAGCTGACTAGGAGTTTTGGGAGCAAATTTTCCAAACGCATTTGGAATTCAATACAAATTCTGTGAATGAATTGACTTTATGATTTTCTTGCATCGTAAACCATTGCGTGTTTGCTGACAATGATTTCTATATGATTCCGGTCAGAAAAGCTAATATTACATAGAATAAAACTGTTGTCTGTATATGGTTTCAAAATTCTGTTTATGTTATTGCATTTCTCCTTGTTAATGGAAGACTTTTGCGAGTCAATCACTTTTGTGAAGGACTTGGTATATTCTTGCCTTGAACCTGCAGTACATGGTCTTATATTTCCTAAAGAAAATATGCAATCAAACACTAGCCTGTTTCAGTTTACTTTTGTAGTAGTATTTCAGTTGACCTTCAAAGAATCTTTAATGGAGCAGCAGTTAATCCAGTACCAAACAGTAACAACATTTGACCAGTTTGTTGCCGGCGACTCAGGAGGAATTGCTCTTAACGAGCAATTTCTCCCTCCTTGGCCTGCTATGTTTTCTGCCCCATCAGAAGATCATTTTTCAATTTCATCACATTTTGAAATGTCGTCTGCTAACTTTTTCAATTTTGGACAATCAAAATGTTGGTGTTTGGTAAAGGGTTAAATGAAACATAATTTTACCATGCCCCAGTTTGTATGTGCAATCTTCATATTTGTACAATGGCAGAGCAAACTCTACTACTCACCCTATATTTCATTAATTTACTCATGTTAATTATTTTTACCTCTTCTACTTCATATTCTTATGTTACAGGATAAGACAACATATTGAAACAATGTTGATAAAGGAACAATTTGTCATGAGCAATTTGGTCTGCTTTCCACAATTGCTCACTGCCATCTAGAATTGATATGTCACTCTATCTTTCTCTATACTTAAGTTTTTATTTTTTTTCTATATAACAGGGTCTTAATGTTTGTCATCTGGGTGTTAAAGAAATCTAAGAAACTATGGCATAATTATATTTATCTGGTTATGGGTTGAAGAGCACTTGATGGCCATTTTGAAGTGGTCAAAGTTTTCTTTTGTATCCATTGACCATTAGTTCCTAATGCTAATATTATCAGATAGACTCTAGTGTTTGTCATCATAGTGGATTAGCGTTAAGATAATTCAGTAGACACTGGACAACGGCTTCATTAGATAACCTTTAGCGGAAAAAAATGCAGATATGACATCATTAAGCATGCATGTTTGAATGCTGTTGTTGGTAAGATATCGGAGACTACTATTGCGTATTGGATGCCCTATAGGAGGTAAGACTTAACCCTTTCCCAAACCCCAAATTTTCGACTGTCCCAATTTGAAAGAGTCTACAGATGACATTTCAAAAATGATGTAATTGGAAAATTTTATTCTGATAGGACAGAAAACATTGTGGGAAAAGGAGAAATTGCTCGTTTTGAGCAATTTCTCCTTTTCCCAAAATGGTTTCCAGAGTCATCTGCAGCAAAGGGGTCAAACGTCGTTACTGTTTGGTAATGGGTTAAGACGATGCATATAGAAAGTAGTATGTGTTTCAGCCCAAATGATGCTTTTATTAGATATAAAGAAACATTTTGTTTGGTTTTGTGTGCCCTAAGGTATACAGTCTAACTTGTGTAAAGCAGCCACCCTTTTAAGCAGCCAACCTGCCTTAAACAACCACTACAGAAAGTCCCATTGTTAGATTTATAGTGTACATCAACTTGTGTTAAGCAGCCAACCTGTCTTAAATAGCCAATTTGCTCTGTCCCATAGACTGGCCTCTTAACACAAGTTTGACTGCATTTATTAGTAAGGTGCACCAAATAACATAAGTTGTCGATGCGCCTTTAAAAACCTTTCATTCATTCAAGTAAGATCTAGAGAGTTGGTTTGAAGGAATCTTAAAACTATGCCCTTACAGCATTTTCTCCTTTTCCCACAGTGTTTTCCAGAGTCGTCTGCAACATACTGGTCAAATGTCATTATTGTTTTGTAATGGGTTAAAGAGATGTTTTGCATCACTGGTGTGGGAAAGAAGACAAGGAGTAAGAATAAGTCCACTTACTGCAATGGTATCAAACCAAACCAAAATATTGATCAGAAATTCTCAACAGAATTGATTTTGTATCATGGTACATGGTAGTGTGTCAATGGCGTAAAAGTCAAGTCTAAAAGATTATGATATAAAGCACTATAAAGAATTTCATCCTATGTGACCAACCACTTGAAAGTGATGCCCACTAGCCAATGGTTTTTATTATCAATAAACAATAAATTTCTCCGAGATAAATTGTTTCTCCGCCAGGGTGAAATAAAGTTCAATGGGCAGCTAATAAAAACTATTATCTGGTAAAAACTACAAGTCATTCCCAATAACCCCTTACTGCATGATACAGTCAAACTTGGTTTAAGAGGCCAGTCTATGGGACAGAGTAAATTGGCTGTTTAAGACAGGTTGGCTGCTTATCACAAATTGATGTACACTTTAAATTTAACAATGGGACTTTCTGTAGTGATTGTTTAAGGCAGGTTGGCTGCTTAAAAGGGTGGTTGCTTAACACAAGTTAGACTGTACATATGGGACCCACGATGCATTTCCGACGAAAGACTATTTGGAATTTATTTCAAAATTGATATTGACCAGAAATTTCCCCTGTTTTTCATGATCATTGTCATCATTAGTAACATGCAGATTTTTCTTTTTGTTTGATTAGTTTCATTCTTATATTACAAAGAGGATTCATACTTCTTTCCTCACTTCAAATTTGCCATCTGCTGTAAATACTTTCAATTTGGACATATCGTAAAGTTTCAATTAAGGGATACGGAACTTTCTATTACCATTTGTGTATGAGTATGCTTTCAAATTCCTGAACCAATTACGAATTTACAAACGGGATAATGGTGAGAGATCATTATCAGTGTTAATTATATCAGAGTTGTTGACATGCTGGTCATCTCTGGACATTGCACCAGTAACCCAACCAAAGAAGTCTTTAACCCTTTACCAAGCGTCAAACTTCCGACTGCCCCAAATTGAAAGAGTTTGCAGACGACATTTCAAAATGTGATGAAATTGAAAATCAAACTTCTGATAGCGCAGAAAACATTGTAGAAAAAGGAGAAATTTATCCTTTTCTTATAATGTTTTCTAGAGTCGTCTGCAAAAAACTGGTTGAATGTCATTATTGTTTGGTAATGGGTTAACCACTTCTTATTGACTCAATTTGGCAAGTATGCAGCAGACGAATTAAGAAAACACTGTGACAAAAGAAGAAATTGCTTGTCCAAAGCAAGTTCTCCTTTTGTCACAGTGTTTTCTTGTCAATATAACAAAGCAAACATTATAATCATATTTTGGTCTGCTGTTGCTTTGAATTTGGATTTTATTAAAATATCATCCGCGGGAATGGGTTATAAGAAAGAAATATGAAAGCCTTGTTATTGTGAATGACCCCGTGGTGATGTGGTAGGCTATTGACCATGTCAAGATAATTTACCATTAATTTGTTACTCTGTAATGATACATACTGGTTGGATCTCAAAGAAAACTAGCCTTAACCCTTTACCAAACACCAAATTTTTGACTGTCCCGATTTTGAAAATATGTTACAAAGAGAGAAAAAAGAAGTTATTTTGATTACATAGACTAACACTATTTTCACTGTTAATGATTATCATTCCATCATTCATTTTCAAGGGTTCAATGCAAGACTATATTAACTGCTTTACAAACATGAAACACTTACTATAGTCATGCATTGAACCTGCATTTTCTGAAAATAATGCTTTGTCTAGATTACCATGTGCCGTCTGCTGATGCTTTCAATTAAGTTTTATAACCAAATTTCAAATGCAAGCTCTTTCAGTTTAGGACAGTGGAAAATTTGGAGTTAAGTAAAGGGTTAAACACACAATTCATCCTGTTGTCAAAGTTGTTTCTACCATATGATAAAGAAAATGCATTGCCTCTTAGAATGCTGGGCATTTTTCGTAACAATAGATTTTTGTGTATTCTGCTTTCCAAACCTTAAATATCTGCTTAATTTTGATGAGGTAAGGTTCTCACAGTAACAAACAGGTTAGATCACAGACCAGCTGCAAATATACTTGGTGGCTGGCCTAGATCTAACCTGTTTGAATAATCATGAAGTCGGCTCCAGCACTATAAGGGTTGCAACTGTTTATTGCTGTCTTCTTCGGTTGCTTTCAATTTTGACTGTTCCCATATTTCCCATATTAGGAAGTGTGTTGAGCCTGAACTTTTGAATAGATCAAGTACTTAAAGCAAGTGAGACTATGGAGTAGATCCTGAGACTTGGCAAAAACATCCTGTACAACAAGTACTCATTGTCTTTATAATTAAACCCTTTACCAAACATTAGATTTCGTCCCAAATTGAAAGAGTTAGCAGACAACATTTCAAAATATGATTTAATTTAAATCAATCTTCTAATAGGGCAGAAAACATTGTGGGAAGAGGTGAAATTGCTTGTTAAGAGCAATTTCTCCTTTTCCCACTATGTTTTCCAGAGTCTTCTGCATGCAAGTGGTTAAATGTGGTTATTGTTTGGTAATGGACTAACCCCGTTCCTCCATGATACATCCCCTGCTAAGGTTTCAAGAACTTGTCCATGAACTTCATACACATTCATAATGTTAAATAGCCGTTCATGAACACAATGCTGTTTGTAAATTGTTCAATAATTCAAGAACATGTTCATGTACATCAAGAACAGGTTCATGAATGTATTCATGAACCTGTACATGATGTTCAGAAACCTTTTCTTGATATTCAAGAAAAATTTCTGTGTTCATGAACAAATATTTGACATTCATGAATGTTCATGAAGTTAAAGAAATAGTTCTTGAATCTTTGGTACAGGAATAACTAAACAGCTTCTCCTGCAGAAGACTTTAGCAACCACTGTGACAAAAGAAATGCTCGAAATGACGATGGTTTCTACCCAATATCATTAAAAAACTTTTTTTCTCAATTTGTTAAATGTCATCTGCTGTTGTTTTCAATTTTTTGTCTGCTGCAAAATCTGTTATGTGGCAATCAGGTTAACATAAAAATTGTTCAGCTTCATATTTAGCAGCCAAAAGATGAATGTTTAATCAGTTCCTGTTTTTTAGAGTTTTGTTAATAAAAGCCAGAATGTCAGCCAAGAGACTGCAAAAATGTGTCAAATGAGTTATAAATTAATTATAAAACAATATTTTAAAACATAGCAAAATACCACATCATCATGACAATAAAAAGCTTGCACTATTTATTAGCAATTTTTCGAAGTCCTAGTATTACAAATTGTGTAGCATAATGATTTCTTTCCAATATCACAATTTTTTTTCTTACTTAGTTTATCGTGTCAATAGTACTTATTGTGTCATCTGCCGATGCTTTGAATTTGGACCAGTTTCACAATATAATATGAAGGATTTGGTAAACAAGTAGTAATATTGGTAGTTAACCATGTGTATATAGCTACAAGAGGTATTCTAACTGAAGTGAAATAAAAGGATACAGAGTAAGGAAATACTTTGGAGGATTATAACTGTGTAAATGTTGGTATAAAGAATGTTAAATCAGAAGGAAATTTATATTACAGAAATGTGTGGAAATATGGAGATGTGGCTGGGTTATTAGTTAGTATGTATGAAAAAGTGTGTTATTATAACTATTTAAAACTCTTCCCAATATAAAGATTGATTCAGTTGTCTTAGCATGATGCATCGTAAGAAATCGTAGAGAACAAAAAAAAAGAGTGCAAAATATAAGGAATGTCTCCTTTTGCCACTTTGTTCAAGCTGCTTGTTCACAGATGTGAGGAAATTTGGAAGTTAAAGCTCAATATCTTTAATACTGTGCAACAGTTGTACTGTTGTATGATACACACTAGATAATAACCATTGGAAGCAAAATGATTTTGTATTTAAGTTTTTAGAGCCTGTTTAATTAACCCTTTCCCAAATAATAACGACATTTGACGACTTTGTTGCAGATGACTTTAGAAAACGGTGTGGGAAAAGGAGAAATTGGTTGTAACGAGCAGTTTTTCTTTTCGCATAATGTTTTCTGCCCTATCAAAAGAATATTTTCCCAATTTCATCACATTTTGAAATGTCGTCTGCAAACCCTTCCAATTTGGGATGATCGAAAATTTGTTGTTTTGGAAAGGGTTAAACAGAATTGATATGTATTCAGATCCAAAAGAGTTTCTATGATTTTGAGTATATATACAGTTAATATTTAGATATATTGACACTTCTTTGATTAATTATGCTTTCAATATCTACTTTGATTGTATATCATTCAACAATACAAAAACTGTATTGTTCCAACAAAGTTCTATCTTGACTGTCAAATTTCCTCATCTGTGAACAATCAATTTTAAGACCTAAAACAAAAAGTTAGAAATTCTATTTTTTGTGTATTGTGTACCTGCAATGAATGTTGTCTGCTTCAAGTAAGTTTCAACAAGAATATGATTAAAAAGCTTACCGATTTTTTCAAATTCTATGCATTTAACCCTTTACCAAAGACCAAATTTTAGACTGTCCCAATTTGAAAAAGTTTGCAGGCAACATTTTTAAATGTGATGAAATTGGAAAACAATCTTCCGAAGGGGCAGAAAACATTGTTGGAAAAGGAAAATTTGCTCGTAACAAGCAATTTCTCCTTTTTCCACAATGTTTTCCAGAGTCGTCTGCAACATACTGGTCAAATGTCATTATTTTTTGGTAATGGTTAAATGCATTTGAATAGACTTCAGGAATACACATGCAAAAAGAGAAACTGCTTATGATATGCAGGCTCTTCTTTTGTCACATATGTAACTTCATAATGTTATCAATAAAAGTGTGATATTTAGCATTTAATTACATCTGCTATTAATATTGGAGGGAATGGGTTAAAACTAAGGTTTTGATTAAATCTTATAATTGTTTCAATTGTACTTTCTTATTGAGCAGCAACTAAAGGTAAATTTTCTTTCTTGAAGTCTCCATGAACTGATGTTTTCCAATTTGTTTATGTTTCAACAAAGTGCATAATTATAACCTTGATTTAGTATTTTAAATGTCTACGAACTATGCAAAGCCTTATTAGCTCTGTCGGTAGCATGGAAACAGGGGACACGAGTATGAGACCTTGCTTGGCCAATTTTCTTTCTAATTTTTAATGAAGCCAATGTGACAAGATTTGAATAAGTCTCTAACAAAAGTTGGAAGTTCAATATAAGACATTGGTTAAGTTTTACACATTTGTAAAAGACTTTATTCAATAATTGTATTCTTAATGACTTAAGTTAATTATATTTGCTATAATATTTTTAAGCATTAGGATTTTGTTAAGGTTCTATAAGTATAAGTTGTCTTATTAGTGCTATCTTTCTTCAACATGCTTCTTTCTTGTGGAGCTTATTTAATGGTTATAAACACAGTTGGTTCACTACATAATAAATCAAATTAACGCATTTTGAACCATTTGAAACAAGTCCAAAACATTCTGGTAGCTAATTACATAAATGGGATACATGTAAAGATTGCTTCTAGCAAAAACTCATCACAATTGAATAATGAGACTAGAGAAAACATTTATTGAAGTTTTCTTAGAAGAGGATTACTGAATCATCATGAAAAAAAGAATATTTTACTCAGAGCTAGCGAGTATTTAAATTCATCTCCAGCATTTACATATACATAGGATAAGTTTTAATCAAATTTCCTACAATATTTATAAAAAGTGTTGCCTTGTAATTATGCAATTGCCTTAATTGGCTAATAGCACTGTATCATGGCTCTATTGTGTCTTTTGATAAAGGAATTTGTTGTTTTGTTGCTCTACAAAGCAATTCTATAAGTTGTTCAGTTGTAAGCCCTGGATCCAAAGAAGTACTATCCTTTTAACTCTTATAGTGCTGGAATCGACTTCAGTCTTATGCAAACAGGTTAGATCAAGGCAACCAGAGATGACAACAAATAATATATTTCCCTTATAGTGCTGGAACCTCCTCTATGCTTATTCAAACAGGTTAGATCCAGGCCAGTCACCAAGGAAATTATGCAGCTGGCCTGTGATCTAACCTGTTTGCTACTCTTAATATCTTTTCCCGTCAAAATTACGCAGGTATTTAAAGTTTGGGAAAGCAGACGCCACAAAAATCTATTTATAGCAAATTATCCAGAGTTTTTAGCAGTTTACAACATTCATCTTTGTGTCAATTAAGATATGATTCACCTGAAATTGAAAAGAAGGAATCAATACATAACATCGTCATAGTAACCCTTAGAATTCTGGGTAATTCTCTTTAAATAGATTTCTATGTCGCCTGCTTTCCAAAATCTTAAATATCTGCTTAATTTTGTTGAGGAAAGATTCTTGAAGTAGCAAACAGGTTAGATCACAGGCCAGCTGCCAATTTACTTGGCGGTTGGCCTAGATCTAACCTGTTTGCATAGGTATGAAGTTGGTTCCAGCACTGCAAGGATGAAAACATAACATCGTCATGTTGGAAACCCTGGACTACAGGCGATCTTTTGATACATGTTTTTCGGTGAATACATAATGAGTTAAACACCGTTGTATTAGATAATTTATATGCAAATGCAGGTACAACTTATTCAGATTGATATTGAATGCAATTTTTGCAGCTGCTAAAAATGTTTGATTTTTTTTTTGTTCCTAATACCAATTGTACTGCAGTACCTTTATCAAAATTGTCATGAATAAAGATAAAAACATAACATAAACATAAATTTTATTTCGCAATTGGACTTGAGCATGGCAATGCTCACTGTCCATTGCAATGTATATATATAAACAATGAAAATGCATCAGCACTGAATTATACCAAAGTTGTGCCACAACATTGATATGGTTGAGAACTTTCAGTATGTTGTAAAGATGACTTTGTGTCACCCAATGTTGAAACCATCATCAGAGAACAACTTAAGTATAGAAATAAATCAAATATTCTGGTTTGGGATAGGAACTATTGTGACAAAAGAAGATATTGTCTTATTGAAGTGAATCTTTTTAATCAATTTTTGTTATTAATTCATCTGCTCAATATGTCTATAAATTGAAATTATATGTGAAGCATAAAGCCTACTGATATCAACATTATCAGACAGAATCTTAACATCACATCTGATAATCCTAGGCTGTTGGTACCTTTTAGAAGAAAAGTGTCGAAAAATTAGGTTACCTTTACTTTACTCAACCACTGACAAAGATACCGGTTGTTAATTAGCCTGGCCTTAATTGAATAATTGAAACTGCTATAACAAGGGCAATAAAGATTCATCAATTTTGCACATAATATGGTTAAAAGATGTTTTATTACCTTGTAAATTGAAGGGAATGTTCACTCTGTGTAATGTCCTTGACATTCGGAGTGCCACTTACTTGGTGCAATTTCCTGTATATTCTGAAGTTGTTGCATGGTCCTCCCACAAACAATGCTCTCTTCTTTTGACGCAGCGTCTTTGACTCAATTATTCAGAGAAAAAAATCAAACAATTAAGAATTTTTTATTTGATCCGTTATCGTTTTCCTTCATAATCATTAGCTGTTTTAATACGCTTTCATTTGAACCCGAAAAGAAATCATTGTGACAAAAGGATCCATTGCTCATGATGAGCAATGTATCTTTTTGTCACAATAGGCTTTACCTACATTTTTCAAATAAACTTTTATACTTCAATGTCGGTTGTCAGTTGTTACTTTTAATTAGGACCAGTCTCATGATCCTAGAGTCCTGGGGCCCGTTTTACTAAACAACTTACGGAAAATGTTTGCGTAAGTCATAATTGATTAACATGGATAATATCTTCAATAGAAGTACAATATTGCAATGTGACACGTCATTGGAAGCGTCTCGGAGAGACGATTCCAATGATGTGTTACTTTGCAATATTGCTTTTCCAAATATTGAAATAAAAGGACTTGTTGTTTTAGACTTACGCAAATCTTAAGCGTAAGCTGTTTAGTAAAACGGGCCCCTGCATGGCCGATTGGGTAAGGTGTAGGGTTTGTGACACCGCTGGTCCTGTGTTCAATCCCCACTAGCGGTACTGGGATTGTTTTTACATGAGTGTCCTTGAGCAAGAGACTGTAGAACCCTGCCTAGCTAGAACTTGTGAAAATCAGGAAAGCTGTAAAATAGCTAAAATTCATTTTAACACAGCGATAAACCCCATATAAACAGAGTTACATAAACAGTAATGAAGTAATGGGTAAAAATAGTTTATGACTAGTTATGCATTTGTTCCTTGGGTCAAAGGTGAATAAGAAATTTTAATTAAAGAAAGAATTTGAATGCAGGTCACAGGTTGATTAATTTAGGAATAAGCTGACCTACTTCCTTCCATACTGGAGTACTATTAGGAAAAGTAGTTGAATAAATAAAGTAAAGAATATAGGTTAATGTGAAATGGTATGGGGAATATTAAGACTTATCAAATAAATGGCATTGGATGACAGGTCTTCCCTCATATGTATGTGTTTTCAAGCACCTTCAGCAGATGACCCAAAAAAACTGTTGTGAGAAATTGAGAAATTGCTACTCAAGAGTAATAATTGCTCTCTTTTGCCATAATTGTTTCTGCCAAATATCATAACCAACATGATTTTTTTCAAGCACAAATCTCTATGGGTAAAATTTCTTTATATAAAACTTTGTCACCAGTCTAGATTAAAATGATTGAGTTGAAAAATAATTTTCTGATAGGTCAGAAAACATTATGGGAAAAGGAGTTATTGCTTGTTAAGATATTTTCCAGAGTCATCTGCAACAAACTGGTCAAATGTCATTATTGTTTGCAAATGAGTTACTAGACACTTTTTTTGCAAATTTTGTTGTAACTTATTGACAGCACCAACACTATAAGTTAAAGGAAAGAAATCAATTGGTTAGCCATTCAAATACTGTGTTCTTATTGGTAATGAAGAAAAGTCAGCATAACAAAATTAAAGATAAAACAAAGCACATGCCATTTTAAAATCTAGTTTCATATTATAAGAATCTTTCCTGGATTAGAATTTGTTTTTGCAAACTTCATTTATGACATTTTAATTTTGATATGAAAATTAAAATTGAAAGGGAGGTTATTGATATGAAATAAATAACAAAATCATTGATATTCATTTTGTAAATATAAATTCAAAATCAGACAAATTTTGAAAATTGGCTCAGTGAATGTCTTCGAGGCGATGCATATTTCATGAATTACATTTAAACTAATTCTATTACCAAAGCAATAACCAGTTTTCCATTACCAGGGTTTTACCTTAATGTAGAAACCCATGAGAAAGATAAAAGGTTTAGAAATAATGTTTGTGTAGAAAGGTTGCCTACTGCTACATGGAACAAAAGTTATATCATTACTCTCAGCTAATGAACATAATTTTAGTAATAAACTTAAAGATTATCTATACAACCATCCTCCAGCACGAGATTTCTTGTTATGATCCTTTAGTATGGGACTAAACTTAGCCTTGGCAAAATATCAAAACAAGATTACCAAACGCTTTACAAAGTAATTATTCATTTTGAGTCATCTAAAGTTGAAGACAAAAGATACCAATTTGCTGATTTGAGAAATTACATGTGATTTGTCCTTCGGCCACACACTGTAACACTAGTTAAACGTTATTTCACATACTTTGTTATTGTCACTCGAAGTTGACTTTCAATCTTGCAAATATAAGTTACTGCAAAATATAGTAAGAAACATGAAGTTTTCCTTTTTATAATTCTTCTGTGATTTGCTTAAAGTACTGTAATTATCCTATGAATTTGGAGACCCTATTAATTCAGACACCATTGATAATAAA
Source organism: Cerastoderma edule (assembly GCA_947846245.1). NCBI lineage: Eukaryota > Metazoa > Mollusca > Bivalvia > Cardiida > Cardiidae > Cerastoderma > Cerastoderma edule. Next base: position 19,011,629 of record OX401408.1, read on the forward strand.
CAAAGATATTTTTTGTGAACCTAGTTTCAGACACCAAGAACATTAACAATATATAACATCAAAGTCAAGGCAACTGTTTCAGTTTTCACTTCCAGAACTAAAAAGAACTTTTGATTTAGTCAAAATTGAAACCATTGCAGTATTCACTATGGTTCTCTTGGTTTTATTAGTCTTCTGCGTCTGAATCTGTTAATAAGCCCACATGTTGCTGGAACAATCCTCCAACCCAACACACACACATATGGGAATGTGTGACTGGTCTAAATCTAAAAGCTACTCAAGATTATATTATAGAGATTTAACAGATAATGCATATTGAAATGATTATTGTTAGAAACAAGGTTGATATAATGATCATTTGCTCACAATGCACAATTTATCTTTCCTTAAACCAGTGGTTCCTAATGTTTTCTGCAGCTGATACAGCAAAGTGAGCTATAATGGAGTGATGGGTTAAATAATATTAATGGGCTTTTTTTAATGCAAAAATTGTAATAAAGAGAGGTCAAGGATGGGAAATATTAGAGAAGGGGTCATTTGAATGTCAAGAAAACATTTCAGGATGAATGGTTATTGTTTCTGACTGGCTATCAAGAGGAGATGGCTTCCCATCAGTATGCCTACAGCCAAACAATATGTGTCATTCTCTTACCCTTTCACTCATACGTAATGGTCCAGTGGTAATGGTGGTGGGTTTTGTAACACCGGGGTGGCAGGGTGATCACATGACCAATGTTTACGAAAAATGTCCAAACAAGATGGCCATGCCACAGGTAAATTTGCTTTTTTCATCAGATTTCAATTGTTTTCCACTCTTGTATATACACACCATGTAATTGATTGTTGGAACATGGAGTATATAAAATAGTTGAAAACAAGATAAATCAGCTGAAAAAATGCATAAATACCTGTTCATTCATTGGCGATGTGCTTTATAAATAAAAACATTGATCACATGATCACCCCACCTGTGAAAGTGCTAACTTAGTACTGATGAATGTCATGAAAGCAACTGAAAATTAATACAACTGATAATTTCTTGACAGGACATTAGACCCAATACTTTTTGTTTACTCTATTCATTAATATAATTGATTTGCATCACACAACCATATTTAAAACCAATCATGAATGTGACACACATGCTAGTAAAGTATTGTTTAATAATCAAGTAACAAGTAAAACTATTGTAGATTTTTTGTTTTCTAACATGGCCCTTTGTTTTATTGACCTTCAAGGCAAACTTTATGTCAACCTTCTGCTTCAGTTGTTTATGGCCAACATGCCTGGGAAATTATAACTGTTATCTACAGCATTCTGATAAGGTGCATTAAGTGGTAATATCCCATTTTATTACACCCAGTGAACACTTGATTTAAAGCAAAAAAAAGGGTTTGGATGGCATAATACTCTGTGGTGCCACAGGTACCTGGTAACCTCAGAACCTCAAGTATCAGGCTTATGTGTGAAGGTTTGTTGGTTCAAGACCATAAGACATTTAACCTAAGACATGGAAAAATCATCAGAAGTAATTTTTTTCCTCTATTTTATTTAATATTGTTGCATTATTAACCCTTAGAATGCTGGGTTATTTTCTAGAAATTGATTTGTGTGTCGTCTGCTTTTCAAAACCTTATATATTTGCTTAATTTTGTTGAGGAAAGATACTCATAGTTGCAAACAGGTAAGATCAAGTGCCAGCCTCCAATTCTTTTGGCGACTGGCCTGGATCTAACCTGTTTGCTAAAGTATGAAGTCGGTTCCCGCACTATAAGGGCTATTGCTTACAAAGGCAGTTCCATGCCTAAAGAAGGCAAGATTTGTTTTGATCATACGATCATGGATATGTAAGCTGCCACTGTGATATAGCTGGAAAATATGTTAAACCCAAACAAACAAACAAAAACTAATAAACCTTTAAAAAACAGCAGTTTTCTCTTTAGTGGTCTTTCTATATATTCATCAATTATGAAACTTTCATGCAAAGTTTTGTCATGTCAAATAGAATACATAAACCTTTCTAATCTTGGTCTGCAAAATGTATCTGAAGCTACACTGATTGTTCTGTGTGTGACTTGAGCAAGACATTCTTTTTGTGAAGGACATGATTACGTCTCATACTGGACCCAAGACTCAATTTTAAGCCTCTTGGTATAGACCGGCATCAACAGTGATCTTTTTACACAAGCAACATTTAACAAGTTCTTGATTTTATTTCTTAACCCTTATAGTGCTGGAACCGACTTCATGCTTATGCAAACAGGTTAGATTCCAGGCCAGTTGCCAAGTTGATCGGCGGCTGGCCTGTGATCTAACTTGTTTGCTACTCTAAATATCTGTCCTCATCAAAATTAAGCAGATATTTAAGGTTTTGCAAAGCAGACAACACAATAATTACCCAGCATTCTCAGGGTTAAGGTGAAGGTCCGTTAGAACAACCTTGTTTTTTTATGACTCGCGATAGTTTCTGGTACAAACACATTCCCATACAAATCAAACTGATATCATATTTTGTTGACAATTCAACACAGCATATGGAAGGTATCCTGAAACAAATCTTGCTTATACCATATAAGTTTATGTTTAACCAGTTTGTTGCAGATGACTCTGGAAAACATTGTGGGAAAAGGAGAAATTTTTCTGTTCTATCGGAAGATTATTTTTCAATTTCATCACATTTGGAAATGTCATCTGCAAACTCTTTCATTTTGGGACTGTCAAAAATTTGGCGTTTGGTAAAGGGTTAATCAAATTTTTAATGAAATTCAGCATACAAATATTTAAAACAAATTGTCCAAAAAAAAGTATGTTAATGAAAGAAAATAAAAACTCGTTATCATTTTACCTTTATATTGGATTTTGTGTCTGGTCAAAATTCAAAGAAATAACAGACTACAATTCGATGTAAAAATTGCCAGGACTAACCCACAAATCGGCGTGAGTACTGGTGTAGTATCTAGGAATCAGTCATCAAAAGTGAATTTAATAAGCTATAAGCTTCCGTCACAATCTATGTAAAATGAATAAGTTTAAACTTTATACTTGTTGATTACCCAGGAAGCATGTTTGAGCAAACAGTCCAAGTCAAAGAATCATTTGAAAGCATCTTTAAACAGAAATCTAATTTGTTTACAAGATCTAAACTAATCTAAATACCTCTTTTAGGTGTGGCTTTGAATGTCAAATACTTCACACTGTTAATCTTGGTAAGGAGAAACATTTCAGTGTGATAATTAGCATAATAATATGACAACTTGTGTTGGCCAGGGAGGAATTTTTCCAAGATTCATCACAATAGTTTACTAAGTGCTTCACAAATGTGCTTCACTGAACCCTTGGTTTGTGATGGGTTATGTGAACTAGTGTCATCAAACCATTAGTCCTTAACGACTTACATTGCATCTTTAGCTGTGAATTTAAGAGACTATTTAGCAAAAAAATTAGAAAGTGTTCATGATGCTTAGGGCCTATGGAAAAGTATGGCTGCTGGTCTTACGAACTTACGTCTTTATACTCATATTTCTATTTTAACCTTTATTGTATTTCATCTTCAGAAGTACATTTGAAAAAATAGAAGTATGTTAGAATTGAGAAATTACTCAAAGTGTGTTGAGCCAAAGGAGAACTTTTATTTGGGATATTTGAAGTTTATTGTCTTTTTTTTAACGGAAAATTGTGTTGCCATGGTGTTAAATCCCATTCAAAGAAAAAAGCAACACCTTTTTTACAACTTCTCATATTTAAATAATTTTCAAATTATATCAACTCTTGTTTAAATGCATTTTACTGATTGGTTTGTAATGAGAAATGCACATTTCCTTTCGAAAATAAAAAAAAAAAGTTGTGAAAAAGATAAAGTCATATGTAATCAATATTGTCAGAATGGTTTCATAATTTGTTTGCGGAACAAAGATGTGAATATTTAGAGTTATAATTTCAACTGATTTACCATATTGAAATTGTTCATACAAAAGCTAGGGAATGGAGGAATTAACAATAGATATTCACAGTAAATATATGGTAAATGATGGAAATACAGACATGAATAATGAGAGGAATGTGATATGAGAATGGATGACAGGATATTTAATATTATATCACAGAATAAGTGATAAATCCCAGCTGTCCGTCTGCCATTGTTCTCTTTTAAAAAGTTGTTTTCCTTTGGACCTTTACAAAATTCATAAAGCAGAAGTTGTATTAACCGTTTTCCATATGCGAACTTTGCGACTGTCCCAAATTGAAAGAGTTTGCAGACGACATTTCAAAATGTGATGAAATTGAAAAGTATCTTCTGAAAGGACACAAAGCATTGTGGGAAAAGTAGAAATTGCTCATTAAGAGCAATTTCTCCTTTTCCCACAATGATTTCCAGAGTAATTTGCAACAAACTTGTTAAATGTCGTTATTGTTTGCCAATGGGTTAAGAGATATATCCTTTCCTGGTTTCCTTCTTTATTTTTTCCTTCAATTTAACCTTCATTTAATCATTTAATTGAAATACGGTGCACGGTCTATTTTTTTTAGCCCATAACCAAACAATAACAACATTTGACGACTTTGTGCAGACGACTCTTGAAAACATTGTGGGTAAAGGAGAAATTGCTCTTAACAATAAGATTATTTTCCAATTATATCACATTTTGAAATGTTGTCTGCAAACTCTTTCATTTGGGACAGTTGAAAATTTGTTGTTTGGGAAAGGGTTATAACCTCGATATATGGTATATAATGGCTTTACTTCCAATTTGCCTGATACCAAAATTTGAAAGTGACCGTAGGAGATAGGCTGTACCATGTGATGATATATATACGATTTATGATGGCAAAAATATGATCCAGGCCTATTATCTAAAAGGTGGTCATAAAAACTACATTGTGATTTACTCATGGGGCCCTTGACATGATACTTTTATTGGCTGTTGGAAATAAAATGTGGATTTTGATACCCAAATGACTGTCACAAGGTGGGGAATTCGCAAACAGGGTCACCATCCATTATTCTTATAGGATTTGAATGAGGTGAAACATAGTTTAAAGCACTTTCAGGACTGGTATTAAGTGCATTCAACAACAGTTTTCATTGATAAATTTCATTTTGTGTTTCGTCATGGTGTTTATCGTTTGCAATATGTGTTGAGTAATGCCATATATGATGGTACTGGTGGTCTTGTGGATTTTTGTTTGACAGCTATCTGACTGCATCCTTGACTAACAATGGATTTTGAAAGTGGAATTAGTGATCAAAATACTGTGGAATAGTTACAAGAAAAAACAAACATTTTACACAATTATCTCAACACACAGGCATCTTACAATAGTCTGTCTCATCATTCAAGACCAATTTCTCGTTTTCCCACAATGTTTTCCAAAGCCGTCTGCAACAAACTGGTCAAATGTTTTTATTGTTTTGTAATGAGTTAATGTAACAAAATGAAATCTGTTAAAGAGAGATTATGTATCTGCAGTCTTTTGTATCAGAATGGCAAGGGAGATAATTCAACATTCAATTGATGTTAGTTGTCACATAAGGGAGGAAAGCTGAGTGCCTTCCCCATTTGAAAGTTAACCCTTTAAGGTATAGAGATAAGGCTTATCAATGACACCATAGGTATAAACCATCCGATTATCGGAGACCATTAACGCATACATAATCAGTCACCCTAGGTACATATTTGCACAGGATTATCTCCGATAATTGTCACTGATTGGGGTACTGTTAATTAAACCAAGATTAATGCAATTTTCGTTAATCCAATAGATTTTCACAGAGAATAAAGGACGACGAGAACAAAATTTCTTTTAAATTGATGTTATTTTCTATTTTTTAGTGATACATACATATTAAGATTAAGGTGAAGAAAAGTAGACAAACAATGAAACTGTATATTGCGGTGTGAATTATACAAAATCAAAAATAATAAATGACGTATGTGTTCCCCCTGAGAGATCCCTAATTTGTTTTTCTGTTTTGTCATCAATTGATGGGAATTTGGTTGACGAAAAATGCCATTCACGACGGAGAAACATGCTTTGTCTTAGTATATTTCTCAACAAAACTGAATCGTTTTACTTCTATCTCCATTAAAACCATTTCCAAATCAAAAAATGTTTTTCAACGCAATATTGCTTCATAAGGTAGTCAAACCTTGTCCTCTAACACATGTAAAACTGTATAAATTAATTCATTATGGCAACGAATCATGCTTATATTTCCGTAAAATATGTGTCCATGGGTGATGAATCTATCAAAAATTCGTTGTTGTAGTCTAAAACGGAGGAATAATCTAATTTGATTGTCCGCGAATTGGTAAGATTTATCAGCATTTCTTCATCTTCATGCTCAAAAGATCAATCAAATGACTGCTCTATATCTACACTGATGTCTGACCTGCGATCGCAAGCACCTAAATTGACGTAATACTTTAAGTAGCCGTCTTTATAACGTCCTTTATTCGATGGCTTTATTTTCATTCGCTTTCAACTTTGAACAACAGCTCTGTGTCATAAACATCATTTACGGGTTGCGTGCCGTATGCTCACTCTCATTTTAATTGGATAGTACTTTTAGATATATGTTAATTTTTTAAAGAATTGCGTGAAATCCTTATCGAGTCTTTACAAATCGGCATTGTTTTGATCTTTTATGACCGGATATTGAAGGCCTCTCACATTAATTGGGTTGGTAGTGTGAATTCCCTTCATCTCAATTTGATAGCGTCTTTTTATAAGGGTGTAGTGGAACCATTATCAAAAGATTCTCTCCAGAGCAAAAGTTAAAACTTTGACCCTATGATTTTATCATCGGAAATGAAAGAAAACATATTTATTTAAGAGGAAAATAAAATTTGGAGAAAGTGACGTGTGTGTTTATGTGTGTAATTAAGGGTTAAAGTTAAATCATTTTTTCAGCTGTCAAAAAGCGTTCTATGCGGTCATCGATAGAACGTCAAAATGGGTTTTATACGGTAATAGGTATAACGGCGAAAAGCGTTTTATGCGGTAATTGATAAGGCGGCGAACGGCGCTATATACCGTAAAGGGTTAATATAAAGCAACTGACAGTTATCTTGAAAGGGAAATAACATTTTCTTGGTTATGATTGAAAGACAATGTGCGAAAATGAGAAAATTCTCATCAAGAGCAACATCTGTCTTTGACAAGCTGGTCATTTTCCTTGATTATTCTGTAGCAAGAGCTTGAAAGTAAGAATATATATCGATGGTTCTACCCGCCTTGACCAGCCCTTATGGGTAGTTGAGTATGGGGTCTTCCTCCATCATTAAGAGTCGGGCATTGCTACATAAGTGAAATATTGTTGATGTGATGTAAAACCCATATATAAAAAAAATATAAAAAAAAGGACAGGGAAATCATGTCAGAATCAGAATAATTTAATGGATTAAATTCAGTACATCATATTTTTAAGCAATATGTTTACAAAATAATGTAATGTCAAAACTGATTATTTAATCTGGGGAGACAGTGGTAGAAACCCCTAACCATGAGTCATTTGTGCACTTATTTCAATACTTTCAATTCTCTGTTACTTGATGTTTCTTAATGAAATGTCATGGTCAGTGGAAAAGAGTTAATGAAAACAGTTACACAAGAATCAAAGTTTCCTTTTAAAGTGCACTGAATCTGTTGTTGTAAAAGGTCAGGGCCAATTAATCTGTTCTTCTTTAGCTTATTTGCGAATAATAAGTGCACATATTATACACACTCATTCTGTGATGGTGTCTTGGATGCACATATTTCACAATTTCAGTCTAATATCAGGAAGTACTAGCGGTGTTATTGTTGGATGCTGGGATAACATGATAACTTGATGTAAAGACGATGCCAATATTCGAACATCCTTACTCATTGTAGGGCATCTACAGTGGAAACAGTGAACCATCGTAACAATAGGAGACTTTGCCTTAAATGAGCAATTTCATTTTTCTTTGCAGTGAGTTCTAGTCAATTCTAAAATGTTATCTTCATACTTTATTATTGCTGTCAGGTTGTGCTTACAATTGGAACAGTAACAAAATCCCCTAGGAGGCAATGATAACTGAATGCTTCCCCTGTGAAAGATCGAAGAACTTATTCATGGACTTAATGAACATTCATGAACATTGAGTGGTCGTTCATGAAGTCTTAACTTTTTCATGAATTTTAAGAAAATGTCCATGAACATCATGCACAGGTTCATGAATACATTCATAAACTTGTTCTTGATGTTCATGAACATGTTCTTGAAATTTATCAAAAAGTTAAGATCAGCTTTGTGTTTGCGAATAGTCATTAAACCTTCATGAATGTTCATGAATTAGTTCTTGAATCTTTTGCAGGGATATCATAAAGATGGTCTCAAATGTTATTCTTAATCAACCATTCTTGAAAAAGGGTAAATCGGTGGATCTATTTCGTATCTTCATTTCCATGTTGAAGAAGGAAGGAAATACAATTGAAGTGGTGTCCTTATAACGTATATCCTTTCTGAAATGTGTCCTGCTTGATAAATAAAGTAAACCACTCCTGTTACTTCTTGTGATTTGAAATTCATTACCTCTTTATCACAAAAGCAGATACTCTTTCTGATGTTGAATGAAGTCATTAACCCCTGCAAAAGAACTTAGTAAAATATTGTCATTTATCCAATACCAACAACATAAGCATTCAAAATGGAGAACTTCTTGGGTTTCGCTGGTTGCCTACGTCTCTTGGTTGACACTTATTGTAAACAAACCATATCATATTCACTCTTTTGAACCCATCATGAGAATGTGTTAACGTCTCGATTCCTCTGTAAAAGGGAATTTAAAGTACTATTAAGTTAATTGTCAATTATTCTATTACTTTCACAATTTAAGTGTAAATGAGTGCAAGTTTGGCTTTAATGATTGATTTGCCCTGAATCTGATGCTTGACTGTTGACTTAGATGGAACATCTTATGACATTTTGTTATTGTTTGCATAAAGAGTGTTAAAAAGGTTATATTAATTCGGAACTTCCTCAATTAAATATGTCTGGCATTTACAGGATTATTTATGCAATCATACATGCGTTAATTGGTTGTAATTAGTATTTATGTAATACTCTATTGTTACATGAACTAAAAGCTTACTTGAACAGTCCAATATGGTTGTTTTAAATGACTCTGCTGATATGGTGAGCTGGATTTGTCCGTATTGTAGGCAATTTATCCATTACTTCATAATGTGCTTGTTAAACACATCAGTGGTCCAGGGGGTAGAGAGTGGGACTCCGGACTTAGGGGTTGTGGGTTTGAATCCCTTGTGAAGTGAAGTACACTTTGTATTTGGCACAAGTACTGATTTTGTACCCATGAAGCAAAATAAAAAATGACTGGTATAAGCTATAAGAAATTACTTTACAATCAATTTCAAATCAATTTAGTTTAATTTAAATATATCTGCGGTACAAGTTGAGAAGATTTCAAATTGAAATAAACAACAATTGGCAAAAGTTAAAGTAAGAAAGATTACTGTTTCTTCTTAATATTGATTCAAAACTATAATGACAAATAGAGAAACTGCTCTCAATGAGCAATTTCTTGTTTTGTCATAGTGGTTTCTTATGTCTTTTCTTTGAGGTATTTCAAAGCAAGTCATTGCTGAAGATGTTTTAAGATATGAAATGCCTTTGTACTTTGAAAAGATTGCAACAAGAAACTTGAGGAAGACCAGATGTAAACGATTGAATGAAAATCGAGTAAGTTATTTCAGACAAAGTTTTAATTGGCGATCATTACTCTCAGATAGCAATATAAGGAGGGTGGGGTGCCAGATTTGCTTTCAAGATGCTTTCGAAAAAATCTCTCCAAATAACTGCCTGTAATTGAATTAGACAGAAGCTGTTTGCTTTGGAGGATCAAAATTGTAACACCATTACTAAAGAAAAGACGTAAAGACAGTTTTGTACCAATGCCATTTCAATGTGTCTGGGGTTGCACAACAGTCTTAATTGCGAAACAAAATTGGCAGTTTTAAATTCTTGCTTTATCAGACTATCATTCTGTTAGGGTTCTTGAATCGTTTCATTTAAGCTTACAGTCAAACTTGTCTTAAAGGACTACCTTAAAACATTGTATGAAATTTTGAAACATTATTTTAATACGTGTTAGTCATGCACAAATCTTCTGGGGCCCGTTTTACTAAACAACTTACGGAAAATGTTTGCGTAAGTTATAATTGATTAACATGGATAATATCTTCAATGAAAGTACAATATTGCAATGTGACACGTCATTGGAGGCGTCTCGGAGAGACGATTCCAATGATGTGTTACTTTGCAATATTGCTTTGCCAAATATTGAAATAAAAGGACATGTCGTTTTAGACTTACGCAAATCTTAAGCGTAAACTGTTTAGTAAAACGGGCCCCTGGAGCTTTCTCTTAGACAGATATCTTGCATTGTGTAATCTGGTAGCCATCTTGAATGCCAAAAAACTTGTTGTTGATGAGTGATTTCTTGCTTCTTTAAATATCTGCTTAATTCTGAAGAGGAAAGATAGTCAGAGTAGCAAATAGGTTAGATCATAGGCCAGCCGCCAATTTACTTGGTGGCTGTCCTGGATCCAACCTGTTTGCATAAGCATGAAGTTGGTTCTAGCACTATAAGGGTTAATATTTAACAAAGGGGTATTCTGTCGAATGAGCATGATGAAATTGCTTTTTTTCCACCATGATATTTTTCAGGATTTCAAAACAATCTTAAAAAACTGAGTTTTGATTACATTTTGCGAAGTGTTTTGATTTTGCCTTGGGTTATCTCATTTAGCTTTTTTGCACAGCCTGGCTCGATTGATTTCCTACCATGAAATAGCTTGCTCTACATAAATACTAACAACATCAAAAGTTTTATGTAAAGTAAGCTAATGTTCTGAAACATTCGTATAACATTAAGGATACATGAAGTGTTATGAATAGTTGTGTACCATAGAGTTAATAATCATACTGTGAATTGATATACAGTGGAGCCTCGTTTATCCGGACCCCAATTATCCGGATGTCTCGCAATTCGAACAAAATTGTAAGGGAACGGTGGGTAAAGGAGTAATTGCTCATGACGAGCAATTTCTCCTTTGCCCACAATGTTTTCTGCCATATAAGAAGATTATTTTTTAATTTCATCACGTCTTGAAATGTCATCTGCAAACTCTTTCAATTTGGGACTGTCGACAATTTTGCGTTTGCTAAAGGGTCATAAGTATACACGTGCATACAGACTGTTTATGTCTTAATGTGTATAAGAACATGCTCTGCTTCATTAGTCCGGATGATTCGGTCATCCGGACATTTTGTTGGGAATGGACGTGTTCGGATTAACGAGAAACCACTGTATATATTTAATGGAAGCAAATGTGTTTCATTACTTAGGGAATTTGTAACCTCAACAGTTTCTTGAGCTGTATCTTTACTGAAAAAAAGAATGAGGGGAGTTGATAGATGTAATAGCATAATGGCAAACATAAATTTTTTGAAAATTTTAATTTAGATTATAAAACTGTTTCTGTAAAAGTGTAACATGATTACACACAGTAGAAATGAGTGTCAAGAAAGAAAGTTTACCTACTTTTAATTAATAAATAATGCCTTAATTAATTTTGAAAAAATCATGAATTTCTAATGGAAGAGGAATATTTGAACGATATAGTTATACCAGTGCTAGTGGAAAGTTGAAGCATTTAGTGAACTTTGGAGCATGGTAAATGATATACTTATAAATGCTACATATATTATGAAATAATCATTGCAAAAGCAGCGAGATGGCATTATGATGTTATTTTACTTATAGTGGTATAGAACATAGAAATACTTTGGAGAGATGATAACTGTACAAGCAGTGAGCTAGAAATAGTACAATTTACTTATAGTTTAAAGTGAAATAGAAATATTATGGAGATATAGTCATTGTGAAATCAGCAAGAAAATACAATTTGTGCATAGATTTATGAAACATAGAAATTGGTAAAGCAGTGAGAAAGTTAAATATTACTATAAGTGTTTTGTGACGTAGAAATATGGAGAGATAATCATTGGTAAAGCATTGAGATAGTACAATTTACTACAAGTGTTTTGTGACATAGAATATCATGGAGGGATAATCATTGGTAAAGCATTGAGATAGTACAATTTACTACAAGTGTTTTGTGACATAGAAATATGGAGAGATAATCATTGGTAAAGCATTGAGATAGTACAATTTACTACAAGTGTTTTGTGACATAGAATATCATGGAGGGATAATCATTGGTAAAGCATTGAGATAGTACAATTTACTACAAGTGTTTTGTGACATAGAAATATGGAGAGATAATCATTGGTAAAGCATTGAGATAGTACAATTTACTACAAGTGTTTTGTGACATAGAAATATGGAGAGATAATCATTGGTAAAGCATTGAGATAGTACAATTTACTACAAGTGTTTTGTGACATAGAATATCATGGAGGGATAATCATTGGTAAAGCAGCAAGATTGTACGATTAATTTATAGTGTTATGTGACATAGAAAATTCACAGAGATATAACAATGGCGAAAGCAGCCAGGCACACATGGTCTCGGAGTTTCAGTGAGCGTGTACGCCATCTTGGAATGCCATTTGAGGACAGATTTCGCTCTATACGGAAGAAAAGAGTCAAAGGTAGGTGTACCAATAAATTTAACCTACTTCCTCATTTGAAACAACTTTGTGACTGGTTTCATGTTCATAACAACAACAGACAACAACAACTGTTGTAAAAGCTCCCAATTCTTTTACAACATTGGGAGTATTTTTCATTAAAGCATTGTGACATATATAGGACCAGTTCAAGGAAATGCCCATCAAGAACAATTTCTTCTTTTGTCATAATGCTTTCTATAAAAAATACTTGCTAAATAAAAATTGTGCAAGTATTGTTCACCAACATTGGCCGTCTGTTGCCCTCTATGCATAAATAATTATGGCACTGTATATTAAATACTCGACAGTCTTCCGAACACAGTCGAGACCATCAGACAAAGTCAGTCACGATCAAGATGTTTTTTCAGTTGGAAAAATACCTGAAAGAAATAAAGTTATATTAATGATCTGTTGTTCACTACTTTATTGATTTTCATAATTTTCAACAGATTGAATTGAGGTATGGGCAATGTAACATACAGTGTAATAATATAACACCAAAATAAGACTTATACACAACCAGATGTATAACAGTGTCCATGCTATCGTGGGTACAGTGTCCTCTTTATAAACCACATGGTCTAACATTACAGATGGCTTCGAGGATATTTTTAGATACTCAGCAAAGCATGTAATTCATGGTAATCAGGCAGGTCAACAGACAGTGAATGTTGGTGAACAATATATATGATTGTGAGGCTCATCTGTGATCATTGTTTTATTGTCTTTATATTTTCAAATGGGAAAAAGTGATATCCCATAGTCATGCAGAGGAGTTTGCAACTAATATTTCATCTCCATGAATTGGCTGTGCATGATGCAGTTTTCTTTCCTTGGGATACACATTCCAGATTTAAGAAAATCCAAACTTGTATGTTATGTTGATGTTTTAGTGTCAAAGTCAGAAAGGAGTTTATTTTACAGTATTAATTAATATATGATATAATATTTGACAAACTTATTACTTACTGGTATATTGCATGCCAGTGTTGCAGCTGGCATGCTGACTTAACCATTTACCAAATGCCAAATTTTCAACTGTCCCGAATTGAAAGAGTTTACAGACAACATTTCAAAATGTAATCAAATTGAAAAATAAACTTCTGATAGGGCAGAAATCATTGTGGGAAAATGAGAAATGTTATGTTATGTTCAAGAGTTGTCTGCAATTAACTGTTTAAGTGTTGAAAGTGTTTGGTAATGGGTTAATTGTGTTTCCTGTATGCCCTTGCTCCGTTTATTTTTAAACTAACATATTCCCCAACATCGGAATATCAACAGGTCCAAATTGAAAGCAAGTTACAGCAGATGACATTTGTGTAGTATTAAAAAAACACACATTTATTGTTGATGGTTGTGATGTAAAGCACTCACTATAGTCTTGCATTAAACCTGCTCAATGTGTTTAAATAACTTACAAATTTTGAAAATGAAAAGTTTAACGAGTTCTTCAGTAATAGGTAATAATAGTGACTACAGCCGGAGAGAAATTTCACTATCAAATGAAAAGGCTCAATTAATTAATGATAATGATGTTGAATAATACAGCCGTTGTAAGAATTAATTATTCGCTGTTTAGTTACTATGGAAACTTGGACAGTTGACAGCTCACAGTCTGTAGCTGTCATCAAGGGAATGATTAGGCAAAAACTAAACTTGAGAAAGAAACAAACAAAATGTTCTCTTTCAAAAATAAAACTTGTAAATTCAATATAAAATAAGGAGAGAAAAGGCAGTTAGGAGGAGAATTAGCTTATTCTGATGAATGAATTAGCCATTTGGTAGGATGTTTTTCTTTGCCTTTGATATTTTGACATCTACACACTCCCTCAAGAAGTCCATGTTAATTAATGAAGAGGACAACACTTATCAAGGGTTCAATGCAACACTATAGTAAGTGCTTCATAAACATGAAGCACTTACGATAGTAATGCATTGAACACTTATCACTGTTATAGTGAGTCTTTTTTTAACGCTTTACCAAACACCAAATTTTCGCCTGTCCCAAATTGAAAGAGTTTGCAGACAACATCTCAAAATGTGATAGAATTGAAAATAATCTTCTGATAGGGCAGAAAAGATTGTTGGAAAATGAGAAATTGCTCGATGGGAGCAATTTCTCCTTTTCCCACAATGGTTTCCAGAGTCGTCTGCAACAAAGTGGTCAAATGTGGTTATTGTTTGGTAATGGGTTAACGCCTATGTGTAAATAAATATGATAGGTCAATGTCTTTATTTTGACCCCCCCTGAGACATGACAATGTAAATCAAGGGCCAAAGATGACATCTCCCCATTATGATGGTGATCGCCAAATATGTCGCCAAATACGTAAACATTCAATTTGGATTATTTTTATCATGAGTGGTCATGTGGATTACTCTGGTTTGTACCTACTTTTTGATTTAATTCTTTACACTTTTACCCCCTTAGGTGGAAGTATTTGGTCCTGTCCAAATTGAAAGTAACAGCAGAAGAATTTTGAAAAATGTTTTTAACAGTTTTGCAGTTTTATTTACATTAAAACATAATGGCTATTATGCTTATTAGGTACATTGATGGCAACCAACTCAATGAACAGAACACAGGCTAAAATACATGAAATGAAATAATAAATGATCATAAATAATGTTTGTTCTGATTATAGTAAAACTAAAAAAGTAAAAGTATATAACAAAAGTTATAGCATATAAGGCACACTTTGTTTTTCATTAGCTGAGATTTCATAATTTGTTTACTGCAAAGATGTTGAGCCTTTTAAAAGGATCAGTTGATATGTTTTAATGAACTGCAGGTTATTTTGATTAACTTGTTTTGAACTCGCCTTCAGATTCTAAAGGAAATGCTTATACCAAGTAATCCAAAGATGAAGATTGTTTTGCTGATCTATTTATGTTTTGTCAGACAAGCATTGTTTGGTATACCAAATGGTAAACATCTTCAGATGCTGCCATTATTTGTTCCTTAAAGAAGCTGAAAGAAAACCCATTCTTAGACTAGTAATAAGTTCATTTCTTTAATTGAAAGACATATAATGGTGTTTCACTGAATCTTATTAAGTACCAAAGAAATTTGTTAAGTAAGAAAGCTAGCAAAGGCATAAAGGCTCTGCTAATAGTTTACCATGCAGGTATTTAATAAAGCAACAATTTGTTTTCTGGAGGCAGCACTTATATCTGCTGTCAAGCACTGAAGAAACCACTTTTGATGAAAAAAACATAACCATTAATGAGCATTTTCTCCTTTTGTAATAAAGGTTTTTATGCAATATTACAATGAAAATACAGTTTTTTATAAAGTATACTTATGGTGACTAATGGTTTCAAGACAAGTTACAAGATTTCATATTAGCAAATGGGTTAATTGTTATTTTAACCCTTTATTGTGTTAAAATTTTGAGATGGTTTCAAGATTAACATCTGACAACTTCAGATTTGAAAGACTAGCCTTTTATCCCAGATAGAAGAAAGCTAAGAAATAATGTGCTCTTGATTAGCATTTTCTTATATATTACAATGTTGTCTGCATTCTTCTGCTTCAAGTATTTCAGCCAGCATGAATATTTATTAAATAGCGGATAGATATTGGCCTAAAGGCTCAATACAATCAGTTTTGTATGATCTTCATTATTTTGACCTATATTTACAAACTTCCAAAACAACTCCCCTTAAGAAGTTTGAGACTTGCCCAAATTTAAAGCAAATATATAATTTCATTTTAATTAAAATTTTAATCTGAAACACATCTACTATATGATAATGAGTCATTTATCTGTTGTTAGAGAGGTACCCAAGACTTCTGCTGCAGATGGAACAGTCATAATGCTTGCAGCATATGACAAAATCAAACACTGACAAAAAGATGAATTACTCATTATAAGATAATAAACGTTTTTGTTTCATGCTTATTTATTTGGTCTATCATTTCTTTCAATTTGGACTATTTCTAAACTACAAAAAAAGGGAATGGACTAACAGGTTGCAAGTCTGGTTCAATCTAACATAATTTGAACACCTTTGTCTCCCTGTTTGCAACTTTTATATGCTTGAGTCTGAATAAATACCACAAGGAGATGAACAAATCGAGGACAGTGGTCCAGGGGTAGAGCGTCGGCTTCTGGACATGATGGTCGTGGGTTCGAATCCCGTGAAAAGCGGGATCTGCCTTGCAAACCTTCATTAATCCACATTTGGCGGGATTACTGGTTATATATCCAGGAAGCAGAATCGAAAGTGATTAATCTAAGTTGTAAGAAATTGTCTCACAATCGATGTAAAAGAAATAAGTTTAAACTAACAAAATTAATGTAATCTGTTGTATGAGTAGGACTTTGATTTTGATATTAGTCAAAAATCATTATGTTGAATAAAGAATATTTTGAAGGTTTAATGCAACACTAAAGTATGTCCTTCACAAAAGTGAAACACTTACTATAGTATTGCATCAAACCCTTGATTTCTGCATATTTCATATGATTGCTTCTTTGGCAAAATTCTGTTGGCAATGCTTCTACTGTGTACCTTTAGAGTAATGGGTTAGCCAACTGTTTTACACATGGAAGACTATAAGAAACCTAACCCAAACGGTTATTTCATCTTCTGATTTTATCGCTGTTTTATACCATTTTATTGATCCAGCATCATTCACCGAGAAATGTTCACAGTGTGTTTTATTTACTTAATGAGCAACATCCAAATTCATGAACTATTTCCTCAATTTTATTGCCAGCGGAATGTTGAAACATTTTTTTTTTTTTTCAGAACATGTCTCGAAAGGTTGAAATTATAAGTGTGCTTGTTTGTGTCCTTGGTTCCTTCTTGTTCCAAGAATTTGTTCTGAAAAAGAAGCAAGTTTATAGCCAAGGAAACAAACTTGGTATAAATAATGAAAAAGATAAGTATGGGTTAATTCCCTTGCTGGCTTCATCCTGTCCCAGATGATTTACCTTAACCCTTTACCAAACGCCAAAGTTTCGACTTTCCCAAATTGAAAGAGTTTGCAGAGGACATTTCAAAATGTGATGAAATTGGAAAGTAATCTCCTGATAGGGTAGAAAACATTGAGGGAAAAGGAGAAATTGCTCTTTATGAGCAATTTCTCTTTTTCCCGCAATATTTTCCAGAGACATCTGAACAAACTGGTCAAATGTCCTGATTGTTTGGTAATGGGTTTAATGACTCCATAGCAGCTCAGATTTGGAAACATTGCGACCAAAGGAGAATTTGCTCATTCCATTCTGTCCATATGCTTTCATTGTCTATGTATCAATATTGTAGGGGCCCATGGGCATACAGCACTCATTGACATTAATCAGCATTGGGCGCGAGGACTGGTTATGTACCCAGGAAGCAGAATTTAGAGTGATTAATTTAAGTTGTAAGAACTTGTTTCATTATTGATGTGAAATCAATATGTTTAACGAAACAAAAACTGAAACTTATGATCGTGAACTCGATAAATGCAATTTAATTAGAATGTGGAAAGAAGATTACAGATGGCTGTGCTAGATAAATTATGACTAGCAAAACAAACTTTTTATTTTTGATCCCTAAATCCACTTGATATATCACTACAGAAATTGAATCACTTTGTATGAGCAATGACTTTTTATAGAGAGTTTGAAATTGCTCATGATTTCTTGTTTTATCAAAAAGGTCCCTTGCAAAGGTATCAGCAGAGAGAAACAATAGAACATCACTGCTATAAGTTTGATCTCCACCTAGATCATTTTGATAACCAAATTAATGAAGGTGACTAAATGATCTTTTTGTCTACATCAATATCAAAATCTCTTCTTTTGCTTCAAAACCTCTGTGAATTACATCATGTACTTAACAGAACCATTCATACACATACTCATGAAGTAAAGGTTCATCATCAAGGGTTCAATGCAAGACTACAGTAAGTGCTTCATAAACATGAAGCACTTACTATAGTAGTGCATTGAACCCTTGTCATGTTGTTCTGTAAATTAGTTCAGGGACTTGTAAATCACTTCACCATACATAAATAGTAACACGATTGCACATACAACAAGATGCAAAATCAATTAGTGAGGGGGTAAAAGAGGCTACCTTGCCTTGTTATTTATGACTCAATTAAGAGGTCTCGCAGAGATTTTGAAATAAGCTGCAGTAATCATACCATAGGCTTAACCCTTTTGAAATGTCGTCTGCAAATTCTTTCAATTTGGGACAGTGGAAAACTTGTTGTTTGGGAAAGGGTTAATGCATCATCAGTATAAGTCTTTTGCTGTTACGAGGCACTTATCATACAAATGTACTTAAATATCAATATCATGGACGTTTGCCAAACAATTGCAAAGAGATTTACAGGTTTGTTGTTGAGGCAGATTTAGAATAGAGTATGAGAAAAACATGTCTTACATCGTCTGCAAGCAGTAAAGGCAAGTTTAGAGTGACATTACAGCCTTACCTATTCCTGTGAAAGATTCAAGAACTTATTCATGACTTTAAATGGCCATTCATGATCACAGAACTTTTTCATGAACAGCTCCAGGCTTACCTACTCCTGTGAAAGATTGAAGAACATATTCATGACTTTATATGGCCGTTCATGATCACAGAACTTTTTCACAAACAGCTACAGCCTTACCTACTCCTGTGAAAGATTCAAGAACTTATTCATGACATAAAATGGACGTTCATGATCACAAAACTTTTTCACGAACAGCTACAGCCTTACCTACTCCTATGAAAAATTCAAGAACTTATTCATGACTTTAAATGGCCGTTCATGATCACAAAACTTTTTCATGAACAGCTACAACCTTACCTACTCCTGTGAAAGATTCAAGAACGTATTCATGACATAAAATGGCCGTTCATGATCACAAAACTTTTTCATGAACAGCTACAACCTTACCTCCTCCTGTGAAAGATTCAAGAACTTATTCATGACTTTAAATGGCCGTTCATGATCACAAAACTTTTCCATGAACAGCTACAGCCTTACCTACTTCTGTGAAAGATTGAAGAACATATTCATGACTTTATATGGTCGTTCATGATCACAGAACTTTTTCATGAACAGCTCCAGCCTTACCTACTCCTGTGAAAGATTCAAGAACGTATTCATGACATAAAATGGCCGTTCATGATCACAAAACTTTTTCATGAACAGCTCCAGCCATACCTACTTCTGTGAAAGATTGAAGAACATATTCATGACTTTATATGGTCGTTCATGATCACAGAACTTTTTCATGAACAGCTCCAGCCTTACCTCCTCCTGTGAAAGATTCAAGAACTTATTCATGCACTTTATTGATGCTAAATGGCCATTAATGAACACAGAAAATTTTCATGAACATCAAGAACTTGTTCATGAGCATCAATTACAGGTTCATGAATACAGTTATGAACCTGTTCTTGATGTTCATGAACATATTCTTGAAATTTGTGTACAATTTATGAACAGCTTTGTGTTTATGAATTGCAATTTGATTTTCATGAATGTTCATTAAGTTCATGAATAAGTTTTTGAATCTTTCGCAGGGGTAACTTACTTTGTTATATCCATGATATACAGAAAAAGGGCATTGAGGAGTCTCTTGAAGTTTTTCAATTCTTTATGTTGCGGCCTTTCTGGGATTCACCATCAGTAGAACGTTAAAGGGTCTGTCAAAGAACTCTCCGCCCAACAAGTGGTGCTGGTTAGGCTCAAACCCGAAACACAAAATGTGAAGCACTTGCTATATAGTCTTGCATGGTACCCTCACAATGCATCATCAAAAGCAGTGTTAGTGAAGAAAATGAACCAGCCTAAGTCAAAAGCAATGTATCCATCCATAATGAAGTGTTAGTTAGGAAAATAATTCAGATTTAGGCAGATGTTAGAAACAGATCAAACTTGAATGGGGAACAGAGGAAGTTTAGCATTATGCTATCAGTTCACTAGAACATGCGTATCTCCAGAACAAAACAACTACAAAAAATTCTTATCTTGACAAGAAGCTGTTACAATTCACCTGTTCCTCAAAGGTGTCTAACCTTTACTTCATGGTTACTCACTCTCAAAAGACCTAGAGTAGTGTTTTATTTGACATTTTATGCAAAGTTCAAAACAACATTCCCTTTTATTTCAAGATTGGGCTAGGTATTATTGCAAAGTAATCCATCATAATTTGGACAATCTACATAATTTATTAGAAGAATTGGGTTAATCTTTCCCTGCAGAACTTTTTCCCTACTCTTCAGAACAAGTTTGCTAGCAAACTTCCATTTAGTTGAAGTGCCCAAAAATTGGACATTAGTTTATATATCTGTGTGATGATATAATTTTACTTTTTTTGCAACAGATTTTAGTCTTTTCTACCTGCTGAACATCTTTGACATCAAATCAGAGTTATTGTCTGCAATCTATTCAGGTATTCCTTTTAACTATGAGAGAAAGGCAATCTGTGACAAAAGGTACTTATAACTTGTCAAAATGTTTTTCTACTGCTTATCAAAGAGTTATATTTGAATTTACATTAGTTATTAAGATAGAGGTAAGACTAAAGCCACCTAATTATGGCAGGGTGGCTTGACATTTCAGATCTATACCATGTGAAAATCAACCTTGAACTCTTTCATGGCTAGATATGAAATTGTCAGGCATTCACCATGACCATCTTTGGAAACCATTTATCCTAAACGCAGCAGTGGTAGAGCATCAGCATCTTGTACCGAGGATCCTGGATTTTATCCCCGTTAAATGAGGTGTAAAATTGCTGGAATTCAACAACAAATGAGGGCGTGAACTTGATTGGTATCCATGACGTAGTCATCGAGAATGAGTTTGATTATCTTCAAGCTTCTTCACAATTGATGTTAAATAAATAAGTTTTAACTAAATAAGCTTGCTAATATTTTCAATGAGAGACAATCTCTAAGCTGGCTAACACAATGCTGATGGTTCTAGAGAATACAAAATGTTAGGCAGCCAAGAGCAAACCTCCTTCCATTGATAATGGACTTAACATAGACATGAAAACATAAAGCACTATGTATACTATTATTCTATTGTATTCTAATGCTACTGTATTAATTGAAAAATTGCATAACCATCATTGACTCTTCATTAGTCGCTTTTGACACAAAGTCTTTGATAGTTTGGCATAGTTTGATTGTTCAATGCTATAGTTTAGCAAATCCTTCAGAAAAGTGAAGCACTTGCTATAGTCTTGCAATAAGAGATGTTTGACATCTGATCATTGACAAGACTTTTGAGTACCATTTTCTTGTGAAGCAGTTTTATTTATGAGGCTTAGTTGATATGGTCAGTATAAAGTGTGCATACAGAGGGTAATGTTTGTCCAGCAAACATTCAGCATTTCAACCCTTATCTGTCTGAATTTGTATGATGAGGTAATCTATCGCCAATTTATTTTCTCATTCATAGTGCCTAGATTGTTTTGAATAGCTACAGGAATTGCTAGAGTATAACATCGTACAAAAAGAGATTCAGAGAAATTGGCGACTTCTCCTTATACGACAATGTTGTATACTTAATTTTATCATGAAAAATGCAATCTTGAAATTTGTTGGTTGTCTCTTTGTAAATATCAATTGTTACTGTAGATATCGATAAATGATAGATATATGGTAGATATGCCGTCAGCTTCTAGACTTTTTTTCAATTTACATCAAAAGAATCCATAAAACAATTGGTCCATTGTCAAATATATTAGAATGAGGGGAAGCCATTCATAGATTAAGATGAGAATGATACTCTTAGTAAAATTTCACCTTCGTGTTTGATTTTTTTGTCTTGAATTTTGTATGTTTGTTGCAGCCTAGACTTTGTAGCTATTTTGAATCATTGAGATCTTTCTCAAATCATGATGTCCCATTTCCAACTCTGTTGTACGTCTTGGCAAAGAAATGTCTTCCACATTATCGTTATTACAAAAGTGGTCTGTAAAACCTTTTCAATTTGGAATGGTAAGACAATAATTCTTTAATTCAAGGATTCACTGCAAAACATAATAGTGAACAATTGCAATGAGAAGCTCTTACCAAAATATTGCATTTATTAGTGACTCTCGAATTTATGTTTGTTTTCACCCTTATAGTGCTGGAACCGACTTCATGCTTATGCAAGCAAATTAGATCCAGGCCAGCCGCCAAATAGATTGGCCGCTGGCCTGTGATCTAACCTGTTTGCTTCTCTGAGTATCTTTCTTAATCCAAGTTAAGCAGATATTCAAGGTTTTGGAAAGCAGAAGACTCAGAAATTTATCTTTAGAAAATCATCCAGCATTCTAAGGGTTAAAGGTCAGGTATAACTTGACAAACTGACCTGTATGGTCATTTTAGTAAGACTTGGAGATCCTGGATTGTGGCTACCCTTTATACTGCAGAGTATTTTTATCCATTTCCTCACATTTATACATTCTCTTAAAGCAACTAATGCAGAAATTTTCATAAACCACTGCAAATGAAGTTGAAACTGCTCGCAGCAACCTTTTTCACCTTGAATGCATGTCCAAGGTTTTTCCCAAGTACGTCAAACAAATCTGTAAGGAGTTAAGACTTAAGTTTTCTTAAAAAGAAAGAGCTTGAAAGTTGTCATCTTTGCAGACGACATTTTAAAATGTGATGAAATTGGAAAATAATCTTCTGATGGGGCAGAAAACATTGTTGGAAAAGGAAACATTGCTCGTTACGAGCAATATTTCCTTTTCCCACAATGTTTTCTAAAGTCTTCTGCAACAAAGTGGTCAAATGTCGTAATTGTTTGGGAAAGGGAGTTAAGATTAGATTACCAGTCTAAGTGGTCAAGGATTCCATATAGGTGTATGCTGATGACTAAGTCAGACAGACACTAGGATCAAAGGGATGTTAGCTGTTAAAATGTGGAGAGCTCATTAATTAACCTTGGGATACTGACTGTGCTCTATGTTCTAATGTGTGGATTAAACGGACATCTCATACTTATGTGGTCACATGTTCTGACAAATTCCCTCTGGTTTTGAATGGTTTTATGGGACTACTGCTTTAAGTGTAAGGATGGTAATCATTCAGAATTTGTCCCCTGTTTGAAGAAGTTGAAGAAGTTAACGTATGCTGCTTTCTTTAAGTCACTGTGATGTTATGTTATTTGTATTGCATCTATTATTTGTAGTTTCACCTGCCATACTGAAAGTGTAATATTTTTGATTACAGAGATACAAGTAGATTTATGCCTAAAGCTTAAAAGTTAAAAAAAAAAATCAACTGCAGAAAAGCTGTACTGATCTATGATATGTACTGAAGAATATAGTCATTGGAAACAAAATTACACCGTTTGTAATTATCTTAAGTATGTATACAGTGATAATGAACAACTATTCTTATCCAAAAGCATGACATTACTTTTGAGATCTTCAACATATAACCTGTACATACTTAGATGAGATGATGCTTCCTGAATTAACTATGCTTTCAATAGCTACTTTTAATTTCTACATCAAACAACATTATACAGAATTTGTATCAATTCAACAACATTTTATTTTGATTTTCAAACTTTCTCTTCACTGAACAAGCTACTTTAACCTACTACCAAACAATAACAACATTTGACCAGTTCGTTGGAGACGACTTTGGAAAACATTGTGGGGAAAGGAGAAATTACTATTAATGAGCAATTTCTCCTTAACCCACAATGTTTTCTGATCTATCATAAGATTACTTTTCAATTTCATCACATTTTGAAATGTTGTCTGCAAACTCTTTAAATTTCGGATATAAGAAAATTTGGCGTTTGGTAAAGGGTTAAATTAAAGATTCAAAGTCATGCACGGAGCTACGCCCTTCTTTAATGAGAATTGCGTAACAATAAATCTTTAACTTAGAGGTTCAACCAGTTAGTTGAAAAGTTTTGCTGAAATTTAGCCAACTAAGCCATCAAGGTGTCACTAAGTGTTTCAAGTCGTCATTTCAAATCCTCACTGAGTCATTTCAATTCCAGACTGAAGCCAGTTTTACACATTCATGTTTGGTTTATACGCTTATAGTACTTCATGTTTATGAAAACAGGTTGGATCCAGGCCAGCTGCCAAGTAAATTGGCGGCTGGCCTGTGATCCAACCTGTTTGCTACTCATAGTATCTTTCCTCATCAAAATTAAACAGATATTTAAAGTTTTTGGAAAGCAGATGACACAAAAATCTATTTTTAGAAAATTTCCCAGCATTCCAAGGGTTAATATGCTTATGTAGTGGGAAACTAGGTTCACAATTTCAAGAAATGACCATCCATTTCTGGCAGGATTGACTGTCTCAATGCTTCAAGTCAACTTGCATTTTGATTATTTTGAAAATAAACTTTACTCATGAATAGATCTATATCCATTTGTTTCTCTACTCTGTCAGAAATGAAAAAAAAAAGTTAAGTCATGACCGCTATATGACTGATAAGCTTAATTTGATTGACAGCTAATGAGAGAGATAGCAGAAGCCATTGTAGTTTGATATTAAGCGTGGTTTGGAGTTCACACAGCAAAGAATACAATTAGACAGGCCGGGGTCAAAAAACTACATGCTTTTCCAAGATAAGTGAGTTTTTAGAGTGTTGTAGTTGTTTGTATGTCCTGCCTTGATTATTTATTTTCTGATAAGGCAGGGCAATGTTGAAACTTTAGATCCTGTAATTGCGAATTCCACAGATTGTGTTTTTACTATTGATCGGTTTATAAGCCCGTAGTTATATTGTTCTGGGACATTGAAAGAAGATTTTTGATATAACTTTACTTGACAATGATGACTTGAAATGTAATGCATTATTGTATCTATGTTAGCCTATGGTTATACCTAAAGGTTATACCCAAAGGATGGGTTTGCTGCCAGTCAAATTAAAAGCAATCATTGTTTTTTCATTGTGCAATCTTATTTGTAACATTTTTTTTAAGATTTCTTAATTTGATTTGGCTTTCCTGGTCCTTTTTCAGCTTTATACTTGTTGATTATTCAAGAAGCATAAATAGATGAATGTCAACCAATAAGACTGAAATCTTATTGAAAACATTGCTACCCAGATATAATCTTTTGATAATGCCTGAAATGCATCTTTCATTTATTTTTCCAACTATTACGGAACACGTAAAATCATCATTCTTGCTAACATCTTTTTGAAACAAAGAAATGTCCTGCAAACTTGAACCCTGATATTGCTGGAACCAACTTACTGCTTATACAAACAGGTTGGATCCAGGGCAGCTGCCAAGTAAATTGGCCACTGGCCTGTGATCTAACCTGTTTGCTACTCTGAGTATCTTTCCTCATTGAAATTAAGCAGATATTGAAGGGTTTGGAAAACAGATAACACAATAATGTTCTTTTAGAACATTACCCAGCATTATAGAAAATTACCCAGCATTACAAGGGTTAAATATCAATTTAACTAAGGATATATGATGTAGAGCATTAAAAGTCCCTTTCTATCTCTTCCAACTGAATTAAAGGTTAGTTTTTTATTAGTCAAAAGCAATGGTATGTATCCATTTGTTTGAATTGTTGATAAAAGATAGTTCTTGGTGAACTTTCCCGAAGCAGCATGACTGAATCGTTTCTGTATGAAGTCCCGTTTTTTATTCCCAATATCAAAAGCAACATAAGTCTGTGAGTTCTAGTAAAGTTATCTTTTCAACCTATAACTCCAGAGCGAATTTTGTTAGTTTCACAAAATAAATGTGTTTGTATAAAATATGGACAATGGTTAAGATTATAGCTTTTTGTCCTATATATCATTTAAGAAAGAATTATTTAACCTTAGGAAACTTTTCTTCTTTTGTCACCTTGAAAGATTTGAAAGTGTTTGCATATGTCTTTTCGCCATTTCATCTGTCAAAATGCTTTCAATTAACATATATAATTGAGATCCTACTTTTCTGGTTTTTCAATCATTGATGTTTAAATTGTTGTCAGAAAAAATAATGCACTGGCAATAGCTCTGTCTTGTCTTTTTTTTTTCAATATAAACTTTGCAGGTTCCATATCTTACCACTGCCATTTCATGATACTTTCCATTTGGAATAGTTACAAAGTTTGGAATAAGATATTGAGGTGTATAATACAGGACTTAGGCCAGCCCAAGACTAGTAGAATGCTTGATGATCATTTCAGCAAAAAGTGGTTATTTTAGTAACTTGTATGGGTGGATGTTTTGTTACCTTTGGCAGTGAAAAATAGGTTTGTTGTTACTCAGTGCGTTACTGTAGACCATGTTGTTATTTCATTGCTGCCTCCAAAGTATTCATGTTTAGGAATCATTACTGACAGATGGCTAGGTGTTAATATCATAATAAACGTGGAACTAGGTGCAAGTTTTAGATTCTGTTAGGCTCAACCAAGTACCTCACATGGGAGTTTGTGGCCAGTCAAAATTGAGATCTAGAACTATGATTAAAAAAAATGTTGGGTAGAAAGGAACGATGGCAAGCAATTTCTACTTTTGTCATAGTGTTTCCTTGAATTATTTGCTTCATGTGTGTCATGAAAAACAAATTAAAGATCAAATTAGAATTATATATATACAACCTGTTCTGATCATTTATTAAGTAAAATGGAACTTTCAGGTGTAATGTTATTACATGAATTGGAACTTTAGGTGTGATAATCATTTTGGCAGACCCCTGTATTGATCCTGGATAAATCATCAATTTTTAGTAATACATGTAATACTTAGTTGTGTTTCTTTTTTGTTCTTTGATAGAGGAAAGGAGAATTGTATAAACTAGTGTAAGTCAGTTATACCATGGTACTGTAGTTATCAATGAGTAACTTTTGTATCGTTTTAAACATCAAATACAATCTACATTCTGCATTCAGGACTTACATAGATATACATGGAATTAAAATATGGGGGATTTTTGGCAAGTAGTGGAACAATAATTTATTCTTCATCACATTTGCTTGGCTGTGATATATAAAAGTGCAAAAGAAAAGAATTATGGAAGTCATCCCTTTATAGTGGTATTAGTTGGAAATGATACGGCAGATGTTGCAAGCATGTTTTACTGGCAGTTCTAGTTGCATCTGAATGATACAAACTATCAGATAGACATGGATCAAAAGCGGGTGAAGCGATCTGTCCAGGTTATGGAGCGACGGTCCAGTTGTCCTTGCATTACAGGAACCAACCCACGCTTCTCTCTTGGTAAGCTTGTTATTATATTAGATTATTGTGACAAAAGCAATTCTTGCTGGGCTTGACCTTATCTCCCATTATTGCTAACATGAGGAACAGTGGTCCAAAAGTAGAGCATAGACCTGAGTACTCAGGGTCATGGGTTAGAATCCTGTGAGTGTTAGGGTCCACTTTGCAACCGTTCATTAATCCATATTATGTGCGAGTATGCATTATTTGTCCAGGAAGCAGAATCAAGAGTTGATATTGTAAGTTGTAAGAACTTGCTTCATAACTGATGTAAAGTGAATAAGTTTTAACTGACATAAACTAAAATGATAATATTTCGTGCTGCAAATGAGTTTTGAAAGTTTTATGGAGGGGGAATAAGATCTTTACGTGTAAAATCAGGCACAGGTTGCTACATGAAATACATGTACAAGCTATGGCATGCATGCATCAGTATTATGCATTTGAATTATGAATAATTAGAATGGCAGTAAATTATTTCCTCATAAAGAATTATGTAGATTCAGTTCAATTTATTTAGCACTTATTCACCTATAGATTAAACATGGGGGCCTCCGTGGCCTAGTGGTTAGAGTACAGAACTTGAAATCACATGGCCCCTCTCCGCGTGGGTTCGAATCCTGAGAGGGATATGGATTTTCATGAGAGGCAGTCTCCCGACTGACTTACGGAATGCGGATGGTTCTACCCGCCTTGACCAGCCCTTATGGGCAGTTGAGTATGGGGTCTTCCTCCATCATTAAGAGTCGGGCATCGCTACATAACTGAAATAATGTTGATGTGATGTAAAACTCATATAAAAAAAAAAAAAAAAAAATAGATTAAACATGGAAGTTAATCAAGATTGATTAAATCTATCAATTATCCAATCAAATTGTAGTCAATATCCAATCAGTACGAGATTTGAAACTTGAAACCGTTGAAACATTATAAAGGAAAACATAATTATGCATATTTGCTTATATTTGATTAAACACTCTAAAGAATGATTTTGCTTTCAAACTATCCATGCTAAAATTACGTTTGATGGGGGGACATTCAGAATTATGTAACTCAAAATCAAGTGGATTGGCAGCTATCCTGGATCCAATCTGTTTGCATAAGCATGAATTAATCATATTCAGTTATTCAACCTAGAAAGAACATGCAGCTATCAAGGCTATACAGTTACTTGTAATGCAGACAGTAATTTCCTATGCTAACACTGTAACTCTCCCATCAGTCAACTCTCTGTGCAACTTACTGTCAGGAAATGCTGATCAATCAAGATTCTCTGGTCATGTATCCCTTTACCAAACACCAAATTTTCGGCTGTCCCAAATTGAAAGAGTTTGCAGCCGACATTTCAAAATGTGATGAAATTGAGAAACAATCTTCTGATAGGGCAGAAAACATTGGGGGAAAAGGAGCAATTTCTCCTTTTCTCACAATGTTTTTTTCAGAGTCGTCTGCATCAAACTGGTCAAATGTTGTTATTGTTTGGTAATGGGGGTATGGAACTGACTAGGTTATTCAAGGACAGACTGTCTGCTGATTGCAATGCTTTGTAGCAATAGGAATGGAGATTATTCTTTGGATGAAGGTTGCACCAAACAATCTCAGAATGTTTTAGTTCAGTGGTAGTTGAAATCATTAGAGGTAGAGGAGAAATTGCTCATATGAGAATTTATTGCAGTCTTTGGAAAGTAATTGTTAGCAGTTTGAATCTGTGTGTAAAATACTGATGGAAATTGGTTCCTATTTGTCTTAACCTGTTGCAATTGTATGATTATCAAAATGAAAAATTCAAAATTCTCTGTCTGAACAATTGGTATGTCCTTTACTATATTTTTAACTGTTAAATTGAAGTTGTCCTTGTGCTTCCAAATCAAATTGCAAGTGTCCCAATTTGAAAACAACAGCAGATGAGAAACAATTTCACAAAAAGGATACATTTCTTAAAGATATTATAAAGAAACCTTTGTGACAAAAGGATAAATTGTTCATAAGGAGCTATTTATCCTTTGGTCATAATGGTTTCTAAAATTTCTCTAGCAGATGCATCAAAATGAGGTGTATAAGGAGTAACATACTTTAACCCATTATCAAACAATAACGACATTTAACCAGTTTGTTGCAGAAGACAATAGAAAACATTGAGATACAAGGGGAAATTGCTCTTAATGAGGAATTTCTCCTTTTCCCACAATGTTTTCTGTCCTATCAGAAGAATATTTTTCAATTTCATCACATTGTAAAATGTCATCTGCAAACCCTTTAAATTTGGGACAGTCAAAATTTGGCGTTTGGTAAAGGGTTAAAAAATTCGCACAACATCCCTTAAAAAGATTTATGCCTCGATTTATCTTGTCGTATATATGTAATAACTAGGCAGTAGGTGTTCAATACTTCACGCATGGTGAGCCCATCGCATGTAAATAAATATCCAGTTTCGATACACAAGGGGCCCCCACAACATCATGGATTATAGGGCAGACAGAAAAGACGTTTTTTGTTGGATCATTTAATCGCTAATGATCCTGTTTCATCTTACCTGCTGATAGTGGATGTGAATATATATAAATGTAAATGAAGAAAATGGTTTAAGGCTGGTTGGGCTGAGACAGTAACAACTTGTTACTTCATAAAGACTTACAATGAGACTTGAGTTACTGGAAATATTAAGAAACCTCTGTTACGAAATGGAGAATTTGCTCATAAAGAGCAGTTTTCTGCTTCTCTTTAGTTACTGTGGTTTCTACATGACCTCACTAGGAAGATAAATAGGATTTTTCTTGCTTTATCATTTCTGTCAGAAGTAACGTTCAATTTGACACAAGTTGCATAAAACATTTAACTATGTGGGAATTGGTTGAATTCAAATTTGACTATTTGCCATCAAACAGAAGTTGTGTTGTATTTAAGGTTCATTGTTTTGAAATACTGTACAATGGTTGATATGAGATTGTCATTTACATTGTGGACACAACAGCCACTCTTTGTTTGTGAATATGTTACGGTGTTTATTGGTTTTTGGACTTTTTGGTTGGGATGTGCTTTAAATTTAGCCTTTTAAGACATTTTATCATAGAAAACCTAATCATAGGTTCAGCTCAAAAGAAAAAATATTTCTGCTTTAAGAAAAATGACTTCTGGTGTTGAGATATCAATCTCTGATTAAGCATTTACAGTCTTATTCTACATACATCTTTTGAAATTTTTTTAAGAATAAGGAAATCCTCATACGGACAAATTCTCCTTTTTCCATCAATGGATTTTGTTTTTCCAAAAAATATCTTTAATATTAATCCTCATTCCATTTTGAAAAAATAATTCGGATAAAGGAAGATTGTATGGTTATATAAAGAGTTAATGTAGATATCTATGGAGTAATCGGTTTTTGCATGATCGAGAATAAACTTTTACACAAGCTTCTGATCAATTGAGGTGTTACAAAGAAATGTTAAAATCTTTAAGTGTGAAAAATAAAAATGTAAATTAGATGAATTTTGTCAGTTTAACAATCCATAGTTAAGAATGCATTTGCATTATAATATATTGAGGGTTCGAAACAAGATTAAAGTAAGTCCTTCACGAATGTGAAGAACTTACTTTAGTCTTGCATTGAATTATATACCTACGGTATATGTGTGTATGTGTTACCCTACCTACAAATGATTGGTTTTAAATTTCATTTTTGTTATCAAACATATTGATGTGAAACATAAAAACTAATGATCCGTGGACTTTTAATCAATATATCATGAACTAGTAAATCTTAAAACATTTATAATTGTAAAGAAAGTAATTCAATTATATTACCGTTTATCAATTGCCAGCTGGTCATTGTGAAATAATTGCTTTATATATCTTAGATAAGAACAAACCCATTACTCTCTTGGTCTTCTTATTTCTCTTTTTAAAGTAAAAGAACATCAGGCAATTATAAAAGTGTGACAATTTCTTTTGCCACATTAGTTTCATTGCATTCTAAAGCAAAACAGGCATTTGACAAGCGTTGTCCCACCACACCTGTTTTCTAGCCAAGGATTTTCATTTAGATTTTGGTCATTATCTACTGAACGATAAATTACATAAGTCACTTGAGCTTTTCCTACAACATAGAAAAACTAAAAAAAAAAAAGGAAATGGTAATTATAACATTTTCTATAAATTGAGGCATATTAGGGACAGAGCATAACCACAATTTTAACCTAGCCACTTGACTTCTGATATATTACGTTTGATCTATAACAAAAAACTAAATCTCTTAACACCAAAAAGGTCATATGCGAAGGATATATAATATGGTAATCGAGTTGGAAGGTATATTAAGCAATACATATTTGTTGTTTTATCTTCCATCAAAGGTTTGGGTAAAAAAATAATCACGCCCTTCCAAAATTACATCGTATTCACCGTGTTGAACTGACTTCAGTAATAATTGTGAAATGGGCATGACGATATGACCAGAATAATTAATGATAATAAAAAAAGAAATGAAATTGAGGGACTGAATAGTTAATGAGATTTGAGGTGTAAGTTTTACCGCTAAGATGTGTGTGGATATTAGATGAAGCTTCGTACAGTTTGGGAATGTATAAGTTGTTCACCGAATATGGATTTATTTTGGATGTTATATTCCTAATTGGATTAATTAAGCTGAGCACGAGATGATGAGGCATCTGTGGTGCATCTCCGCTGAGAGGGAGTTAATGGGTAGGTGGATGGCTTTATGTCAAGATATTTAAAAAATATTTTCCCTTATTAGCCCTTAGAATGCTGGGAAATTTTCTTAAAATAGATTTCTGTGTAGATTGCTTTCCCAAACCTAAAACATCTGCTTAATTTTTTATGAGGAAAGATACTCAGAGTAGCAAGCAGGTAAGATCACAGGCCAGCCGCAATTTTCTTGGCGGCTGGCCTGGATCCCACCTGTTTGCATAAGCATGAAGTTGGTTCCAGAACTATAAGGGGTAGAGTTGCTAGAATACACATATATATGACAATTTTAAGTCAAAAAATAAAATGTCATTGAAACAATAAAACTTTTGTATAATGGTATACTATTGAATGAAAAATGGCTACTGAACGCAGGATTCATTCAAAATGTGTCCATGTATCGATGCATGTACAGAGGTTAAGGGATGAATATTAAAACCGTTGCAATGCTTTTGGATCTGAATACATGATCAATAAATGTATACAGACTCTAATAACAAACATACAAACTTATATTTAACTTCCTAATTTTTGTTAAGTCTCATACAGCTGTTAGACTGTTTTAAAGAAATGAAATTTTTATGTCTAAGATATCTTACATCTTTGATCCAGCAGCTTTAATCATTACCAAACAATAACGACATTTGACCACTTTGTTGCAGACGACTCTGGAAAATATTGTGGGAAAAGGAGGAATTGCTCGTAACGAGCAATTTTTCCTTTTCCAACAATGCTTTCTGCCCTATCAGAAAATTATTTTCAAATTTCATCACATTTTGAAATGTCGTCTGTGAACTCTTTCAATTTGGGACAGTCAGAAATTTGGGGTTTGGTAAAGGGTTAAGGAGTCTTTAGTTGAAATAGTATGTCTGAAAACAGTCTTTTTAAAGAACATTATGCTCAGCATTAGTAAAATCTTCTTTAGACAATATGGTATCTTTTTCTTCTCTCAAATTCTTCAAGAATGGATGATTAACTTTCAAAGAAGTCTGTCCATGAATTTTCAATTTCACTTCATGTTGGCTGGAATTCTTGGATGGAACAGTATTTACTTATCCAGAATTTTAAGATGATAATGAATTGTTTCCAACATGAAATTGACAGTTATAGATCATTTCAAATGTCATTTGAACCTTTTTGAATTATGGGTATTCTAAAACAGAATAAACAAAATATGAGTGATCAGTGCAAGTGATCAGTGCAAGACTGAAGCAAGTGCTTCATGTGTGTGAAGGACTTATTATAGTCTTGTAAACTCTCTAGATGATGTTACAAGATAAACCTCGGGTTCAATCCCCACCAAAAACTTCATGTTTTGTGAAAGTGCCCTTCGGTAATGCACTTTAGAGGCATAGCCTAGTACTAATTAATCCAGGAACTCTGTATCATAACTGAAAAGTTGTTGACGTGGCATTAAATTCCATATATATATATATAAACTTAATGCCGGTCTGTTGGGAGATAGCAGCAATGGTCTTCAGATCTCCAGGTGTTTCAGACTTGTCTGCTGGGAAAAGTTTAAGGAATAATAATTTATTCAGTTATGTAAAAGATGAGTTATGTATTCAATGCCCATAATTAATACAGTTCGTCTTTTAACTTCAGTCATGTGCTAAATACTTGCCGAAATATAATTAGAATGTTCAGTGCAATACTTTAGTAAGTGCTTCACGTTTGTGGAGGACATATTGTAGTCTTACATTTTCATATAATCTGATGAATATTCTTACACTCTCCTTCAAGTCCAATCTTGGGATAAATTGAAATTGAAAGCATTGGCATATAATTTATTAATTTGGTCAACAATACATTAAGCCTTCAGTTCTATATATGTTGTTTTTTTGTAATTGGCTCTGAAATTATAGACAAATTGCCAAGTATTGATTATTGATTGAACCTTTGCTACATATTTGTGTACAGTCTAACTTGTGTTAAGAAGCCACCCTTTTAAGCAGCCAACCTGCCTTAAACAACCACTACAGAGAGTCCCATTGTTAGATTTATAGTGTACATCAATTTGTGTTAAGCAGCCAACCTGTTTTAAACAGCCAATTTACTCTGCCCCATAGGCTGACCTCTTAACACAAGTTAGACTGTACTTTGATGTACTATAAGAAAAATCTTTAAGACAGCATTGCAACAAAAGTCAAAAAGTGTATGAAGAACAATGGTTTCTACTTAGGAGGAGAATTTTGTCATATTCATTGGTGTCTTTTTTTTGCATCATTTTCTGCTTAAGTTACAGTGGTTTCTTTAATGTTTTGCTACGTTTAAGCATATTTAATAAATTTTAACTCATATACCGATACTACATGTAGAAATGGTGATAAAAAGTAATATATGTCTTATCCGAAAGACATATCATTAATTAATCTTAAAAATTATTTTGATCAAAATTTTTTAACTACAACACCTCTGAAACATCATTAAATTTTGTAGCACCAATATTTTGAGTGACTTAATTGGGGATGTTATTTGAAATATGACTCGCTACATATTTGAAAGTAGTAAGAGCCTTCCTTAGTCCATATTGTTTCCTGAAAAAGATGTCAGCGTTACATTGTGTATTGGTGTTCATCATTTTGAGAAGCGTGTAGTGATATACTTGGTAGCTGGCCTGGATCTTACCTGTTTACACAAGCATGAAGTTGGTTCCAGCACCATAAGGGTTTTAAACATTGATTTCATTTGTCACAATGGTTTCTATGTAGTATTCTTCAGCAAAGTTACGTATATTTGATAAAGGTGTTGACTGTGACGTCCCTCTGAATCAGGTTTATTATGTTTCTATTTCGTGAAAGGGAAGTAACTCAAAGATCTTGAATTGAGATGATTGCATCCCTTTTCCTTCTTCAAATCCTAAAAAATGTTTTTTACAAATTTATAACACACTTATATCCTCTATCTAATAACCACTTTGTGTATATGTAAGTTTTTCCAAACATTTACCTTGTATAAATAATGTGGCTATAGAAAGTTTACAATCCAAAATAAGCACTATTTAATCGTGAAAACAGCTGAGTTATGTAAAGGACCTATTCAGCTATTTATGTATATTTATATTGATGGTATTAATTCCAAACACTTGGAACTGCCAAAATGTATGTCTTATCGTTAAATTTGTCCTAATTATTCATAGATCATATTTACATTGGGTTTGATAGTTTTTTTGCTTGTTAACACTTTACAACATAATACAGCTTTGATTGTCTAACACTGAAAAGGTTTGCAGATAACTGTTAAAATGTGAAATGCCTATGAACAGTAATTTCTTCATTGTCAAAATAGGTTCTTAAACATTTTGCTGCAGGTTCTTTTTTTAACCATTCGTATTTGAGGTTTAATGTGGAGTTAAAACCCAATGTGGTATTGCTATAGACGAAGATGGTCCCTTAACCCTTTACCAAACGCCAAATTTTCAACTGTCCCAAATTGAAAGAGTTTGCAGACGGCATTTCAAAATGTGATGAAATTGTAAAGTAATCTTCTGATAGAGTAGAAAACATTGTGGGAAAAGGAGAAATTGCTCGTTACAAGCAATTTCTTCCTTTCCCACAATGTTTTCCAGAGTAGTCTGCAACAAACTTTTAAAATGTCGTAAATGTTTGGTAACGGGTAAATAAGACCAAGTGTCAAAGCTTGTTCAACAGATGCCAGGGTAAATTTCAGGGTTTCTGTTTACTGGGCCCATTCATGGCATTATTAATATAAACATGGTCTATCTTCTAATGACCTACTCAATATTGGCGTTTTTTGTTGTCTGAGAAGGAAGATTTTTGGATCCAACCCAAAGTCATTGTTATTCATTGGCTGTAAGAATGGAATATATTTTCCTATAGAATGTTTTATTCATTTTTGCATTAATTTAACCCCCTTCTTTATACTTAAGTCTCCTTATCTTCAGCCGAATGCTTTTGAAACCACTGTGGCATAAGCAAGTTCTTTTTAAATCAATTTTAATTTGATTCATTCACAAAAAAAATCCCTTTCTTTTGTTAATGTTTTGTGATTGGCATTAACTGAACCTACCACAATGACTAAGTCAAAATGCTTAACAGTATTTTATATGAAAATAGAATACATAGTTCCATATTAATTTGATCCCAATTGTTTATGGCAAATTATCTTGATTTTGACCTAAATGGTGCTTGTTCACACATTAGACAACTTGCTAGTCAAAATAAAATTTTGAAACAAAGCAGTTTTTGTGTTGTGATATGATGTAATAATGAAAAATTGCTACTGAATGCAAAATTGATTCCGAGTGTGTCGACATATCTAACTATGGAAAGATGGTATTCAATGGATTTTAAAACCATTGATACATTTTTCAACTAAGATACATATTTATTCATTGCTTACAGGCTCCAAGCACTTTGATGCAACTCAATTTTACTTGGATTGGCTATTTTCACCGGTACATCTTATACAACTGTACAGCAAGCAGTATTTCAAAAACTATACATTAAATCCCATTACCAATCAATAGCGACATTTAACCTCTTCAAAAACTATACATTAAATCCCATTACCAATCAATAGCGACATTTAACCTCTTCAAAAACTATACATTAAATCCCATTACCAATCAATAGCGACATTTAACCTCTTCAAAAACTATACATTAAATCCCATTACCAATCAATAGCGACATTTAACCTCTTCAAAAACTATACATTAAATCCCATTACCAATCAATAGTGACATTTAACCTCTTCAAAAACTATACATTAAATCCCATTACCAATCAATAGCGACATTTAACCTCTTTGTTTCAGATGAATCTGGAAAGCATTGTGGGAAAAGGAGAAATTGCTCCTAACAAGCAATTTTTCCTTTTCCAACAATGTTTTCCCCACTTCCTGGAGGTTATTTTCCCATTTCATCAGATTTTGAAATGTTGTCTGCAAACTCTTTCAAATTGGGACAGTCGAAAATTTGCTGTTTGGTCTCATTGTTATGATTAACCACAAACATAGTCTAGATAGAACGAACAAATGCCGGCAAGTGGAATACATCTCAAATCGGGACCTCTGGCGTCAAGGGTTGACATGAATATTCTGAATTTAACAGGGCATGACAATAATCTAATCTTCAACTGACAGACGAAATTATTCAAAATTTATCACCTTGATGATATAGTAGAGGCTCTTGTTTATGTACTGAAGATCTCTTCTCTCTTTACTGTTTACCAAATGCCAAATTTTCCACTGGCCCAAATTGAAAGAGTTTGCAGACGACATTTCAAAATGTGATGAAATTGAAAAATGATCTTCTGATAGGGCAGAAAACATTGTGGGAAAAGGAGAAATTGCTAGTTACAGGCAATTTCTCCTTTTCCCACAATGTTTTCCAGAGTCATCTACAACAAACTGGTCAAATGTCGTTATTGTTTGGTAAAGGGTTAAATCATCTTGTCCTCAGTATTCTATAATGTTGTACCAAACAGTCCTTTAAATTTTATAAGAGGGGCCTTCGTAGCCTAATGGTAAGAGTACAGAACTTGAAATCACATGGCCCCTCTATACATGGGTTCAAATCCTGATGATGGCATTTTGATTGTCATGAGGTTGCTTCCTGACTGACTTACTGAATGCCGATGATTCTACCTCGCTTGATCAGCCCTTATTGGCAGTTGAGTATAGGGTCTTCCTTCATCAAATAGAGTAGGGCATTGTTACATAACTGAAATAATGTTGATACAATATAAAACCCATATATATATATATAAATAAGAAATTCAGATGGTCTGCTGCAGACGACTTTTGCAAACATTGTTGGGAAGTACAATACACTCATATGAGTAATTTCTCCCCTTTCTGGCAATGCTCTTCATCCTTGCTAGGCTGCTTAGATATCAATGGCTGTCTTTTGACTTTTTCCTTTTGAGACAAATGGAAAAATTCCTTTTTGTTAAAGAGTTTATACTGATTGATTTTCTGTTGAAGAAGACTTATGAGAAACAATTATGACTAAAAAAGACTTAAAAGGTTAATGTTTCTCTTTTTGTTGTGTATGTTTCTCCCAAAACCCGATGTTTCGGAAGGCGCTCTTTTTTATCAAAGTTCTGCGCTTCAAACAGTGTTAAACGCATACAAAGTTTAACAGCTGGATAAAAAGAAGCAAATATATGGTGATAGGGTATAGACACCCAAATTTTTTTAATGAATCGTGCAAAAGAAGAAAAAGTGGTCTCACTTGGGACATCATATTACTTGCATAATAAAACATCAAGGATATCTTATTAAACAGTTTTATCTGACTGTCTCTGCTGTTGTCTGCAAAGGCTGGTACTTCATTAATACTCTTTTGATTGCACATGTACCCTATTTTCACAGTTGTTTCTTCATCGGTAAGTAGTCTCATAGTGAATTGACGTTTTTTGGTGTAAGGCTTTAACCCCGTTACCAAACAATAACGACATTTGACCAGTTTCTTGCAGACGAAATTGGAAAACATTGTGGGAAAAGGAGAAATTGCTCTTTACGAGCAATTTCCCCTTTTCCCACAAAGTTTTCTACCCTATCAGAAGATTATTTTTCAATTACATCACATTTCGAAAAGTTGTCTGCAAACTCTTTCAATTTTGGAGAGTCGAAGATTTGTCGTTTGGTAAATAGTTTATCAAACAGCATAGGTAGAAGCAATTTTCTTTATTATAAGCATGAATAAGAGACAAGGTAGGGATTTTTTCATTGAATTGGAATGAGACCCAGGCCTGCTAATTTTCGGAAATTGTATCAATGAAACTGCTTAATTGGGAAACCAAAATCACTTGTTTAACATTGAATTTTTGGGAAGTTGCCTTTAATGGGCCCCTGTTGTATGACGCAAAAACAAGCTCTACAAGGGGAAGTGTTTGGCTGGGATTGTGAGTCCATTGAAGCGAAAAACATTATTTTAGCCAAACTGTCTCACTTCTTTTTGAGTTGGCCACATGGTCTCTAAATGGTATTGTAGTCATGGTTGACCCTAGGTTTGGCTGTCAATTTGCCATAAAGGCCTTCGTTTATTGTTTAATTCACCCTTTTCTGCAATCAGGGGCAATTTGCTATATTCTGTATAGGGATAATCTAATAAAGTTTACCTACTATAGCACAAAGCTATAGCAAAAATAGGAAGAGAAGTTATACGACGAATAAGAGATATCAAAACCAAGGTTTTAATCTTACTTTTTCCTCAGATGACAAATTATGATTATTTCGGTAATGACAATTTGTGTTGTTACCGAAAAAGGAAGACAGATTTAGTTGTTGAGGTGTGAAGAATTTAGCGGTGTAGGGATTACAACTTCACACCTTTCATATACGCCTACCCATTCAAAGTTGGTGCCATGTAATATTCACTTAACTGTAATATTCACCTTACACTTTAATGTTGTAAACACTATATTGGCAATATCAAATGAATTAATGAAAAGTCATGTGACATGTCCTACCCCGGGAAATTGTATATGCGACATTTATTATATACATACATATCAGTGGCTAGGATAGGAATACGATAGGATGTAAATATAATCTGGTAATCACATTTAAACCGAGATAGAGGAATAAGGCACTTGTTATAACATCCTTCAGAAATGGAGGGGATGAATAATTCAGGAATGAACTACTTGTAAATGTATTGGTGGATAATGTTTGGTTGAGATAATCGAGATGTCTGTGGATATTAGCATTGAAATTACGAGCAGTGCCCTCAATGGTAAAGTAAAATATTATTTTATACTGTGGATTATATACTGATCTTATTACATGCTTCTTTTCATTATTGGTCCTGCATTTTTTGCAGCTGTAACAAATGAAGAAGAAAATATTGATATAGAATAATTTATTATTAATATATTTCATAATATTATTCAATTTGTGACATGGTTCAATCCTCTTCATATTGAACAGAAAGTGACAAAGGAACATATTGCTTATCATGAGCAATTTCCCCATTTTTCACAACGATTTATTGTATCAATTACAGCATGTGTGAATATAAGAATATTATATATGAAACAATTATATATCACAATAAAGCATAAATTGTCTGTTCTTCAGGCCATTCTTATTTAATAATTTGTATCAATAAAAGTTAAACATATATTCTACACCATAAGATATAATAGATAATGAAAATACAAAGACTACAAAACACTAGACCTTTTCTATATGTGTTAATATCAATATGTTTTCAAAAGCAGTCTCGTAGTAAATTGATGTTTTTTGGTGTAAGGCTTTAACCCCGTTACCAAACAATAACGACATTTGACCAGTTTCTTGCAGACGAAATTGGAAAAACAGTGTGGGAAAAGGAGAAATTGCTCTTTACGAGCAATTTCCCCTTTTCCCACAAAGTTCTCTACCCTATCAGAAGATTATTTTTCAATGAATCACGTTTTGAAAAGTTGTCTTGCAAACTCTTTCAATTTTGGAGAGTCAAAGATTTGTTGTTTGGTAAATAGTATATCAAACAGCATAGGTAGAAGCAATTTTCTTTATTATAAGCATGAATAAGAGACAAATTTTTTCAAGGATTTTCCTCACACATATACTCTTTAATATTCCATGTGCCTGCTACAAACAAACCCAGAAACCATTATGACAAAAGCGGAAATTTAACTTTCTTCATTCTGTCACATAAGTCTTTATCCAGAAAATTTTATTTTGCATACTTAATTGTTGCTTTATGCTATTACCTTTATTTCGGAACACTTACAAATCAATTATGAGGGCATTCAATAAATATGAATGTAAATATTATAAGACTTTAAAAGCTGGATGCAAATGAACAGATCATACGTTTATTAAAACTTGTACAAAAAACATCATCTAATGATAAAGAGTCATATCAATAAACTTACAATATTACATGTGTTGTCTGAATTTGTCAACTTGATGTAACAAACTCTAATCATTAATCCATTTATAAACCCAATTATGAAGAAAATGGAGATGATTCAGAAAAGCCTTTTTTGCAGACTCAAATCCTATCATGGCAAAGTATCTAATTGATTTCTATGGATATCAACCAATCATGCTGATTTTCAGAGAAACAATTGTCTTTTTGTTTTTGATACTATCTGTTGCTAATATGTTTAGCCCGGGAAATAGAATGTTTTGTACAATTCAGTACAATTAAGCCAAAAATGTAAATCCATCCCTAATATCTCAACATACAGATTTTAGCACTCTTGGAGTTGACAAATGAAGAAACAGGTAGGGCAAAAAAGGAACTGCTCGCAACCAAATAAAATCTCCGTTTATCAAAGGTAATTCTCTTCAGGTCCAGGGGAAGAGTGTTGGCCTTGGGACACGAGGGTTGTTGGTTTGAATCCTGTGAGTGGCAGGATCTGCCTTGCGACCTTTCATCAATCCACATTAGGCGCGAGTATATAGATGTATCCAGGAAGCAGAATTGAGAGTGATTACTCTAAGTTGTAAAAACTTGTTTCACAATCAATGTTAAATGAACAAGTTTATACTTAACTTGTAATTTTCTTCTGCTAAGGCTATTAATTTGGGCAAAAATGAAAACTATATGGGGATTGTGGACTTAATTGATTAATGTTTGTTTTTGTTATGAATTATGCCACTTATGTTTGGGATGCCACAGATGCAGTCTTAATCATAATGATATTCAACACCTTACTCCATTATAATGCAATTTGTGGCATTTTCCATAGATGTTTTTTTTAAAACCACTGTTGCAAAAGCATTGGATTGCTCCGAATGTACATGGCAGCATAACTGAAATAATGTTGGTGAGATGTAATTAACCTTAATGAAAACACACAGCAACATGAACTCACATAGAGTACAAGAATGGGCATATTTAACCCATTACCAAACAATAACGTTGTTCAACCACCTTGTTGCAGACCATTCTGGAAAACATTGTGAGAAAATGAGAAATTGCTCATAATGTGTAATATTTCCTTTTTCCACAATGTTTTCTGCCCTCTCAGAAGATTATTCTCCAATTTTATTACATAGTGAAACATTGTCTGCAAACTGTTTCAATTTGGGAAAATGAAAAATTTGGCGTTTGGTATAGGGTTAACAGATTGTGCAAGCTTATACCAGATAATGATTTAGACAAATTCAATTGAGATAACATTTGTCTATAGCACTTCTCATTTCTATGGTATGTAGGGAGTATAAAGGAGGACAAGTATAAAAATGCTAATTTATTCAAGCTCATAAAATTCAGCATAATCTTGGCTCATGTGTCATAAAAAGCGTCCTTTTTCTACATTCATACAATTCCAGGTCACCGAGTTATGAAGGTATGATAGGGTTTGCATACATACTCGGGCTAAAAAAAGTATTTTGTTTGGGCTGACATTATTTTTGTTGTGACATAATTGGTTTTGTCATAATAATTCAATGTTTTTCAACTAGTGCAAGTTTGACATTTGCCTCTATTGAAACAGCAGTTCTGCCCTTTTGTGAATGCTGAGTTTCATCATACCATTCAGGGTTCTGTGCAATACAATAG
This sequence comes from Cerastoderma edule, assembly GCA_947846245.1. Classification (NCBI taxonomy): domain Eukaryota; kingdom Metazoa; phylum Mollusca; class Bivalvia; order Cardiida; family Cardiidae; genus Cerastoderma; species Cerastoderma edule. Next base: position 19,054,641 of record OX401408.1, read on the forward strand.
TAGGTGCTACACATTATGTGAAACACTTACTATAGTCTTGCATTGAAACCTTGATACTAAGCTAGATAACATCAACAACTGCAACTTTTATGTCAATCTGTTTGGGGAAAAATGAGTTGTATTACTGAGTCCATAATTATGCAGACCTTTCACCTGTTCATGTTTTCATAGTTTCTTTTTATGAGGGAAACAAGTGCAAGGATCATGACAGCTTTGTTGGTAAAGTCTGTAAGTTCCGCTCATTATCCTTGTTCTGAGAAGATGGAACAAATTACATTGATATAATTTCAAATTGCTTATCTTATAAAAACGAACAGATATCAACATTCTACTTTACCAAAGGTGATTTCAGTCATACTGTAAAATTTTGGTTTTATGACGTTAAAAAAAGGCATTTTTCTTTTGTTATCCATATAACGATAATTTCAATTTTAAAATAAGTCATACATCTTGTAAAGAGTTCATTTGTGGTAGATAATAATCTTCAGGCATGTGCTTCAAGTCATTTGTATTGTAAAGGCTAACATTCCTTCCGATGTTAAATTATTGATAATCAAAGGTGTGATTTAAACTAGCCATTTCTCTCAATGATCTATGTCTATGTCCATTTTCATAATGATCTTATTTTTCTTGATTTATAAATGTTGTCTGTTGTTGCTTTAAATTCAGACCAGTCTCATTATACTAATTAGGAAATGGGTTGATCAGTTAAGGATTGTTTATGGGTTTGACTATTATTGATACCCTAGAGGAATTTCATTATCTACTAAAGACAATGGTCGGAAGAACAAATAATTACGGGGTTGAATTTCCGTTAACTATTACCCTTTATACGCTTGGAGTTTTGACTTCAACGTAAGGAATGAAATATACTCCAAAGTTATAGTGATTTGTGAAAACATGACTTAAAGAAAGCATTTTTTGTTGATGATGAAATATCTCCAATTGTATGTAATGAAAGTAACAAAACAGACTGAAAAATTGCTTGTGAAAAGTTATTTCTTTTTTTGCCACAATTGTTTTTAGGGTCCTCTATTGGAAATAGGCATAATTATTTGAGGGGTTGTCTTCTTGTTGTATATCTAGTTGCTCATAATGATTACGTTTCTCATGATGTTCTTAATTGACCTTGGTTAGTCAGAAATCCCAGGTCCTTTTGTACAAGCAAAAGAAAGGGTCAAAGAATTTATGAAACAGATGTGTTTTTTATCAGGGACACGGTGTGAATGATGTGAATATTAATAAGGCCAAAGAACTTAGAGTACTCTTCATTTGATAACCAGGATAAACAAGGATTTCAATTTAAAAGATACCGTAACCCTACGGTACATATATACGGTAAACCAGGTCACTTTGAAAAATGATATTTAATCTCTTAAAGGCAAATATGTCAACACCGGCCATTCTCATACATTATAAGCTATTATATTAAAATTTTCAAACATATTTCAATATAAGAGTTAGAATATCTTCACATGCTCTCGTTGGATTTATTTCCCACCAGTAATATGCAGTATTCCCTTATAGCTATTAACTGCTTTTCCACTTGTACACATTTTTGCCAGTGGTTAAATAAGAATATGAAAAAAAGAATCTTTGATAGATTGAACCCAATCAAATAAAGATTAACCCTTTCCCAAACAATAATGTCATTTGACCACTTTGTCGCAGACGACTTTAGTAAACATTGAGGGAAAAGGAGAAATTGCTTGTGACAAGTAATTTCTCCTTTTCCCACAATGTTTTCCAGAGGCATCTGCAACAAAGTGGTTGACTGTCGTTATTGTTTGGCAATTTTTCCTTTTCCCACAATGTTTTCTGCCCTATCAGAAGACTATTTTCCAATTTCATCACATTTTGAAATGTTGTCTGCAAACTCTTTCAATTTGGGACAGTCGAAAGTTTGTTGTTTGGGAAAGGGTTAAGGTAAGGATGCTTAACAACTCAACCTTTTTCCCCCATTACCAAACAATAACGACATTTGACCAGATTGTTGCAGGTGACTCGAGAAAACAGTGTGAGAAAAAGGAGAAATTGCTCTTAACTAACATTTTGAAATGTCGTCTGCAAACTCTTCCAATTCGGGACAGTTGAAAATTTGGCGTTTGGTAAAGGGTTAAAACCCATGACTTTGTATTGCCTTACTTTGGAGCATATTCAGGAGAAGACAATGAACACCATTGTGACAAAAGGAAGAGAAAAAGTTTGTGACAAGGAATTCCTTCCCATTTGTCAGAAATGGTATCAATAAACAGTATCATGAAGGAAATAATATCATGATGTATCAAGGTGACCTGTAGGCGACAAAGATGATTATGTGACAACCTGCATGTTTAGCAAAATCTAAGGTGTGATATAGCAATTCATTTTATTATCTTTTTCAATATTGTACATTATACACAAGATAAACCAGGCATAGTTTTCTCTGGTGGTAACTTGAAATGCGCCTAAGAACCAAGGATTAAATGCAGTCTTTAGTAATGGTAAGCTCATTTCTGATGTAAATGACTTGCTATACTCTTGCACTGAGCCCTTACACTATGATGATCATTATCATTACAGGTGCACATATGATACATTTACATTCTCCATATTGAGGGTTCAGTGCAATACTATAGTAAGTGCTTCATGTTCATGAAGCACTTACTATAGTCTTGCATTGAACCTTCGATATGCCGCATTTCAAAACACATTTTGACAAAACCGACTTTTAGGATGCTCATTATATAGAACTATTACAACCAAACGATTCTGATGAATACCCACAATGCAGGGTTTAGAGAAAAAATAAAAAAGTTAGCCTTGGATTGAGTCTCTTATCTATATCTACATACATTAGTATGCAGTGATTGTTACATGTCGTAGGTAATTGTTAACAATAATAGATCACTGTCACGCTGGTTGGGACGACACTAACTTTTGTTATAGAATAAAGACCAAACAACGGGATATTGCACGTCGACTGCTTACTGCAGTAAACCAACACCCAACAATGCATTCCCCCTACAGGTTTATTACAAAAGTAATTTATTTTATCCCCCCAAACACAAATCACTTTTTACATGTTTTCTGGCTTGACAGTTTTTAACCTCTACCAAACGATAATGACATTTGACCTGTCTGTTGCAGATGACTCTGGAAAACATTGTGAGAAAGGAGAAATTGCTCATAACAAGCAATTTTTCCTTTTCCCACAATGTTTTCTGCCCTATCTGAAGATTTTTTTCTAATCTCATCACATGTTGAAATGTCTTCTGCAAACTCTTTCAATTTGGGACAGTCGAATTTGGTAAAGGTTTAATCATTGTCATACATTTAAAGTCGTCTCCTGTTGCTTTCAACTTGGATCAGTCCGAAAAATGACTTTGTCTCGTTAAAAAGTTTGAAAGGATTAACAATGTAGCCAATTAAAGGTTGGGATGACACTCAAGTGATACAAGATTTTTATCACGACATAAGGGCGTCTCTTGCAGTTGTTCACTTTATCAAGTAGCTTGTAGTCGGTTGTTGTTAGTAAATACATCCTTTACTGATTACCCCAGTGTAATTGGTGATTTGACTTCAAAATGCATGTGGGAAAATGATTTTTTTTAAAATGATTGTTGATCAAGCTGTTGTCATGAAAAGTGTGAAATTGATTGTGATAGTCATTTACTTATTTTGACCAAATGTCTTTGATTTTTAATCTCCTGCGAACGGCATTCATATTTATATATGAGAAACGGCTAGACATGAGAATGTGGCATTGATACTTGATTTCATCATTATAAAGTCCCCCCCATAAAACTATGTTCACTATGTTATGCTAAAAATCAAATTGCGATGATTTTGAAATATTTTTTCTTATTGCTTATTTCTTGAAGTAAATAATGTGATTTTTAGAAAAATATTTCTCTGAGATCTCTCTCTTTTTAAAACAATAATTTTAGGTTGGCAGAAACTTAGAAAGAAGGGATTGTTTTGAAAAAGGTTAACTATATTGCCTTGATTATGTTTCAACCGGCTAGCGGTATTTTAACCGATAACCCATTTTATATTTCAACTCAGGAATTTGTGGGTTGATATACTGAAAATCCATCTGCGATATTAAAATTGAATTTCTTCAGATAAGTGACAATTCTTATTTAGTTGCGGATTATGGTTTTCAATAACCAATAGTCCTATTATAAACAAGCATATTAATATGCCATCGATTTAATGATATCCGCCATATAGGCCTTGGTGTTCTGACCAACAGTAGAAGAGAAAAGAAACATTTACCTCTGTGACCAAATATCTTAACCCTTTTGTCCCAAATTGAAAGGGTTTGCAGACGACATTTCAAAATTTGATGAAATTGAAAATTATTCGACAGATAGAGCAAAAAACCTTGTAGGAAAAGGAAAAATTGCTGGTTACGAGCAATTTCTCCTTTTCCCACACTGTTTTCTTAAGTTCTCTGCAACAAAGTGGTCAAATGTCGTTATTGTTTGGGAAAGGGATATACCTTTTTCAGTGAAGCTAGAATTCTGCTGTCCATCATTCAAGCATAATGTACTTATGTTTTCAATTTGGTGCTGTTGTAAAATTTCTACCTAGGTTATGTATGGATCAAGATTTCTAACCCCTGTGAAGTATTCAAGAACTGTGTTGAAAAAAAAACCAAGACATGAACAAAAAATGGCTGTTAATTATGAACACAAAGTTGTTCTTGAGCTTCAAGAACATGACTGTTTATGAATGAATATGCTCATGAAACAAAGTTGTTCTTGGATTTCAAGAAAGATTTTGTGAATGAAAACACTCATGAACATGTAATTGGTATTCATAAACATGTTCTTGAAATTTGTGAACATGTTCATGAACACCATTGTGTTCAGGAAAGGTCATTCTTTTGTTCATGAGTGTTCATGAACGCAGTTTTTGAATCCTTCTCAAGGGCTTTATCAGATGCTGTTTCTCACCCATTCAGTCTTTTTCCACTGGGATGGGATATAATTTATGAGATATTTTAGTGACCACATTTACATAAATCTTCTTTTTTTTCTTATTCATGAATTGATAATGGACGAACATGGTTGAGTGGGTTTCTGATACATCCTTTCCAAGAGGCGTTTCGACATTAGTGTATATAGTATTGAAGTCTACATTTCACATAAACCTTGTATATTCATTACGCCTCACTTAACCCTTTACCAAACGTAAAATTTTTGACCATCCCAAATTGGAAGACTTTGCAGACGACATTTCAAAATGTGATGAAATTGAAAAATAATCTTCAGGTGGGGCAGAAAACATTGTGGGAAAAGGGGAAATTGCTCGTCACGAGCAATTTCTCCTTTTCCCCCAATGTTTTCCAGAGTCGTCTGCAATAAACTTGTCAAATGTGGTTATTGTTTGGGAAAGGGTTAAGCACATATGCTGCAGAAACTTGTATAAACCATTGCGACAAAAGGATGAATCGATATCTCTGTTATCCAGAATGCTTTGGAGAGTTTCGATTTGAAAGTGATAGCAGAAAATGAAAGCTGTAATTTCTTTGAGAAGAATAATTTCATTGACTTTTAATTCATTTTGATTCCTTTCTCTTAACCCATTACCAAACAATAATGACAGTTGACCACTTTGTTGCAGACAGCTCTGAAAAACATTGTGGGAAAAGGAGGAATTGATCGTGATCAGAAGGCTATTTTTCAATTTCATCACATTTTGAAATGTCGTTTGCAAACTCTTTCAATTTGGGACAGTCTAGAATTTGGCATTTGGGAAAGGGTTGATCAATTTTATGGTCGAAAATTAACTGCAGCACTAGGTGTGAATAGTCAAGCATTAGATCTGACATTTTCTACTTTCTGTTGGATTGAAATTGTAAAGTTGCAAAAGAAGTGTTTGCTCTTGAAAACAAATTCCCCCTGTTACAATGGTTTCATTAGTCTTATGCTTCAGATGAAGCATCATAAAATGATCTTTGAAAAAGTTTTAAAATGGGAGAAAGATACATACATGATGGTAAATATTGTTGAAATGTATTCTAATGTTTTGCTCCTTTTTCTCTTTTCATATTTGATGCACATCCTTGCTACTGAAAATATCAGGTAAGACATATTTTTATATTTAACCAAATTCAAAAGGTGTAACAAAATGTATCTAGAATGAAAAAGACTTTAATCAGGTAGTGAACTTTTTCATATTTATGTCTTTTTTGGGTTCTCATCCTGCTTGAGTTTAGTCTTAAGAAACAGTAGCAGCAGATGTAAAAATCGTTAAGGATTAACATTTTCTCCTATGGAGCAATTTCTCCTATTGTTATAAATGGTTACCTAATACCATAGAGAAGTCTTGTTTTGTTATACTATAAATTTGAAGTCAGCGTATTGTTTTAGGTAATGAGCAGTCCAAGAATATCCAAATGAGAAAATTCATTTGTAGAAGAAATTCCTTCAGTTCAATTAGTCCTATCCTTTATGAGAGATATCTTCCACTTCTTCAAATTTGGTTTGTGCCAATTGCTTGAAGTTGGGTACAAAATATGTGGATTGATAACCTCTGTCAGAAAGAAGCTGAAGTTGAGCACAGAACAGAAGTGTGATTATCTCCCTTATAACTGCGCTATATAAGGCTTTAATAGCTGGAAGCTTAACCCTTTCCCAAACAATAACGTCATTTGACCACTTTGTTGCAGACGACTTTAGAAAACATTGTGGGAAAAGGAGAAATTGCTCGTAACAAGCAGTTTTCTCCTTTTCCCACAATGTTTTCTGCCCTATCAGATGATTATTTACTAATTTCGTCACATTTTAAAATGTCCTCTGCAAACTCTTTCAATTTGGGACAGTTATAAATTTGTTGTTTGGGAAAGGGTTAAAGTAAGTATAAGGCATGGCTGTCTAAATTTACCATTTATATCAAGTTTAGTGCAGTACTTAATAGTCTTGCTTTGAACCCTCAATATGGTACTTTGTGATTAAATTCATTATCTTTCAATTATGTTTATGTAATATAATAAAAAAAAATATATTGTGAGCAAAAAAGAAATTGCCTATTTTGGGCATTTTTCTTCTATGTCTGTTGCAGTTGTATTAGTTATTAAAAACATGTTGTAGTTAGAGATACGAATGCATTTTTGAAATTCTATAGTGTGAAGTATTTGTGAATTAATATTAAGTTGAAATTCTACACAACTGGAGCATGATTTGCATTTAACATGCTGCAAATCCTTGTCATATTTCAGCAGTTTTAGGTCGGAATGTAGCTGTTTTTCAAAAGGTCAAACTACTGTAGCAATTTATACCCTTTTCTATGCCTGAAACAAGAATTATTTTTTGAATTGTGTACAAAAACGAAAAAAGAGTTTCGGAACCGTTATAGTGCTGGAACCAACTTCATGCTTTTGCAAACAGGTTGAATCCAGGCCAACCGCAAAGTAAATTGGCGGCTGGCCTGTGATCTAACCCATTTGCTACTCTGAGTATCTTTCCTCTTCAAAATTAAGGAGATATTACATAACATAACATAACATAATTTTATTCAGCATTAAACATCAAAAAACATGTTTATAGCTTACAAAATATATTCATACAGGTATTTAAGGTTTTGGAAAGCAGACAACAGTAGAAAACTGCCCAGCACTCTAAGGGTTAAGAATATGAATTCTAATTGCAAACATATTGCCGTAAGAAGAACTGGACAATAAACTTAGTCAGGACCATTTGTAACTGTCGAAAGAATATTTTGATAAGCTCAAGCTTCACTTTTGTGACAACGATTTCTTCTCACTTGCTAAAATTTAATGTTGTATCTGATGCTTGATTATAATTCTCGTCTCCTAAATCTTCAAACTGTCCTGAAGCTTTCGTACAGTTTGAACTTATCACAGGAAATTCTAAATCAGATTGTACTGGTCGGAGAAAAGTGTTAACTGTGTGGACAACTGCTGGGAGGTTGATTTCGTTATAATAGACAGGTTTTCCTAACTATTTCATATATGTTGGGAAAAAATGTTACGCTTTACTGACTCAATTTCCATTTCAGTTTTCATTCATGGTATAGAGATAGGTTTTATGTAAAAGTTTGAATGCAAATTTACGCATCTTTAAATCATCTTGTGATGTGTAGGTAGGATGTGAATTAAGTTTGATACACAAAAGTGATACTGTGAGTGATTTGATTACTTTTCTTGGATTTTATAACAGTTAATTCTTCATGGAAAACCAGTAAGATACTTGGCTTTAGGTTAATTTTTCTCTAATTTAAGAAGTTCATTCAGCCTATTTACTCATATGGTATTGTGCGACAGGTTTAGATTGAAAAGGGTGAAAATACATGTACTTGACAATTTCGAAATACGAAAAGGAGCATTTTCTTGTTTATATTAAATAGAAACTGAAATTATGATAAGAGTGTGATTTATCCCCATTGTTAATTACAGCTATTTCGTTTCGGTTTTTGTTTTGTTTTTTTCTCAAAATGGTTTCTTGTATTTTTTGTGCCTTGCATATGAAAACACTTATTTATGTTACAAAGGAGTAATTAAGTTTCTCCAATTGAGATTTGAAAATATTGTAAAAATAGCAGAATCTGCTCATTATAAGCATGTTTTTGTCTCGTCACATTAAACTTCAATGCTTTAAATAACGTTTGCAGTTGGCCTTAAAAATGTCATCTTAGAATTATGCTTTTTCATGTTATCTGCTGCTTATGGTTAACCCTTTCCCAAACAACAAATTTTCGAATGTCCCAAATTGAAAGAGATTGCAGACGACATTTCAAAATGTGATGAAATTGGAAAATAATCTTCTGGTAGGCCAGAAAATATTGTGGGATTTTCTCCTTTTCGCTCAATGTTTTCTAAAGTCGTCTGTAACAAAGTGGTCAAATGTCGTTATTGTTTGGGAAAGGGTTAAAGCAGTAAATCATAAGGGGTATACAAATATTTCAAATTGAGATAGTTACACTGGAATTGTGCATTCACTTATATTTTTGCGTCTGGCATAGATCTAGTTTCTTTTTAAGATCATCTGATACTATAGAAAATATATCAAGTATCAAATAGCTAATGAAACTTTAGAGAATGAATTTTTCATGGAATATGAAATAATATAGAGGCAATGTTGTGATGTTATATAAACAAGTCTTTACCACAAGATTTGGGTACGACCAAAACCATCCTTTGAATAGTTTCAGCTTGGAAGAGTGAGAGCTTTTCTTACCTTCTGCATGTATTTATAATGGTCATCCATTTATAATCATTCTGTCTCTTTTGAAGCAGAATAAAAAAGGGAAAGTGACAGAAGGAGGAATTACACTGTTTGTGCACAAATAGCTCCTTTAATGAAAAGAATTGTTTCTACCCGATGTAATAATCTGACTGTTATTGTTCATGCTTTAACCCATTACCAAACAATAAAGGCATTTAACTACTTTGTTGCAGACGACTTTGGAAAACATTGTGAGAAAAGGAGAAATTGCTCGTTACGAGAACTTTTTCCAACATTCGAATGTTTTTTGCCCTATCAGAAGATTATTTTCCAATTCCATCATGCTTTGAAATGTAGTCTGCAAACTCTTTCAATTTGGGACAATTGAACATTTGGTGTTTGCTAAAGGGTTAACAATGTCTTCTGCTTTTGCTTTCAATTTGGACCTGTCACAATCTTCCTTATGAAAAGGTTATACGAGGTCAGTTTATAATTAGCATACAGATTGTGATTTATATTTCCTCCTGTTTTTAAAATAACATACAATTAAGGGGACACGGTGGCTGAACTTTTTCCTTTTCTGAATGCTAACCAAAAATTATGGCCTTCTTCATTGATATCTCTGTAGCAGATGGTATTTGATGAAAATCAGCTTCTTTCACATTATCCTTGTAGACCTTTTCATCAGATGGGATAAACTTTCCTGCTTTCATGCAGAAAAGGGTTGACTATAAAGACAGAGTCAGTCAGCTTTCTCCCCTGAAATGAACCAGGAGTTTGATTTCATCTTGGATTTTGGAGGGATTCAATTTCAGTAGTAAATGTATGGCGGGGCATTGTTATATGGGCCTCGGCCCCATTGGGGTATCAAGCCAAGTAGAAAAGATACATTCAGTTAACAAAACGGTTTAAACTTGATGTCGAAACTTTATCCATAAACGGAAAACAAGCGGGTAAATAGTCACCAAGGCAGTGCTCAAATTTGTGCGCTAGAATGCTGTGTGATGATGATTACTAGTTGGGATTTCATTTTTATTTAGTTCAGTTAGTTTTTGATTTGTTAATTTTAGGGCTTAATTGTGTTGTTACAATGGATTTAGATCTGGTATTTATCATCATGTAATACCATTACATTGAAATTAATGAGAAAAAAACAGCAGATAAGATTATAAATTAGATTTAGTCGGAAACATTGGGGTTAATAAGACATTGTTAAATGTAATAATGTATTATTTATGAATCACCCTTGGATAGAAAATGTGACACATTTTTCATCATTTTTATTCTAGAAGAAATTTACTAAAAAGATGCTCTAGAATTATACACAATCTGAAAATGTAAGAAAGTGAAAATTATAAGTGCCAGTCAAATTAACTGAATATTGGATGGCTGATTAATAATTGTGGAAGGAATATGATTTGATATGACCTACGAAACATCGTGATATAGCACCATTACATTGACATGTATTGTTGTCTGTCTTCCGACCAAACTTCGGGAGTTGTGCCTATTGTTTCTGGGGTCAGGAGTAGGAGGTACCGGAGAATTGACCCTCCCCTATTGGAGGAAAACGAAGAATTGATGTTAGCTGCATTCCATAGAGGTAAAACATCTAATGTGTTCGTTTTGTATTTCATACTTAAAGCTTACAATAATTTATGGATATTTATAGAGACCAAGAAAAGAATATAATTCAGAGTGTTTTGTCATGATTGTAGGCATTGGAACCAATACAATTGAGATATGAAGTTGTTAAATACATTTCACATTATTGAGACATCAATCAGGAAATGAGAAATACTTAACAGTCATAGTTTCTATTGTATTTAGTAGAAAATAGGAAATGAGTCGTTTAAATGTTGGAAAACCTTTAGAGTCATAGTTGAATAAGAAAACCACAAATAATCTTTTTGTACTATGTACATAAAGCCACATTGAAAGTCAAGGCTAAGATGTTCAACCCATTTCTAAACAATAACAACATTTGACCACTTTGTTGCAGACGACTCTTGAAAACAGTGTGGGAAAGGAGAAATTGCTCGTGACGAGCAATTTCTACTTTTCCCACAATTTTTTCCGCCCTATCAGAAGATTATATTTCATTTTCATCACATTTTGAAATGACGTCTGCAAACTCCTTAAATTTGGGACAGTCGAAAATTTGGCGTTTGGTCAAAAGGGTTAACGCCTTTAATATCATGCATACTCATTACGTACTTCCAAGTCATAAGACCTTACATCAAATTTAGTACCATGCATTATTCATTATGTTCTCTATTATACCTTAATGAATTTAAGAAATGCTAGTGTGACTTAGAGAGACAACTTTTATTGGTGAATTTTGATGTTTGACAAAATGTTCTGTTTTGGGTAATCATTAACCTTAAAAAAAAAGCCTGACTGTTGAAGTACGTAAATTCAAAAAAATAAAAAAAATAAACAGTTACTAACATCATCTGCTGCAATACGGTAAAATTTTGTTTGCGAGTGAGAAAGAGTTGAATAATTATTAGTTTTGCTAGGTTTTTAAGCTTTTGAATCAACAAATTTGAAAAGAATATTTTCAGAGGAAATATTTATGTTTGGATAAGGTCTTGACTATGCAAGAGCAGTAAATATTGATATAGTTAGACTGCACTGAAAATTAAGTCAACCAAGAATAAAAGGTGCAGCCTATGCAGTACATTAGTGTTTGCTAAGATAGGTTACACATTGTTGAACCCGAGAACCCTTTGTTAAAGCCATACCCACTCATGTGGGATTATTTGACTGGTACAAAATAAACCCAAATGTAGACTACGCTTGTTGAGGGTTCAATGTAAGACTGTGTACATAGCAAGTCATTCAGTTTTATGAAGGACTTACTATAGTTTTGCATTAAATCCTCATATTATGAATAGTAGAAAATAACGTTTTGTTTGTAATTTTTGTGAAGGACTTACTATAGTTTTGCATTAAACTTATGCAAATCCTTCATAAAATTGAATGACATACGAGGGTTCAATGTAGTTTAGACAATAGTAAGTCCTTCATTTTTATAAAGAATTTACTGAAGTCTTGCATTAAATCCTCAAACTATGAATAATACAAAATAACGTTTTCTTTGTAATATTTGTGAAGAAGCAATTGAGGAATAAGAGAAATTTCCAGATATGAGCAATTCTTCATTTTGTAATGTTGTGTTATGCACTGGACTTCAGCAGATACCTTTAATAGATTAAACATGGTTAATTGTTTTAGGCCAACATCTGCTGCAGAAGATTTTTTTAAAACCAAATGATAAAACAATTAATTGCTCAAATTGCGCAATAAGGAGCATTTTTTTTATTTGACACAGTGGTGTCTAAACAGCTCTACAGAAGATCTGTCTAATTGTGGTATCATGAAGCAATGGGTTAACCCTTTACCAAACGCCATGTTTTCGACTGTTTCAAATTGAAAGAGTTTGCAGACGACATTTCAAAATGTGATGAAATTGGAAAATAATCTTCTGATAGGGCAGAAAACATCATGGGAAAAGGAGGAATTGCTTGTTAAGAGCAATTTCTCCTTTTCCCACAATGTTTTCCAGTGTCATCTGCAACAAACTGGTCAAATGTCGTTATTATTTGGTAATGGGTTAAAGGCCGAAACTCATCATTAATGAATATAGGGCTCAGGGTGCACAATATTATGGCGCTATGACCACCCCTGTTGACTTTTCCAGCCCAGTGAATGTTGAGCAAGGAATGTGAGAAGTAGCATGTCTTTTAAGTGTCATTCAATATGATTAGCATACCTAATGTTGTGAAAATGGGCGTCGACAAACGCATGGCAAGGAGCGGAACAAGCAATATTTTCTGGATATTATAAACGCTAGATTAGCCTGAAATCGCCCGCAAAATGCCTTAAGTTCTTTTGTTCGGGAGATTTGATATTCAGAGCCTGCGTGTGCATGCGTTTTAGACCTTTTGCCTCTGCTACCCCAAAATGCTTTTATGCCACATCTCTTACTTGTAAAAGAGGTTTGTTCAGCTTTCAATTCACACTGGGATGGAAATATATGTATACAGCTAACTGGAAGATCTGGCATTTTTTTTTGAAATTCTCTAAATGGATGAAATTCGAGATAGACTTTTTGATACCCAGTCTAGAACAAAAGGGGACTATTTGTACCTCCATGACCATATTCAATGATCAGGTTCTGACTTGTAATGCAGCCTGCACAAACACAAAAATGCACTGTTATCAAGGAATTTCCAACTCATTTCACACATACCTTAATTGTGACATCCTTTTGACTTGGGTTATTTAGGGTGGTTCCATTCATTTAACCCACTACAATTATTTCAACTTGTCTTTCGGCTACGAAGCAGAATTAACAGTGGTTTTATCTAAGCCTTGGTTCTACATCTCCAAATTGTTTATACCTATGTGTAATCAACTGCAGCTAGTTGTTGTCATTTCCAACATATGCAAAACCAGCATTCTGTAAGTCAGTCGGCAGACAACCTTGCATGAAACTTCAAATCTATGGCTTTGGTGATTTGACGCCACGAGGACATAGGCTTTGGTATTTCAAGCTGTCTGTCCTAACCACTATGCCATAGAGGCTTCAACCATTGCAGTCAAAGAATATATTGCTCTTTACGAGCAATGAAGCCAAGTTGTTAAAACACTTCCTTAAATGATCTGCTACGGTGACTCAGATGATCCAAACTGTAACACAGGAGGCGCTAAGCCATAACCAAGTGTCTGCGTTTCCCCTCTTGGCCAGAGGGAACCATTCAGCGTCTAGATTTAAAATCTGTACAAATCAGATACAAGATTACCGCAAAAAGTCAATATCTGCTCTGATGCGTTTGATATCAAATGCATCTAGAGGTAGAATGAACCATCTACATCTGGATCCTTCTGATCATTGCTATGTGGCATAATTCAGAGTCAAAATGAAGTAATCGTCCAAAGGTATCTCCTGTTAAAGTGAGCCATTTTCACCTGTTGTCATGTATCCTAATCTCCCATATTTTATGGCCTGTCATAACTGTAACACTGGAAAGTGTCAAATAGGAGAGTTTCGCCACATCACCAGAGAAGACTCTTGTGTTGAATATAGATATATCTCCCAAGATTACCAGGGTGATGTTTGTAGAGCTGCTTCAATATTGATTATCACTTTCATCTTTGTCATGATGAAAGGACATTTGGACGGAATATTAACCCTTAAGTACAGTCAAAGAATTAGAGTCTTTATCCCTTATAGTGCTGGAACAGACTTCATACTTATGCAAACAGATTAGATCCATGCCAGCCGCCAAGTAAATTGGCAGCTGGCATGTGATCTGACCTGTTTGCTACTCTGAGTATCTTTTCTTATCCAAATTATGCAGATATTTGAAGTTTTGGAAAGCAGACGACATGAAAATATATTTTTAGAAAATCACCCAGCATTCTAAGGGCTAATTGTAATCTTTTCATTGTCTATAGCAATAATTTGAAATAACACAATGATATACATTTTAATAAAAGAAATTGTAAGATTTAAACATATAGCAAACAAGGATATGATGTCCATGGTTAGCAATTCATTTATTAAGATTTATCTGCAATGGCTTCTGAAAAATGTTGTACACTTTTATTTTCGCCATGAAATGCTTGTTTTCTCCTTTCAATGTAGGCTGTCAGAATGTTGACTCTGGGTTAATAGTTGGTATCCCCAGGTTTCCATTTATTTTGGAAGATGTAATTCTTTGTACATTGTATTCATCATATTACAGAATGATGATATGTATATTGCCATGTGCAAAGTAGTGGTCTTATAACACATTTTGACAAAGACGAGTATTAGATGCTGGTATTGTATATCCGGCATTAGTTACTACTGCCAGAAAGAAATACTTGTACTTTTATAGAATGTGAATTACTAGGTACAGATAAAACATTAATATTTGAGCCTATTCCAGCATATGTGAATGACAGTGGTGCAGTGGTTGAGTGATAGCCTCTTGTACAAAGGGTCCCTAGTTTTCTCCCTGTTAACGGCGAGATGGAAATTGTCGGGACTAGCCCAAAAATTAATGCGAGTACTGGTTAAGTATCCAAGAAACAGGAATGAGGCACCAAGAGTGAATTTATTAAGCTTCAAGCTTCCGTCACAATCAGTGTAGAATTGATAAGTTTAAACTTATTCCAGCATATGTTGCTCAAACCACAACAGCTCTTCATCATTCTAATGGAAATCCCGAACACAGGGGTATTTTTCGTAGATAAAGGTGCTTACATGTAATAATAAAGGGAGCTAAAATGAAAATTGTAGAAAATCGATAATTTTAATCAACCGATTGTTCTGTTCATTAAATCAACCTATCTACGATATAAAGTGGCCGAGTCCATTTTTGAGCGGAATAGAGAGGATAGGTGGTACTTTTCAGGGTTTGTAGGTACCTATTTTTAGACCAAGCCATTCTGATGTGTTTATGTTTACTTGACGTTATAGCTGTGATAAATTGTAACTGTAGTTGTGCGTTTAACCATCTAACAACTCAATATGCTACGTACGTCTTGTAGATTGTAAAGCGAGTGAATCCGGACTACATTCTTGGTTCAAAGAAGGTATTAGTCCGCAAAGTGAAGGCGGATGGATAATGAGTAATTTGTGTCAGACCACAGTTTGTAAAGTACCGTCCCTAAGAAAGTGGTATGTAACTTCAATGGACTAAGGTGCTAACGCACCCTAGTCCAAAAAATCATGAATTAAAAGCTATGCTTTATATTTTATCTCATCAAAATCAGGTTTTTAACATTTATTTATAACAAGACATTACATGTCAATAAGAACCGACCTGATGGCTAGATAAAGGCAATGGGTAAGAAATGTTACTGTATAATATGTTTTATTCTATTTTGGAATGTAATAATAAATCAAGTTTATTCAAAATATCAACATATCTTGTAAAAGCCTTTGAACTAAGGCAAAATCTAATTGAAGAACTATTGTAATGTATTTGTTTGTAGATTGACACTCTTTTGTATGTATATTATGTTACTGTATGTTGTACTATGGGCCTATGGCCTCTGTACTTGAACAAACATGTCTATGTCTATGTTTCATACAAGTCTTCCACAGTTTATAAAGGTTTTCTGCACATGCTTTTATTCTTGACCAGTCACAAATAGGATAAATGGTTCAGTGCAAGACTATAGTAATTTGCTTCATGAATGTGAAGCACTTGCTATAGTTTTGCACTGAACCCTTGGTATATGGGAAAAAGACTCCTTTCAGCTGTCTTGCATGACATTATATTATTAAAGCATTGAAAGAAAGAAAAACAAATCGTTGCATCTCGCAGCAGACAACTTTTAAATTTGCGTCTTGCAGCAGACAACTTTAAAAAAGCATTGTGGCGATATTGGAATGAGACTCCTTTCAGCTGACACGGCTGCAACTTGTATGATGAATAGATGTTTACTTAATCATTCACCACATTTTTTATCATATCATTTTTAGCAATTATTTTGTATGTGTGAAAGGTTATTTTTTATTTACATTACATTCTTTGTAACTTTGTGTGAACATACTTAAGACTGATTCTTCATCCAAAGTTCAAGAGTTCAACAAACCACCTCTACCCAAAAAACTAGAGTTAACATTAACATGTTAACATCCCCATCACTTTAAGCTTTTTGCAAATAAAACGACATTTGAAACCATTCTCACAAAAGGTGATTTAGCTTGCTTTACAGGCAAATTCTTCTTTTGTTCATGAATGATTTGATGTTTAGCAATATTTATTCAGTTTTTCTTTATAAGTGTATATCCTTTGTTGCTTTGATGACAGTCTTTGATGTTGTGGCTTCAAATATTTACAGATATAAAATAGGCCTATCTAATATATACATTAAAAGTGCTTGTTCGCAGAAGAGAAATTTTGAAAGTCAAAATAAAATTCCTGTTTGATATATATGCAACCATTGAAAACATATTAATTCAGAGAGCATCATTTTATAGCATTCATTTTTAGGACAATGGTCCAGGGGTAGAGTGTCGCCTTCTGAACACGATGGTCGTTGGTTCGAATCCTGTGTGTAGTGGGATCTGCTTGGCGACCTTTCATTAATCCACATTTGGCGCGAGTACTGATTATGTATCCAGGGAGCAGAATCAAGAGTGATTAATCTAAGTTGTAAGAATTTGTTTTACAATCGATGTAAAATAAATAAGTTTAAGGAATCATTTTAACCAAGTATGTACAGTTTAAATGTGGTAGATCTCAAAAATGATATCAAGCTTTTGAATTTAGATATTTGTTAATTCACTGCAAAAGACAGACTTTAAAGAATTATCTTCTTTTGCTTCCAATGCTTATTCTTATTTATTTATTTTTTTTTTACATGGGTTTTACATCACATCAACATTATTTCAGTTATGTAGCGATGCCCGACTCTTAATGATGGAGGAAGACCCCATACTCAACTGCCCACAAGGGCTGGTCAAGGCGGGTAGAACCATCGGCATTCCGTAAGTCAGTCAGGAGACTGCCTCTGATGAAAATCCATATCCCTCTCAGGATTTGAGCCCACGCGGAGAGGGGCCATGTTATTTCATGTTCTGTACTCTAACCACTAGGCCACGGAGGCCCCTGCTTATTCTTAAGTTGGTATCATAATTAACGATGCAGCCGTTGTGCAGTTTTAAAGAAAAAGATTTTTGACTTCAAAATTTCCTCCCATCTGAAAAATAAGCCCCTTTAACCCTTTCCCAAACAATAAATTTTTGACTGTCTCAAATTGGAAGAGTTTGCAGACAACATTTCAAAATTTGATGAAATTGGAAAACAATCTTCTGATAGTGAAGAAAACATTGTGGGAAAATGAAAAATTGCTCATTACGAGCAATTTCTCCTTTTCCCACAATGTTTTCTGAAGTCATCTGCATCAAAGTGGTCAAATGTCGTTATTGTTTGGTAATGGGTTAAACTGAACATTATCGCATAACCCTCACATCATTCTGACATATAATAAGCCAGCCACAGCAGGTTGTTTCATAACAGTGACAGACATGCATGTGAAGTAAATTCTTTTTATCAAAATTCTGTTCAAACAACTCCTACATAAGCGGTACTTTCTCATCTGACATGAGCACTTTTGCGTTTTTTCCACATTGGGTTCTTAAATCCTTTGCTACGGGTGAGTTGAAATAAGGGTATAAACCTTTGTCTAACACAGACTTCAGGTTAGATTTCCATGGGTTACATGTAGTCGGTGTTAAGTTATAAGTTTGAGTCTCAGTTTCAGTGACCCCTGACCTTCTGCTTCATTATTACATGCTAACAGCCAACCCTCATGTACGGGTGACATCTTTGGGTAACCATTTTCTTTCCAGTTAATTGCATCCTTAATTTGCTTCATGCCTTTAATGTCATTTGTTGACACTTATGCATGAAAGTTTTTCCCTCTTTTAACCCTTAGAATGCTGGGTAATCTTCTAAGAATAGATTTTTGTGTTATCTGCTTTTCAAAACCTTACATATCTGCTTAATTTTGTTGACGAAAGGTACTCAGAGTAGCAAACAGGTAAGATCACAGGCCTGCGGCCAATTTACTTGGTGGCTGGCCTGGATCTAATCTGTTTGCATAGGCATGAAGTTGGTTCCAGCACTATAAGGATTAGCAAGGAAATGAAATAAGACTCGTGTGTTATTTGGATGGTTGCACCATATTGTGCATCAACTCTGTTTGTCAACTTTAGTAAAGGGACAAGCCATTATGCTTCTTGCATCATATTGTACATTAACCCTTTCCCAAATAACAAATTTTGGACTGTCCCAAATTGAAAGAGTTTGCAGACGACATTTCAAAATGTGATTAAAATTGGAAAACACTCTTCAGATAGAGCAGAAAACCTTGTGGGAAAAGGAAAAATTGCTCGTTACGAGCAATTTCTCCTTTTCCCACAAATTTTTCTAAAGTCAAATGTCGTTATTGTTTGGGAAAGGGGTTAAGAGAAATGATAAAGTTGCTTGCATGATATTTTTGAAACAGACCCAGAACTGAGATTGCTGCAGAGTGCTGTTCATTTTGACCCAAAACTTGGTTTGCTGTTCCAAGTTGATTATGCTTCCTGTTGTCTTGGTAATAGAATCCATTCATAGCCTGTCTTGCAGCAGCATGTTTCAAAAGGGACCAATGGTTCTGTTGACTGCATAATGTTACTATGTTCTAGGGACCAATGAGTATGTTTACTGCATAATGTTACTAAGTGACCAATGATTATTGCAATGTGTAATGTGATAATTGGTGCTGCAGACAGTCTTCCGCACAGACATGATTACACATCATGTTTTGTAAATCTGTCTGGGTGTAACAGAATCTCGGCTACAGCTGCCCTATGTCCAGTTACCCCCACCTATACAATTATAATTGCAACCACATGTTTCATTAACTTCACACACAGATAGTGAAAGAGATAAGATGGTATCTGTCTAATGACCTTTAACCCTGCAGTTATTGACCCCTAAAGCCATGTGATACCCTTCCCTTCACAAAAAATGACCATGAAATGCATGAAACATCTACGAAGATATACTAATCTAAAGCAATTTGCATTAGGTTGGGGGATATTTCTCATTGTAACAATTTTTCTTAATGATATTTAATTTCAAATGTTGTCTGCTGTTTAAGTGTCCCCTACATCACTAATGAAAGGATACTGGCCATGCTTAGTGACCATTCACAATGTCCAGTCATTTGCAAAAGGGTGGAAATCCAAGGAAATCTCACAGGATGCAGAATAATATTAAAGTCTTGTTTGATTTGTACAATAAAACCAGAAGGGGGTGTTTGTTTTGTTGGTCAATGTGCTGACTTGCACAGGATTTTCACATTGTTCTTAATGTACTTGTCTGGTGTTACTGTGCTTTGAGAAATGGGAATCTGTGTGTTTAGTGACAATGTAAACCCATTATCTCTCTCACCTGGTCTTACTAGTGTGGGATAATTGAAACTTATGATACTTGATGTGTAGTTGGATAAAGGACTGGCTGGACCAGCATACTTGAACAGTGAAACATTGGGATTGCTGGGTAGTGTGATGGTGTTATGGTGGTTAACATGTGTCAGATGAGTCTATGGTGCTCAGGTTACATAGATAGGATATTGCAATAGGATACCACATATAGGGATAGGATTGTTTGGACATTTCGCACTAGTGTGTATGTTTGGAGGAAAATTGTTGGTGAATGAGCATTCACTGAAAATGTTCTGCATGTAATCTATTACATAGTTATGAGCTTTAATTAAAACTATTTGGCATTTTATATTGTTTCACAAAATTTTAATGAGCTTTGATCGGAACTGTTTGTTATCTAGTGTCTCACATACCATGGATTTTTACTCTGAAATAAAAGCTTTGGATTAAAGTGATAATATAACATAAATATATGTAATGACTAAAGATGGCCATGTTGGATAAAAGTATATCAATGGGACCTTAATAAGTGTTCAAAAGGAGAACATATGTAAATGAGATGATATCTATAGATTTTTTCACTTTCATGATGATTTCATGTACTCTGTGTGACTTTTATGTGGTACTTTTTTCTTCACTGTGATGGACATAAGTTGTGACTGTCTTGCACGTTAACACATTAGTTCTGTCTCTTCCATACCTGTTTTAGAAGTCTGTGAATAAATGGCAAGAACAAGTAAGTAGCTTTAGTATATACCTTTATGGAAGCTGAGCAAGCCAAATCACTATGTAATGTATATGGAGACTTTTGAAAAAAAGATGCAAGAAAGAAAGAAACCAGTTAATTGATATACATCTTGAACACTTGTTTTAACATACATACTCCCACTGCACAAAAAAGACTAAAGAAGCCATGAGCAATGTCTTCCTTTGTCACAATGAATTCTTCTCAATATAACATAGTCAAAGTAACTTTTGATATTTCTACTGTTGTTGGTGTGGCAAGGTGGTTAAGATGATATACTTGTAAATCGGTTGTCAGAGCCGTACCAACACCACTGGTTTATGGAGTGACCTTTTGCAGGATACTTCAGATTCATAGCCTTAAATACTGCTAAATCCGTAGAAAATTGTAATATAAGAGAAAAATTGATAAGATAGTATTAAACACTAGTTAACAAAGAAAGAAATAATACAAAATGTTTTATGGGCTATGGCACCACACACCTTTAACCCTTTACCAAATGCCAAATTTTCGACTCTTCCAAATTAAATGAATTTGCAGACGACATTGCAAAATGTGATGACATTGAAAACTAATCTTCTGTTAGGGTAGAAAACATTGTGGGAAAAGGAGAAATTACTTGTTAAGAGCAATTTCTCTTTTTTCTACAATGTTTTCCAGAGTTGTCTTCAACAAACTGATCAAATGTCGTTATTGTTTGGTAATGGGTGAAACCTGTAAAATTTCACTGATTATTTGATTGGTTTTTCTATTGAATTTTTTTCCAGTTTTAAATTTTTTCTATCAATCTATGTCAATAATATCCACAAATAGGTCAAGCGAGTGTACATAAACATTATTCAGATATAAACAGACCTTTGAAAGAACCTATCTGTGTAAACTTATACTTTCGAGAAACCCATTTAATAGTTCAGCCTATGATTAAAATCTCATTTCACGCTATTTCATGTCCCTCCCCAATTTGAACACAATAAGACTCTCTTCTCCAGATGAGAGAATTTTGTCAAAGATTTTACTAATGGCTGATACAAAACCTTTATTGTAGGTACACATCAGAAATATCTCAATAGTTTAAGTGTGACAGTTCCAATTGATGTACCATAACATTGCATTTGCATCAAATTGATATGGTTAAAAATATAACATCAGTAATGCTTAAAAAAGTTGAAGAGCTGCTGTTGTGTTGTGGCCTGAGGTTTTTGGATACAATGTTAATGATGTTATGTGACATTTTCCTGTAATTTATACACCATTAGCTGTATGCGCCCCCTTCAGATTCAGATGGTGGTTCAAACCCACATTCCTCTGTGACTCATGCATCCAATGTAACAACATACCCACCCTATAGTGGTTACAAACTCTCTGTTAATTTTGATTGATTTGGCTAAACCCATTACCAAACAATAACGACATTTAACCAGTTTGTTGTAGACGACTCTTGAAAACATTGTGGGAAAAGGAGAAAATGCTCTTAACGAGCAATCTGTCCTTTTCCCACAATGTTTTCTGCCCTATCGGAAAATTGTTTTTCAATATGATCACATTTTGAAATGTCGTCTGCAAACTCTATCAATTTTGGGTGGTCGAAAAATTTGGCATTTGGTGAAGTGTTAATTCTGAAATGATGCAGAAAACCAACAAGCGAAAAAGAGTTAGTCTTTTCATTGTTATAAAGGCAGGAACCTTTGTCAAAAAAGGAGCAAATAGCTTAAATTTTGAGTAGTTGCGGTTTATTCACATTGCCGATAAGTGATTTTAGGGTTCTATGTTGGATCCCAAGTTGGACCACATTTCTTCTCGGCAGTCAATGAAAACTTGGGACTGATCCAGGTTTGGAGCAATTTTAACTGCAGAAGACAATAAATAACCAATGAAACAGTTAATCTTGTATAGCCTTTACTTAAACTGTAACGTGATAAGTGTATCCATTGCTCTTGTAGAGCAATTTATCTTTCTTATACAGGGATTTTCTTAAGACTTCTGCAAGCGATAAGTTTTAGTGCCATATAAATTTGTAAGGGCTGATTATGACAATATTTAATGAGTAATTGGTCGCAAGCTGGGGAAGAATGATACATAGTAAGTGTGAGGAAATCACATCTGTACATCTTCAAAGTAACTAATAAAAGTGCAAAATGGTGTGTGACTGATGAACAAATAAAAACAGTCAGTCATGTAATTTATAAGAAAAGGTAGTGAATATGTGCTGACTGTGGATTAGAAAGTAAACATAGCATTGTTGTCAAATAAACTTAGTCTGCACCAAGCAACAAATTTCATATCATGATGTGGTCTGCTTAATTTTTTTTTTTGGTTGGTACCTCATGATTTTGTATACAAAACTGCGATTGTACAGTCTTAACCCATTACCAAACAATAACGAAATTTAACCACTTTGTTGCAGAAGACTATGGATAACATTGTGGGAAAAAGAGAAATTGCTTTTAACAAGCAATTTCTCATTTTTCCGAAACGTTTCCTGCCCTATTAGAAGATTATTTTCCATATTCATCACAATTTGAAATGTCGTCTGCAAACACTTTCAATTTGGGACAGCCCAACATTTGGCATTTGGTAAAGGGTTAAAGATGTTAAAATGTAACTCGGCAGCTTTCTTCACATCTGTGAACATGCAGCTTTGACTGGGAAAGTGCTAACCCTTAACCAAATGCCAAATTTTCGACTGTCCCAAATTGAAAGACTTTGCAAACTACATTTCAAAATGTGATGAAATTGGAAAATAACTTTCTGATAGGGCAGAAAACATTGTGGGAAAAGGAGAAACTGCTCGTTAA
Organism: Cerastoderma edule; assembly: GCA_947846245.1. Classification (NCBI taxonomy): domain Eukaryota; kingdom Metazoa; phylum Mollusca; class Bivalvia; order Cardiida; family Cardiidae; genus Cerastoderma; species Cerastoderma edule. The sequence goes on from OX401408.1 coordinate 19,078,302, forward strand.
GAGCAATTTCCCCTTTTCCAACAACATTTTCCAGAGTCGTCTGCATCAATCTGCTAAAAGGTCCTTATTGTTTGGTAATGGGTTGTATATGTTAAAGACTAACTCTCCGCTTTCCTCACATTTGTGGACAAGCAACTTTGACTTGGAAAGTGTTAAATACTTGTGCAAGCATCCTTGACTAAGTTACTATGAAATATTTCAACCTCCCCATCATCTGGCCTGTATGACACAGATAACAAAGTGTGTCGAAAGACTTCACTGATCAAAGTATGAATTGAGACACTGGTAATAAAATGGACATTAACCCCGTTTTCTAGCAAGGAAACCTTAACTAGCCCTTTTTAGCTTATGATGAGCTCTAAAAAATACATTCATGAAGCTGTACTTGATGTTCATAAACATGTTCTTGAAATTCATGAACAAGATAGGAACAGCTCTGTGTTCATGAATGGCCATCTAACATTTATGAATGTTCATGATGTTCATGAACAAGTTTTTCACAGTAGACTGTAGAAGGTGACTTTAAGAATAAGTCTGACAAAAGATGAGTTTCCTCAATTTATGAAAATAGGTTTCATTCCTTGATATATATTTGTCACCTGATATATATTTGTCACCTGGCGATGATATCTATTTGTCTATAAGTCACAAATCCTCCTAATGGGGGAAACGGATCGAAAAGTTCATTGACAGGAACACCTGTCAATTACAGCCATCACTTCATAACAAGTTTCACTATCACACGCTTCGTTCAATGAAATCTACTTATTAGTGATAATTAACGGCAATCAAATTTATACCTTCTTCAATAAAAACGTCACCTGGCCGGTCGTGGTCACTGATTTTGTAGAGAAAATTGGGTAATAAAAATCAAGAGTACAGCTTTAGTGAATGGTACAGTTTTACCCATTACCAAACAATAACGACATTCGACCAGTTTGTTGCAGACGACTCTGGAAAACATGGTGAGAAAAGGAGAAATTGCTCTTAACGACAATGTTTTCTGCCAAATCAGATGATTATTTTTCAATTTCATCACATTTTAAAATGACGTCTGCAAATTTTTTCAATTTGGGAAATGAGAAAATTTGGCATATGGTACAGTTTAACTTGTACTTGATATAACCTCTCTTTGAGGCGTCTGCTGCCGAAGACTCCAGTAACCACTGTGATGAATGGATCAATTGCTCTTAATGACGGATTCGTCCTTTTGTAACCAATGTTTCTACCAAACATCATTGAGAAACGTCTGCTGTTGCTTTAAAATTGAACCAGTCTTTAACTATCATGGAAGAATTGGTTAACTCTTATAGTGCTGGACTTCAAGCTTATGCAAATAGGTAAGATCCAGGCCAGCCACCAAGTATATTGACGGCTGGCCTGTGATCTAACCTGTTTGGTACTCTGAGTATCTTTCCTCATCAAAATTAAGCAGATATTTAAGGTTTTTGGAAAGCAGACGACAAATCTATTTTTTGAAAATTACCCAGAATTCTAAGGGTCAATGTAAGCCACTTATGAGTTAAATTACAAATTAGTTAAAATATACCTGCAGTAAGAAATTTTAGAAAACATGGTGGTATAAATTCAAATCTTAGCAAGTATTTGTCAATCCTGTAATCACATTGGTTTCCTTTCCAAGAAAATATTCTTGTTTATTAATCGAAATTGTCATCTGCAGCAAAATTGTAGTCTGCAACTTCTTTTAATTTGGACCAGTCACAAAATATCAAATGAGGGAATTGGATGCATGTCAACCCATCAATCTGCTCAGGGGTTTTTGAGGCTTGACCAAATTAAAAATATCAGGAGATAATAATTGTGCACTCATTCAGCAGAGGTTATATTTTTGAGTTAAAAGGTGCTTGTTCACAGATGTGAGGACATTTGTTTAATTGTTTATTTGTTTAATTGTTTAATTTGTTTTACATCGATTGTGAAGGAGGCTTAGTAAAACCCATCGAGTTACTCTATACACCAGTAATCACGCTGGTTTGTGGGTTAGTCCCAGTAATTTTTACTTTGTCTAACGGGTATTCGAACCCGGGACCCTCAGCACAGTAGTTCGACGCTCTACCACTGTGCCACTGTTGAAACATTTCTCTAAATCTGCACATCAGAATGATGTACTGCTATATGACACACACTGAACAGTCATTGGAATCAAAATTATATTGTTATTAATTCTTTTAAACGTTTATACAGTGAATTAAAATAAATTTGATCAAAAAGTGAGGCATCACTTTTGAGATATAATCCATTTAAACTGTGCATACTTAGATAAATAGAATGTTCCATGATTAATCATGTTTTCAATAGTTACTTTTCCTCATCAAAATAAGGCAGATATTGTAGGTTTTGGAAAGCCAACGACCAGCATTTTAAAGGTTTAAAAAAGTCTTAAAATGGGAAAAAGGTACATGATAGAATTTTAATGTATTCTAATATTTTGTTATTTTTTTTTCTCTTTTCATATTTGATGCTCCTGTGCTACCGAATATATCAGGTAAGACCAATTTTTACATTTCACCTTTTTCTCTGCTTCTTTAGCATCAGACTTTTTCAAACATAATGAAATAAGTGTTTTCTTGAAACCTACAAGTATCAACTCTTTTCCTTTCCTTTAACCATTTTCCATACAACAAATTTTCGACTGTCCCAAATTGAAAGAGTTTGCAGACGACATTAATTTCCAAAATGTGATGAAATTGAACAATATTCTTCAGAAAGAGCAGAAAACCTTGTGGGAAAAGGAAAAATTGCTCATTACGAGCAATTTCTCCATTTCCCACAATGTTTTCTAAAGTAGTCTGCGACAAAGTCGTCAAATGTTGTTGTTGTTTGGGAAAGGGTTAATACTTATATTTATGGATCTTATGCCTTTCTTGTATTTCAGAGGTTAATATAGACTATGGATATCTATGTTTTAACCCTTAGAATGCTAGGTACATTTCTAAAAATAGATTTGTGTGTGGTCTGCTTTCCAAAACCTTAAATATCTGCTAAATTTTGATGAGGAAAGATACTCAAAGTAGTAAACAGGTTAGATCACAGGCCAGCCGCCAATTTACTTGCCGCCAATTTACTTGGCGGCTGGCAGACCTGTGATCTGTTTGCAAAAGCTTGAAGTAGGTTCCAGAGCTATAAGAGTTATGATGAATGGTTGATAGACAAGTAAACTGAGTCTAAAATTGACTTATCAGCTGCTAATATTACCGAGCTTGCTTTATAGTTTAAGACTTATCTATTAGCATTTCTATTGATTTATTTGTTCTTTAATTCTCTCAACTTTATAATGAGATGGCTCTTATGAGTTTCCAGAAATCTTTAACTGACAGATGATCTTTAATAGCATTGATAAATTGATTCTGATTCATTTATTTCATCCTATAAAAGCACTAAAAGGATATAGCAGTTCTTTTGATAAAATCTTTACAAGACCCTAATGTCCAATTAGATGCCCATATTCTTGAGTCAGCATCTGAGTTGAGACTGTAAACGTTGTCATCAACTGAGGGTAATACCTTAACCCTTTACCAAACTCCAAATTTTCGACTGTTCCGAATTGAAAGAATTTGCAGACGACATTTCAAAATGTGATGAACTTTGGAAAGTAATCTTCTGATAGGGTAGAAAACAATGTGGGTATAGGAGAAATTGCTCGTTACAAGCAATTGCTTCTTGTCATCTGCAACAAAGTGGTCAGATGCCATTATTGTTTGGTTATGGGTAAGGGAACGTGAGAAGGATACAACATGTGTGTGGCATAACAGTAGGAAATTACTGGGGGTCGTATTTCAAGTAAACTTGTCCCATCCATCAAAATTGACACCAACATAATTGTCTATTCAAAAACCTTATAAAGGGCCATATAGATGAGCAATTATTTCATGTTAATGTAGAAATATAGTCCATATAGATGAGCAATTATTTCATGTTAATGTAGAAATATAGGCCATATAGATGAGCAATTATTTCATGTTAATGTAGAAATATAGTCCATATAGATGAGCAATTATTTCATGTTAATGTAGAAATATAGGCCATATAGATGAGCAATTATTTCATGTTAATGTAGAAATATAGGCCATATAGATGAGCAATTATTTCATGTTAATGTAGAAATATAGGCCATATAGATGAGCAATTATTTCATGTTAATGTAGAAATATAGTCCATATAGATGAGCAATTATTTCATGTTAATGTAGAAATATAGTCCATATAGATGAGCAATTATTTCATGTTAATGTAGAAATATAGGCCATATAGATGAGCAATTATTTCATGTTAATGTAGAAATATAGTCCATATAGATGAGCAATTATTTCATGTTAATGTAGAAATATAGGCCATATAGATGAGCAATTATTTCATGTTAATGTAGAAATATAGTCCATATAGATGAGCAATTATTTCATGTTAATGTAGAAATATAGTCCATATAGATGAGCAATTATTTCATGTTAATGTAGAAATATAGGCCATACAGATGAGCAATTATTTCATGTTAATGTAGAAATATAGGCCATATAGATGAGCAATTATTTCATGTTAATGTAGAAATATAGGCCATATAGATGAGCAATTATTTCATGTTAATGTAGAAATATAGTCCATATAGATGAGCAATTATTTCATGTTAATGTAGAAATATAGGCCATATAGATGAGCAATTATTTCATGTTAATGTAGAAATATAGTCCATATAGATGAGCAATTATTTCATGTTAATGTAGAAATATATGCCATATAGAGCAATTATTTCATGTTAATGTAGAAATATAGGCCATATAGATGAGCAATTATTTCATGTTAATGTAGAAATATAGGCCATATAGATGAGCAATTATTTCATGTTAATGTAGAAATATAGTCCATATAGATGAGCAATTATTTCATGTTAATGTAGAAATATAGTCCATATAGATGAGCAATTATTTCATGTTAATGTAGAAATAAAGGCCATATAGATGAGAAATTATTTCATGTTAATGTAGAAATATAGTCCATATAGATGAGCAATTATTTCATGTTAATGTAGAAATATAGGCCATATAGATGAGCAATTATTTCATGTTAATGTAGAAATATAGTCCATATAGATGAGCAATTATTTCATGTTAATGTAGAAATATAGTCCATATAGGTCATTATATAGATGAGCAATTATTACGTTAATGTAGAAATATAGTCCATATAGATGAGCAATTATTTGTTAATGCAATTATATAGATGAGCAATTATTTCATGTTAATGTAGAATTATATGTTAATGTAAAATATAGCCATATAGATGAGCAATTATTTCATGTTAATGTAGAAATATAGTCCATATAGATGAGCAATTATTTCATGTTAATGTAGAAATATAGTCCATATAGATGAGCAATTATTTCATGTAATGTAGAAATAAAGGCCATATAGATGAGAAATTATTTCATGTTAATGTAGAAATATAGTCCATATAGATGAGCAATTATTTCATGTTAATGTAGAAATATAGGCCATATAGATGAGCAATTATTTCATGTTAATGTAGAAATATAGTCCATATAGATGAGCAATTATTTCATGTTAATGTAGAAATATAGGCCATATAGATGAGCAATTATTTCATGTTAATGTAGAAATATAGGCCATATAGATGAGCAATTATTTCATGTTAATGTAGAAATATAGTCCATATAGATGAGCAATTATTTCATGTTAATGTAGAAATATAGTCCATATAGATGAGCAATTATTTCATGTTAATGTAGAAATATAGGCCATATAGATGAGCAATTATTTCATGTTAATGTAGAAATATAGGCCATATAGATGAGCAATTATTTCATGTTAATGTAGAAATATAGGCCATATAGATGAGCAATTATTTCATGTTAATGTAGAAATATAGTCCATTTTATCAGTTCTATGCTGAAGTGTTTTTAACATACAGTCTAACTTGTGTTAAGCAGCCACCCTTTTAAGCAGCCAACCTGCCTTAAACAGCCACTACAGAAAGTCCCATTGTTGGATTTATAGTGTAAATCAAACTGTGTTAAGCAGCCAACCTGTCTTAAGCAGCCAATTTACTCTATCCCATAGGCTGGCCTCTTAACACAAGTTTGACTGTAGATATATTATTCATTTAGGATGTTTTGACTGAACTTTGTACGAAACAATAAGTAGACACTTTGCAATAATCATGTTACCCTTGCAAGCCATTCAAGAACTGTGTACACAAAATTGTTCTTGAATATGTTTGTGCATTCCATGTTTTTTGTGTTTATGAGTTTGTTCTTGAAATATATGAACATGTTAAACAACTAATTATTCATGAATGACCAGTTTCCTTTCATATCTGTTCATGAAGTTGTTAAATACAGTTCTTGAGTTCTTCGCAGGAAAAGATAGTTCCAATGTCATGTCAAATTTCAATAGTGTTCTTATATTTAAGATGATATCCTTGTTTTAACTTGCGAAAATATGTTCCTTTAGAAGTTTGGAAAACATTACCCTGTTGTTTTACAGATGGCCTCATGACTATGCCAGTGGTTTTGAAACAGATGTCCAATGTATCCTGTATAAATTAATTAATTTTGATTGTCAAAATTGTGTTCAAATCTTCACTTTTGTTTGCAAGGGATGTCAAATTAAAGACAAATCACCAATATGATTAAAAAAGATTGAATGAAATAGGTATTGATATTATGTAATTACTGAAACTACTTTAACAATTTGAGACTTTCGCCATCATTCCAGTTGTTTTCATCAGAAGATAACCAATTGTGTATTATGCAGGTACAGCTTGAAACTATATAACACTTATAGAACTGGAACTGACTTCATGCTTACTCAAACAGGTTCGATCAAGGCCAGCCCCCAAGTAAATTGGTGGCTGGCCTGTGATCTATCCTGTTTGCTTCTCTGAGTATCTTTCTTCATCAAAATTAAGCAGATATTTAATGTTTTGGATAGAAGACAACATCAAAATGTATTGTTAAGAAAATTACCCAGCATTCTAAGGGTTAAAGAACAAATATGTATTATGATATTGTTGATAAATACAAGGTAATGAGAGTTTATACAGAGAATAACCTGGAAAGTGTTGCCCCAAGCAATGGAAGGTCAATAAATGCTGCGGGCAAAACATATTGTTAATTACTTGTTACAGCTGTCATAAAGGTGTTATATTTCACATGATGTGATATAGGATTACCTCCCCTGGGGCATATTGAAGATACACATATTGATCTCCCTTTGGTTATGTTTGGATGGAGGGTTCATTCAGTACACAATTTGGATACTCTGGTAAGGTATTAGGTTGTTCTGGTTTTTTTTTAATAAACAACAATTTAAATAGTTCAATTTATTAGGAAAATTTGTTGCATATACAAGTAAGTTGTTGTCTGTTTGATTGAAGTCTTTGTAATAATTAGATGTAGTTGCTTAAATACCATATCCATAAACTGTGAATGCCTTGAGTAGATTATTGTATGGCTGAATGATATTTAATGAAGGAAAGCTACTGAAGATAGTCATTTACCTTGTCAAAATTCACTTCAATGCATCATCAGGAGAGGGAAAACAAGAAGCTTCTTTTTCATTCATGTTCTTCACGAGCAATTGCTTCTTTTATCCCAATGATATCCACTAGTACTCTATGTCAGAAAGAAAATGAAAGTTTGCCAATTTATAACAGTCTCAGGCAGTGATTGGCCTGAGAGGCAATGAAGTGTTATCTTATTTATTTTGGTATACAAAAAGCCCAAGTGTTGCAAGTGCACCCGGAGCCGATTTATTATGGTTAACCCTTATAGTGCTGGAACCGACTTCATGCTTATGCAAACAGGTTAGATCCAGGCCAGCCGCCAAGTAAATTGGCGGCTGGCCTGTGATCTAACATGTTTGCTACTCATAGTATCCTTGTACATCAAACATAAGCAGATATTTAAGGTTTCGGAAAGCAGATGACACAGGAATCTATTTTTAGAAGAATTATCAGCATTCTAAGCGTTAACTGACTGGTTTGTGTTTATTTACTATTACTCCAATCTGTTATCACTGTGGAGCATCAGGCCAAACCAATATTGTCAATACAGATCCTTTGTGTGATGTACTTGGTCTTCCAGTTGACATATATTACTTATTTGTTTCATTAATTCATAATTTAGAGTAAAATGTAATACTTTAGTGTTTCACATATGTGAAGAATTTACATTAAAAGGGTTCACGCCAAGACCATAAGTAAGTGCTTCACAAACATGAAGCACTTACTATAGTCTTGAAGTGAACCCTCGAAATTTAGTCTTGCATTGATCTCTCATATTTAGACTGGTTGTAACACACCTGAAGCAAGAAATATGCGTTTCAAACATACAGGGATAGCAGAGTACATAAGAAACATTTGTGACTATAGAAGAAAAAGCTTAAAATGAACAGTTTTGCCTTTTAAAGCAAATATCAAGAAGAAATTATTTTGTTATGCAATCCATATGTAGTGACTTTTGCATGATGACTTTCAACAAATGAAATATTGCTTTCACTTGATAATTTCCTTTTTTGGCATTACGTATTTTTCAAAATATTCCAAAGCAAATGTTATTGTTTTTATATTTCATTATTGTTGCATGTTGCTGTTATAAAGTCCTGTAAATGGAAAAGGGTTAATAAATATATGACAGGAGATCCATAAAGCATCTGATGAGCAATCTTGCCTTGTCACAATGGTACACACGGAACCGTTAGTTTTTGTACTTTATAAATGCATTCTGCTTTTTGGAACAGTAATGATATTCCCTTTCCATGCATGATTTTGAAGGGATGAAATTTTGTCGTTGGGTATTTGGTTCACAAACGGTAATAAAAATCTCATTGTAAAGGTCAAATAGTACTTTGGTATAGCTGATAATAGGCATTAATCCTTTTGTATGAAGGAGGCGATTTGACAAGAGTTGTATCCGTAACAGGCTACAGATTGTTTGTAACAAAAAAAAGATGCTTGAAGAGCTATCTTTTCCCATTATTTTTTATGTAAGAATTGGCTTTATCATAAGGGTCACCTGCAACTAATATTCTCCATTATAAGTTGTTTATTTGTAGAAAATTCCACATATGGAGGGTTATGGGTTAATTTCTATAATAGCATCAATTAATAATCTTTTGATGACCAGTTTGACCTCGTTTGTGAGGGTACAGTAATCTGTTTGATGTTTTTTATGACCTATTTAGATACTGAGGGAAGTATGGAAATGAACCTGAAATGGGATGCAAGTCAAGCCATGGTAATGTGAAAATTATAGGCCAATAACCTGGAATTTCAGGGTAATTTCCTTGTTCACCCTGACCATAAAAGGTTTTGGATGCTTTTCATCTTTTCCTGGCAAAATATCCATTGGTTAAAGATTACAGCATCTAAAGAATACTTAAACAGCTTAACCCTTTACCAAATGCAAAATTTTCGACTGCCCCAAATTGAGAGAGTTTACAGATGACATTTCAAAATGTGATGAAATTGAAAATAATCTTTTCCTGAAAAATATCTTTCCTGGCAAAATATCCATTGGTTAAAGATTGCAGAATCTAAAGAATACTTAAACGGCTTAACCCTTTACCAAATGCTAAATTTTCGACTGCCCCAAATTGGAAGAGTTTGCAGATGACATTTCAAAATGTGATGAAATTGAAAATAATCTTCTGATATGGCAGAAAACATAGTGGGAGATGGAGAAATTGCTTGATAAGAGCAATTCTCCTTTTCCCACAATGTTTTCCAGAGTTGTCTGCAACAACTTGGTCAAATGTTGTTACTGTTTGATAATGAGTAAAACCATAACTACTCCATTGATTCTTCCTTATATCATTTTTTCCTGTTTGAAGTATTTCGCTTGACATCATTTTAACAATTTATCACTGCAGCTATATAGCTCCGTAAAAAACTTTCAGTGTCCAATGATAAGCAATTTAGTATTCATGATCATGAATGAGTACTTTTTATCATTAGAAACCATTCCCTTTGTCTTAAGAATTACAAATGTTGTTTTCTGCTTTGGCATATTTGGGTATCTTGTATAAAAGGGAATGGTTGAATAGAGGAGATGCATTTGGTAGGCAAGGTTGCAAAGTGAACTGATTTAAATTCACTCATTTTCCCTTGAAATAAAATGCGGCTGGTTCAAATTGCAAAAGCTGATAAATATAGGCAAGAAAAAACCCAAACAATGTCTTTATAATTTGTTTAAGTATCCATTGTTTGAATTGCTTTTGTTGCAGTATCATTACATAATAGTTTGCAGCATGTGTTCAAAGTCAGACATCATGGTGTAATGGTTTACCCTTTCCAAAACAATAACGACATTTGACGACTTTGTTGCAAACAACTTAACCTTTTCCCACAAGGTTTTCTGCTCTTTCTGAAGAATATTGTTTAATTTCATCACCTTTTGAAATATTGTCTGCAAACTCTTTCAATTTGGGACAGTCCAAATTTTATTGTTTGGGAAAGGGTTAAAAAAAAGAGTATGGAGCTAAGACATTTTCATATGTTGATAAGATAGTGAGAATATCTTGGCTCATGATTAACTTGTAAAAACATCTTTTACTTTTGAGCTTGTTGTTTTTTTTCTTATTCATTTCCAGTTGCATATTGTTATAAAGTATCTCATACCTTCATTAAAGGCACATAAAAGGAGATTAATGCTTTATCAAATGATTTTATTTTGTAAACTTTTAATCAGATTCAATTAGTTATCACCAATAAACCCCATCAGCAAAACTTGAACGTGAAAGTCAACCAGAAATAACCCAGATTAGCATGTTTAATAATTCAGATTGCCTCACTCTGACCTTGACAGTTGATACACAAACATTCGTTACCAATCAGAATTCGTTATTTTAAATATGTAAACAAACAGGTTGTTGATAAACATGATTGAATTGGAGACAAGTATATTTCAAGCACAAAATAACTTATGTTATTGGAGTCTTTTTAATGGGGTCTAAATGCTTTTGTAAATTAATACTGATGACTTTTATAAACATAATAAAAGAACTCCAGATATGTTTTCAGTAATTTATTTGTACTTATCTCCTTTAATGTGCCTTTAACTCATCATGCTTTTGATTTAAACAAAAGAAAAGAGAATTGATAGACATTTAATCGATTGATTCTGTTTTAGAGTTTAGTTGTTAAACGTCATTGATAAAGTTCAATAGTGGAATGTCTGTTTCTATATTTGAGTTCCTATTAATTGTAAGAATGCAGGACTGAGGTTTGTGTCAATATGCTTGGCAAACATTGCTAAACTATTACAGTCATTTGGCAGGTCTCTGCAAACTTATAACCCTTCTCTGAAATAACTTGAAAATATTTCTTCAAGTTAGAAAAGCCAAATTCTGATTACATGCTCCCTTTGTCGAATTGTAGTACGATGTTTTAGGACTTGAGATTAAAAGATATCATGAGGTATTAGTAGAAGATCCAGTTGTAAGAATCAGAAAAGAATTTTCATGACATCAGTTCTTTGATTTTTGATTGTCAAAGATTGAGCATTTATGTAAGATATCTCCAACTGAATAACTCAATTGCAAATATGAAAGCAATTTGTGACCCCTGTGTGACAAATTAAACTGTGTTTGTTAAATTATTTAATGCATTTTCAAAACTGTTTTTGACAATTCTTTTTTGCTGCAGCTTCCTTGAATAGTACCTTTAAGATATCTAGCGTTGCAATTTGTGTTTCCAACTTTGTGATGATTATAACAAACACACATTAATACCATAACTCATCAGCTTCAGATGTTTTAGAATCAGTATATTATGAACTAATGATCAGACAAGTTGAAAAAAAGTACATATAATACAATTAAATCTTATAAAGTACATGTAATATAAATGAATATTTTCAGTTGAACACCATTTCCTCGCAATGTTTATACAAAGACCTTGCTATAAGTTGTTTCATACACTATAGTTAGATTGATATATGAACCAATAAACCCCCTTGTATATTTGCTCTGGTCAGTGGCACCTGATCCATTTCCTCTGTCATCAAATATTGGTATCAATTGTTGGCCTGGATTGTGTCATTTGTGTCCCTCAATAAAACTGGACCATGTCAAGCAACCACAGTGTTTGAATTGCTTGGCATTCAGAGAGATAGAAAGTTTACAGACAGAAAACATTGTCCCCTTACTTTATATATACCTTGCTTTAGAGTGTCTACATCAGGAGTGATAGAAACCACTGTGACAGGCGGGTTTATTGCCAGTAATGATCAATATATCCTCTTCGAAAAATAGTTTTTACTTTAAGATCATATAGCAATAAAATGTATCTTTGTTTTGTTTTTGGTCTGTTTTGTCATTTGTCTGTTTTGTCTTCTGCTTTTGCTTTCATTTGAACTAATCCCATATTAACATATAGGGGAATGGGCATACATCTGCATAATGTTTCACCCCACACTAGGTAAGGGGCTAAGACCTGTAACTTTGGGGTCGTAGGTTCATTTCTGACAAATGATGCTCAATTTGTTGGAGTGTCTTTGGCAAGACACTTAAGAGCCCTAGCCTAGTACATGGGAATCCTAGGAAAGCTTTTATGAAACTGAAAATTGATTGACACAGCCATTAGATTCAATTTCCCTCAAAAATATAGCTTTTAAGATTCTTATGAGTACTTCAAATTCATCAAAGCCTTTAGCATCTTGGCCATGTAGGTCCTTCAAGACATCTGCTTTGTGATACCAGAGCTATGAAAAATACTGGCTCTTAGCAGGAAAGGATTAATCTTTGGACATTTAGAGAGTTATTTGAATTTGTATGTAGAATTAGTGACCCAATGTTTGCAGACGGATATTAAGGGGACAAAACATTCGCCAATAATGATACCATAGTTTTTCACAATCGCTCTGTACACAATTACCATTGTTGAATGCCATCGGAATTCGATTTTTCTGACATGTCAGTGTTCCAGAATTTAAATTTTTGTATTTTTCTGATTTTATCAGGAATAGTGTTTTGCAAAATATGCACCATTCCTTCTCTCTGGAAATATATGCGATGCTGATTATGGTCCTTAACTTATTGGCAAAGAGTTGCTTCTTTTCTTGCAACGGTTTTGATAATTATTTGTCATGCAAAATAACCAGTAGCGTTGATTGTGTGATAATGAAGTGATACTGGATAGAAACACAAGTCTTTTTAGCATATCAATCTTTTTCTTCTGTTGTAACATCATGTATTTAAGAGATGTATTCCCGAAGCTGTTTCATGGAATTGACCTTTGGCAAGACACTTCAGAGCCCTAGCCTAGTACAGTCAAAACTTGTGTTAAGAGGCCAGCCTATGGGACAGAGTAAATTGGCTGTTTAACACAGGTTGTCTGCTTAAAACAAATTGATTTACACTATAAATCTAACAATGGGACTTTCTGTAGTGGCTGTTTAAGGCAGGTTGGCTGCTTAAAAGGGTGGCTGCTTAACACAAGTTAGACTGTACAATGTACTGCGAATCCAGGAAAGCTGTAACATAACTGAAGAATAGAAAAAAAACCCATCCCATTCCACATGTTTAACTGATTCTTCATGTGACTCTTTACAATCTTTTGTGACCCAGTGGTCAAGAACGTGGTCTTGTAATTGTCAGGTCCTGGGTTGGAGCCCGTCCAGCAATGTTGGTTTCATGGGAGACTGTTAAATTTTACCATTTTCTCTGGTAATAATTGGTAAAAACAATGACTAGACTTGATGAAAAATTGACAGTTTCTTATTTTGACACAATGGTTTCAATACAAGGGCATTTAATTACATTTAGATAATGAGTAAACTTTTTAAGAAATGTTTTAAAGATTTAAAGCAAGATTTAAGTTTGTCATTTGCAAAATGTAAAGACTTATGTCCGTTCACATTCTCCTTTTGTCTCACTGGTTCCGCTACAAGTGCATTAAGATGAACTTAAATAATGAATAACCACAAGTCTAGAAAAAATATTTGAAGTATTTAGTGCAAGACTAAAGTTTGATCTTTGCAAAAGTAAATGACTGTATGGTTCTGCACTAAAACTTCTGGTTAAATGGTGTTTCTGAAGAAGACACTCATTAGTGTTGTTTGTGCAGGATTTCGATAACAATGCATCATTATCCATTTTAATGTCAACAACTTGTTTGTTCCTTTTCCCCCTTTCCCACTGCCTGACCTCTCTACGGTCTACCTCTGCAAAAGATTCATGAACTTATTCATGAACTTCATGAATATTTAATGGCCATTCATGAAGACAGAACTTTCATTAACCTGTTCTTGTGTGTCCAGTGATCCAGTGGGAAAGCGCAGGCTGGTAGAGTGCTAAGTGTGCAGACAAATTAACAAGGACTTGTTTTCATATTTTAGACTCTGTTTATGTCCAATTGCTTTGTTTGCAAGATGCATGATTTCAAGTGACATTTGGAATCCAAGGATCCTTTTCTTTATAGAAATGCTTTTTTAAAAACCTTCACTGCGGATTATTTTTAAAAACTTAACCAAAATAAAATTTTATCAACATGGCCAAATTCTGACCTTGGTTAAGGTCATTTCTGTGATTGACAATTCAAGAATGCCTTTTTGTTGTTGTTTCTTTGTCATTATCGTAAGTTTTTACAACATCTTGTCTTCATTTTGCCACAAGGCAAATGGTTTTGATTACACAATTAAAATTCTCAACAGATTGATTATAAAAGAAAGTAGTTCTACCAGAAACATTAGCAGTAGTATCAAGTGGTTTGGTGTGGCGTGATTTTGGTTATGAATTATGGTGCCATTATACTTTAATTTCTGAAGGATTATCTATAACTTAAGTTTTTGTAAATGAAAAAAATAAACGTTTAAAATTTGATTTGTTTGTCCATCAAAGCCAAATCTTGTTCTTTACTTGTCTGTTTATTGTTTGAATAATAATTTTTATTAATTTCAGATAAAACTCTCTTGTCTGTTAAGGCTTTTGGACAAGCTGGGCAATACAGACAATTGATTTTTTCACCCTTGGATGACCAAATAGTCAATTTTTTGTTGGTTTTAGGTCAGGCAAAGTATAAAAAAAAAAAATGTGTATGCTGTGGTTAATAGCCATTTTTGGTAAATCCTATGTTATTGGTAGTTATTAATATCATCTACCCGGAAGGTTGCAATGAGACTGAATAATAAAAGGTCTTTAAAAGAAATACCAAAACTCCTTCCCCTCTTTGATCAGTTTTGAAGTGGGACTCAATGTCTAGTTGTGCAGTTATCAAATAACAAGAAAAGTGTTTTAATCAATGTTTATATACAAGAAGAAATTGTTACCATGTGAACTGCTATTCTCTTTTCCAATAACAGCTTTCGATTCTGCTATAAGAAAATTCTTCCATAGTTTCAATTAAAGTTTTATACAATAGCAACTGCAATCAGCAGAACCTTAATGATCTTTGGATATATGCATTAATCTTGTAACAACAATTCAATTGAATATGTCGCTGATGCCTCTTTATTTGAGCAGAGTAAAAGAAATAAACCCAGACAAGGGTGTGATGGGAGAATCAATTACAATGCCTTAAATGGCCTCCAAACATGCTAAGGAATTCCAGTATTGATCTTAGGGGCATGCAGACTCCTTGAATGAGTCATGAAACTATTTGGAACCCAGGCCCCCTTCTCAGCCCCCTGTGGAATCCCTAACATGGTACCATTTCTGTGAAATGTGCAGATGTTTGGATATAGGAGACAGCCAACTGTTGGAATATGGTGTGTGTTCCGGTGACTCATATGTGTCTGTGACTTTGGAATAGATAAAAGTGTTCAAATCATTGCATTTGGAAAGCATGTATTTTACCTGTTGGGTTTTTATTTTGGTATATATATATTTTTTTTTTTTGAAACGAAGTTAACTCCTTTATTGATAATGCAGAAATCAATTGAAATCATTTCTGCTAATGTCAGAATGTGTTCACCAAAGAAGAGTTTGGCAATGAATTTCATGGCTAAAAGAAAGTTGGCTCATTATCAAAATACCAGCTCACAGAAATATGCTGTCAAATAGTAATGCAGAAAGCTACATTGACCATGATAATGAAATGACAAAATTGTCTGCTCTAGTAATGTTAAATGTTCTGTTGTCTAAGCATTTCTAGTATGTTGCTTTTCTTACCCATTAGGTGCTTAGAGTTTCATCAGCAGAAGGTCCCTCGTATAAGAGGGAGGGCGGTAACTCTTGGAATGCTGGGTTATTTCCTTAAGATATATGTTTGTGTTGTCTGCGTTCCAAAACCTTAAATATCTTCTTTACTTTGATGAGGAAAGATGCTCAAAGTAGCAAACAGGTAAGATCACAGGCCAGCCGCCAATTTACTTGGCGGCTGGCCTGGATCTTACCTGTTTGCCTGAGTATCAAGTTGGTTCCAGCACTGTAAGGGTTAAGAGTAATCAGATTTCTTGATAACCAATTGTTCCACTTTTCAAATCTAAATTTCATTGTGTTGCTTTTGCAGTCAGGCAGAAAGACTTGAGAGTGTTAAAGTTTTGATCATTTGACCAGTTTTATAGTCTGTGGCAACTTCAAAGCCCTCAGTAATTTGCATGTAATCTAACAGGAAATGTGGAAAATTAAAGGAGAGGCTGGTTTTCATGGTGGTTTGAAATGAACATCTGATTCAATGATATTTAAACATGATTGTGTGAATACGCTTGAATTGTTCTTGGTATTTTAGTTTTTAGTTAGCTGAATAAAATTTCTCTGCAAATTGATGTCAGTGATGATAATTGTTTCCAAAAAACAAAAAAGATATGAGAATTTGTTTTAAAAAAAAATTAATTAAAAAATTAATTAAAAGAAATAATTGATTAATGACAAAAGTTTAAGTTTTGTGACTCCTACCCTTTAACAGTTGTTTATTGTAAAATAACAATAAAAATTAAGCAATCTTTGACATCTTCAATGCAATAAGAACTAGAAAATATTTTCTTGGTAGGGTAAAACAAAGAATTGTCAGAAAAAGAACAAGTTGATTCATTTTCCTCTTATTTTAACGATAATTTAATCATTGTTGAAGGCTAATAGAAACCCCTGGATTGTTTTGTAAGTAGAACGCAATGATGACTTTAATCCTTCCTTTATGGAGACATGTGGGCGTAGAAGACCTTTCCAGACTATTAATTAGGTTTATTATAAGATATATATGGTGCTGTTGTTGGGTCTCTAGAGATCCTTCTTGGAAAGTTTTGCATGGCTCACCCAATTAATGTTTGTTCTTGACAATGTCATCCCGTAGAATGACCTTTTTATGAAGATCATTGGTACAAGCCTTTCCAAGGTCGTTGTCATCAAATAAGGAACATTGTGTAGGATATATATATGTCACGGATGTCTCCAATTTAGGTTTCTGTGCTAATTGAAAGAATCAAGTAGGACAAATCGAGGGTTCAGTGCGAGCCTACAGTGTTTGACGTTCATGAAGGACATACTATTGGCTAGCGGTCAAACCTCGAAAAGTCTTTTTTTACCTTATTGAATTAAGAAGAAGTCATGGTGACTAGTAGAAATGAAAAAATTCTGGAATTTTTATTGAGCAATTTCAGATACACTGTATTTCTTAATGGCACCTTTTGGCTTGTTGTCGAATAATAATTTGTTTTCAATATCTTGGTGTCCTAGCTACTATAACTCTAAACTCTGAAGTCACGTTTTTGAATAAAAAGATTATGATTAGTTTTAATGCTTCATGATGACGCGATATCTTATTTCTGAAATTGATACATTGATAAAAAAAGTCGATTCTAAGACTACCAATTGCAATTGCAATTGTTATTTTAAATAAATTTTATTAGGCAATGAAATGAGGATTCTGTTAATTGATACAAAAAGTTAAGGTGAACATGTTATAAAGACATGTGATTTAACTGTTTTGAAGGCATGAAATTGAGATTTAATCATGATAACACAACATTTCTTCAGGATCTGCCATATGCGACACTCTTGCCAAAAGATGCCAACAACAGATTTGCAGCAGATGCATTCAAAACAGTATCAAAAAATCACACCGGAAATCTTTTGTTCTGTTTTAACCCTTTACCAAACGCCATATGTCCGACTTTCTTAAATTCAAAGAGTTTGCTGGTGACATTTTTAAAATGTGATGAAATTGACAAATAATCTACAGATAGGGCAGAAAACATTGTGGGAAAAGGAGAAATTGCTTGTAAGAAGCAATTTCACCTTTTACCAAAATGCTTTCCAGAGTTGTCTGCAACAAAGTGGTTAAATGTTTTATTGTTTGGTAAAGGATTAAACAATGGGTGATGTCTTCTTTGTCTCAATTTGCTGAGCTCAAGTTATTAATTTATTAATTAACCACTTATTTTTACTTCCAAAATTGCCATGAACAATAACGTTTTTGTTGCAATGATTCCTATTTGATAAAGTACACAACAAAGAGAGGAAAATGATGTCAGCTACTGCGTTTGGTTTAGACTAGTTATAAAAATAATTATAGAAATTCCCAATAGGTTTATTGGTTGATTCTGCTTATTTCATGGATACTTTTAGTTAATGAATGAGACACTAGAGATTTCTGGTAGATGAATGAGTCACCGATTACTACTACTACGACTGATGAATGGGGAAGGTGTATGGGAGAGTGTTACTATTGTTAGCCCTTTGAATGCTGGGTAATTTTCTGAAATTAAATTATTGTGTCGGCTGCTTTCCAAAACCTGAAATACCTGCCTAATTGTGTTGAGGAAAGATACTCCGAGAAGCAAGCAGGTTAGATTACAGGCCAGCCACAAATTTACTTGGCGGCTAACTTGGATCTAATCTGTTTGCATAAGCATGAAGTTGGTTCCAGCACTATAAGGGTTAAAGCTTTCTATAGAATTCAGACAACATCATGAATAAGATTCAACAGACGAGTTTGAATTCTGAACGAAAATAAAACTTCCATCATTTATCTCATCTTTATTGTCTGTGATTACTAATTTTGATGTGTCAACAATGGCGTTTTGCCTCATTACTATATTATCTACTAACTGGAAAGAATGCAAGAGTCACAAATTCATTGATTACTACATTTCTCAATGAACACATCAATGAAATCAAGGCAGACCCTTTTTCTTGAACCAAGAACTAAGCAATATATTACATGGAAATACATTTCTTATTCTCTGAAAAATAAAACCTATAATTTTTTTTGTATGAGGAAAACTTTTACGAGAAACCATCATTTTAAAAGTAAATGAAAGCAAAATTTGCGTAGTTTAGGGTGATTGGGCGATTGGGTGATTGGGCGATTGATCCTCTTATTATCACAGATTTCTAAAGACCCATCTCATTCTTTGAAAAACAAAACCAAATTAAGTGATTTTAATAGCTTCTGTTATCAAGCCATTGTGGCAAAAGAATAATTTGCTCTTTGATAGCAATGTCTCCTTTTCCCACAATATTTTCCAAAGTCGTCTTCAGCAAACTGGTCAAATGCCTTTATTGTTTGGTAATGGGTTAAGGGATTTCATGCAGGTAACAGAGATGACTCAATCATTCCAGGAAGTCGGAGAGTCCTGGGTTTGTCATCGCTGGAATCAATAGTAATCCTGCACCAACATGTTTTAATTGTTAGACTTTCCCTACATAGAATGGGAACTTTGATGGACTTTAGCCAAGGATGCTGATGTAATACATGCTTACATATTATCTACTTTTAGATTTGCAATAGCTTCTTGAAGTGGTGTGTGACTTAATTTCTCCACATGATGATGCTTTCTTGGTCATCAGTTGATTGTCTCAAGTTTTATGTGTTTTCTTATTTGAATTTTTTCATTACTATAAAGGATTATAAGTGGAATGAAAGACACTATGTGAGATTATTATCTTTGGTTTTTATGCACTGTAGAAATGTTTAATGGACATATATTTTGTATAAGAAATTTGTTGTTGAATAACGATTAATATTTTAACACAATTATGTTTTGCAGATATTTAAGATATCATCAAAGGTGTAAGTTTGAAATTTTTGTTTTCGACAAAATGTGTGACAAAATTGGGATTTGGATTGACTGGATTGAAGTTTTAAATGGTCTTCAAAAGTATTTTAGTCACTAAAATGTAACTTTGTGCACAGCTTTTTTATCTGATCGTATTTTAATGCTAAGGGAAAACTGTCTAAGTCATTAACTGTTT
The DNA here is from genome assembly GCA_947846245.1 of Cerastoderma edule. Lineage (NCBI taxonomy): Eukaryota > Metazoa > Mollusca > Bivalvia > Cardiida > Cardiidae > Cerastoderma > Cerastoderma edule. The sequence goes on from OX401408.1 coordinate 19,098,466, forward strand.
CCTTGTACTCAAGAGGAAATAGAGGGAGTATGTTGTACGTCTGAAAAGTGAATTATTGAAAGGTATTACTTGTTTACTTGAGCCTCTACCTTGTTGTTAAATCCAGATTATGTCCTAAGTTGACGTTTACAAGTGGTATTATATGTAGGGATCACTGTCTATAACCATGGATTAACCAGTTGGACTCATTGTTGGCAGGATTAACATTCCTAATCACAATAATAGGGTTCAGGGGCCCGTTTTACTGAACAACTTACGGAAAATGTTTGCGTAAGTCATAATTGATAAACATAGATAGTATCTTCAATGAAAGTACAATGTTGCAATGTGGCACTTCATTGGAAGCGTCTCGGAGAGACGATTCCAATAATGTGGCACTTTGCAATATTGCTTCGTCCAATATTGAAATAAGAGGAATTGTTGTTTTAGACTTACGAAAATCTTTAGCGTAAACTGGTTAGTAAAACGGTACCCAGGTTGGGCAAAACAACGGCTAAGGTGTCTTCAGAAGTTTACATTCAAGGTCAGCCAATGCAAGCAGCTTCAATGCAAGTATGCTTCGTAGGCTAGTCTGAAAGTTCATCTTTCAAGCTTATTCTTCTAGAGCATCACATATGAATTTACTCTTTACCATTGCCCCAATGCGATCAACTTTTGATTTCTTGGCTGCTGGCAGTATTTAAGATTTATTGACAAAAGAGGAATTTTGAGTATTAATCTGCTAAGTATGCAATGTTGCAGGAATATGTCTCCCTGCAGTTTGAACATTGGCTCTTACATACAAGATTAAGATTCATTTTAATGCACACAGTGCTTCTCTGTGGGTATGGGATTGACATACAAGGCTTATATGAGGTGCCATGTTTCGCAGATGCCTGATTAGGTGGTTAGGTTATAACTTGAAAGCACATAGTCGCACTCCACGACGGGTCAATATTAATGGTAGAGATATATATTTAGACTTCAACAAGAGGAAATCTCCCAACTCACTTACAGTTTGCTGATGGTTCTACAAAGCTTGACCAGCCCTTAAATGCAATTCAACTTTTGGTCTTCCTGACCATCTCTATTGAGCTAGGAATTGCAATACAACAGAAACACTGTTGAAGTGATGTAAAATTCTGGAAATGCTACACCTCCCCTTCATATAAAATCATTTATCTTCATCTGTAGCAAAGGATTCAAGAATCCGCTCAAAACAGGCTTAAACTCAAAACGGCAGGGTGTCTGAAATCTGTTACATTTACCAGAGATTTGTTTCATTGTTTTGTTTCTCATTGACCGATTTATTTAATGCCTTGTGAATACCTGTTCTATGCTTATATATGGAAAAGGTTTCCATTGCAGTGATTTATGCAATGTTGACAATAAGTAAAAAGATTGAATACTTTTTTTAATCTTTAAAGTATTAGATTTGTCAACATTGACACATAACCTTATTAGGTGAATCCAAACCCAATTCTTCATTTCTGTCACATCTTTTTTGTCAAAATTATTAATGCTTAAGGGTGCTTTTTCATGTATGAGAACATTTAAAAGTCAGAATGACATGTCATTGAAACATAAAACAGGTTTTGTATTGTTGTTCGATATACAATTAAAAGGCGCTATTGTGAGAATGATTGATTATGGAAGCCTGAATTTATCTAAGTATATACAGTTTATATGCAGTCGATCTCAATTAAAAGTGATGTGACACATTTGGATTAAAAAACATGTTAACCCTTTCTCAAACAACAAATTTTCGACTGTCCCAAATAGAAAGAGTTTGCAAACAACACTTCAAAATGTGATGAAATTTAACAATTTTCTTCGGAAAGAGCAGGACACCTTGTGGGAAAAGGAAAAATTGCTCGTTACGAGCAATTTCTCCTTTTCCCACAATGTTTTCTAAAGTCGTCTGCAACAAAGTCGTCAAATGTCGTTATTTTTTAGGAAAGAGTTAATTCACTATATTATTCACTTTAAAGAATTAAAAACTTTCTTAATTTTGCTTCCTAAGACTTTTCTATAATAATGTATCATAAAACAGTATCACTGTTGTGCAGTTCTAAAAAAGAATAATTTCAACTTCCAAAATTCCTCACATCTGTGAACAAGCACCTTTCATACGACATTGAACCTTCTATGAATTGTCCAACAAAAGGGGACTTGAGGGTTGACATATCCTAGAATTTATGTGCCTACAAATAAAAACTTGTCAATTTTCAACAACCCCTATACATGGGCAATATCTTTCTGTACTTTTGCCACTAAGGAATTTCGTTTGATGTGCATATATGCCACTTAAAGTCTGTTTGCACACCGTGATAAGACATATATTTTTGACTGCGAATATTCCAACAGGTTATCAAGGCTGAATACCGCATATAATCCCCAGATTGGATTGGATCATGGGACGGATTTAAACTGAAAGGACTATCACCGTAATATTGGTGGGGTTATATTAAAGGAATTTTTCAGGTGAAGCTTAAACTTACTTAGGATGTTTGTGAAACTGATATAAGGGCATAGTTTAGTTTGACACAGTCTAGGACGGACTATGTGAAGTTGACACACAAAACTTGGAGCTCTGATTCTCGAGAGCTTGGACTTATCTTGTTTATGATTGGGAATACCTTTGTTTGGTGTAAACATTCGTTTTGTTGATATTATGTGACTGAGTTCTAATGGAAATGGTTGTAAGTGTTTAATGGTGATATCGGCTATAGTCTGTTGTAGTTTCAAATTCTATATATTGTGAGAAAAGTTCCAAATTGGATAAAGAAGATTTAGCCATTTGGAAATTTCACAGTGAACTTAACCCATTACTAAACAATAACGACATTTGACTAGTTTGTTGCAGACGACTCTTAATGAGCAACAATGTTTTCTGCCCTATCAGAAGATTATTTTTCAATTTCATTACATTTTGAAATGTCGTCTGCAAACTCTTTCAATTTGGGCCAGTCGAAAGATTGGCGTTTTGTAAAGGGTTAAAGACATATCGAGTTGTAATGAATAAAGGATGAGGAAAAGGATAGAACTTGTCCAGTTGTTCAACATTTTCTTTTACAACTGTTTACTGATGTTATTTAATTTCAAAGATTATGACTTTGGGTTTATCTGTATTTCGTCTTGAACATTGAATCCTTCCCTTTTTTTTACGAAGAATGGACTGTGTAGGTAGATGTACCTTTTACAGAGATTCATCACCTGCACCAATAGTTATGTGGAAGTGTCCTTTGGTAAGACACTTAATAGCCCTAGCCTCAGTACTGGTGAATCTCAGGAAAGCCGCAATATAACTAAAAATTTGTTGATACAACTTGTTTAACTCTACACTTAAGATCTTGAAACCCATTAAACCGTATGGGGTTTTGAGAGCTTTTTAAACTGAAAGTATATGCAGAAAGACACATTGAATTTACATCAGGGAATGGTGTATAACTTTGTGACAAAAGTAGAACTTGCCCTTTACAACTGTCAGTTTCTTATGCATAATGTTAAAGCTGCTTTTAGAAAAGACACTTATCAAGACTAGAAAAGCTTCTTTTTTTTTACGTTTAAAAGCTTTTTGTTTTTTTTATGGTTAAATTATGAGTTAAAGAGATTTTTTTAAGATTTTGTCAATGCATACAAGTTGAATATGTCATTTTACTTATATGTCCAATGGCATGATGTTGTCTGTTGCAAATTTTCGGGGATCACAAAAGCGTAAAGACTTAATGCTATACGTCTACGGAAAGTTTTTCATTTGATCTTTCAAAAGTTTTTACAAATTGCCTAGATTACCGGACAAGTGGTTTGGGTACTTGGGGAGACAGAATTGAATAGATAATATTGAACAAGGGTAAACCGTGGGGCTAATAAAAGGTCATGGCCACATTGTATCGCATTTTCCAATGTCATCCCATTCTATATTCTATCTCTCAAGCATATGTTAAAACACTTCCTTTTATATGTAAGTTGTAACACACCTGTGATGAAACATTTGATAGAAACCACTGTTACAACAAGGATAAATTGCTCAAAATGAGCAATTTATCCTTTTTGTAACAATGGTTTCTTGCTAATGCCATTGCTTGAAATTTTCTTTTTTTTTTATTAAGGTTTGCTGTTGCTTTTAGTATCAAACCATCATAAGAATGCATTTTGGAAATGGGTGAAGACCTTGCTTTAGAAATTGGAGGGAAAATGATCTTAACCCTTTACCAAACGCAAAATTTTAGACTGTCCCACATTGAAAGAGTTTGCAGACAACATTTCTAAATGTGATGAAGTTGAACAATAATCTTCTGATTGGGCAGATAATGTTGTGGGAAAAGGAGAAATTGCTTGTCATGAGCAATTTCTCCTTTTTCCACAATGTTTTCCAGAGTCGTCTGCACCAAACTGGTCAAATGTCATTATTGTTTGGTAATTGGTCAAAGGGTGACGAACAATGGTTGGCACATTTTGCTTGACATAATTCATACTTCATTTCCTGAGAGGCTTATTTCTATTTGTACCTATAATCATAGATTTGAAATAATGATTGAGAAAGATATCACTTGGATGAGAATATTTCTTTCCATGCTTATCAGACAACTTGGTCAATGCTTTTCAAAGAAATAGCATGATAAAAAACATTGTAACAAGAATGAAGAAAATTACTCAATAAGGCAATTATTCACTCTAAAACCTTTTTTATATAAAACCTATTTTGATGATTGCTCTTAAGTAATCATCTGCAAACATCTTTGAATAAAAAAGCTAAAAGTTAATAGTTGATTAATGCACGATGTTGATACTTGTGGTATTGAATCCACACTATACACTCAGTGCTTTGAATTTATCCTTGAATTGGGAAGTGGCCCATGCTCTTTAATTTTGGGAAGTTTTATCCCCTGAAATTGCTAAATTGGGAAACTAACAGCTGGTATGAATTTAATTTTTAGGGTATACTGCATGATTCTAAAGAAATTTCCAATTGGGAAGGTGCCTTTTATGAACCCCTGTTATATAATGCAAAAAAATGCCCTTAGTAATACACTGACTCTATTTAGGGTTCAATTTAGTTTAGTTTAGTAATTCCTTCATTCTTCGGGTCTTGTGCATCAAACCCTCCTAGTAGGGATTATGGGTTGCAAGGACGATGTCATCATTCGGGGTCACTTATGCTGGTGTGACCATCTACTTGACCATTTTGTATAGTTTACAATGATAACAGGCTGTTGTAGTTTCAAGGTGCGTTAGCTGTGTATTTGTGACCGCCCATTATGTCCGTCTGGGTGTTTGGGCTCCATGCTGGGCTCATAAACGGTTCTGCTACAAGTATATAGTATCTCTAATAACCAATTACCAAACAATAAAGACATTTGACCAGTTTGTTGCAGACGACTCTGGAAAACATTGTGGGAAAAGGAGAAATTGCTCTAACGAGCAATTTCTCCTTTTCACACAATGTTTTCTGCCCTATCAGAAGGTTGTTTTTCAATTTCATCACAATTTGAAATGTCGTCTGCAAACTCTTTCAATTTGGGACAGTAGAAAAATTGGTGTTTGGTAAAGGGTTAAGGCATAATGTTAACAATTATTGGACTTGAAAGACTGTATATAGGTTGACATTTTCATCTACAGATGGATTAGTTGGGATTTATACCAATGTTGTACTTGGTATGGTAAATGAGACATTTCAGGACTTGAATTAGTGAAGAATGTTGCTATATCTGACTATTTGGAGAATGGAGGAAATTTATGCAAGTAAATCAATATTTTTTTTCAAAATTGACAACAAGTTGAACATAGAGAGCTAAGTGATTTTCATAGTGATTTTCTTATCGGTGGTCCTTTTTTTCCATGTCTATATTTCCTAAACCAGGAAGATATTGCTTTATTGTGGTTTTTGACCTTTTTTTGGTCAAAACATCATTAGATTTTCTTTCTTTACAGTGACTTTCAACTTGTGATTTCAATCAAAAAGTAAGGTAATGATGATATGGAAAGGAATTTAATGATAAAAACTTCCATTTATAAATTGACGTCTGACTTTGTTTTAATAGTAGACTGGTCCAAAAACTTGAAGATATGATCTACTTACAAAGCAAAAAAAGTGAAAGGAATCGAAACAAAATAAATCAAAATGACTCAGAAGTGCTATGTTAGAAGACTAGTATAATTAAAAGATGATAAACAGAAGTGCATGCAGTGACATCAATTAACACTTTTTAACCATAGTGAGTTTAACCCACATACAGATTTGATGTTAAAAACAGTTCACAAACTTTTGGAATGACAACTCTTGAACGTCTAGAGGGTTTAGTTATGGATCTACAGAACACACTCGCAGCATTGTGTTCCGGAAAACGTAAAAAGAATCTACGGAAAAGGAGACATTTGAAAGGTGAGAAAAAATGTTGTTGTAAAATCAAAGATTAACTTTACTTCCTAAATTTGATTACCCTATTCCCAGTTATATGATGATCTTGAATGAGTTCTACATAATGAAAATATGAGTTCTACATAATGAAAATTGCTCAAAATGAGGAACTTGTTTGGTCACAACAATTCTTAATGGCATCATCTGCAAGAGACTATAAACTTGATTAAAAACTGGGAAAGAGTTAATTACCATTTGGATTCCCTTTGTCTTAACCCTTATAGTGCTGGAACCGACTTCATACTTATGCGAAGAGGCTAGATCCAGGCCAGTGTAGATAACCCAAAACTGCTTGAAAATGAGGTTAATACAGCTATTGATGAGTGAAAACTCACCCAAAAACTGCTTGAAAATGAGGTTAATACAGCTATTGATAAGTGAAACCTCACCCCAAAACTGCTTGAAAATGAGGTTAATACAGCTATTGATAAGTGAAAACTCACCCCAAAACTGCTTGAAAATGAGGTTAATACAGCTATAGATAAGTGAAAACTCACCCCAAAACTGCTAGAAAATGAGGTTAATACAGCTATTGATAAGTGAAAACTCACCCCAAAACTGCTTGAAAATGAGGTTAATACAGCTATTGATAAGTGAAAACTCACCCTAAAACTGCTTGAAAATGAGGTTAATACAGCTATAGATAAGTGAAAACTCACCCCAAAACTGCTAGAAAATGAGGTTAATACAGCTATTGATAAGTGAAAACTCACCCCAAAACTGCTTGAAAATGAGGTTAATACAGCTATTGGTAAGTGAAAACTCACCCCAAAACTGCTTGAAAATGAGGTTTATACAGCTGTTGATAAGTGAAAACTCACCCCAAAACTGCTTGAAAATGAGGTTAATACAGCTATTGATAAGTGAAACCTCACCCCAAAACTGCTTGAAAATGAGGTTAATACAGCTATTGATGAGTGAAAACTCACCCTAAAACTGCTTGAAAATGAGGTTAATACAGCTATTTATAAGTAAAACCTCACCCCAAAACTGCTTGAAAATGAGGTTAATACAGCTATTGATAAGTGAAACCTCACCCCAAAACTGCTTGAAAATGAGGTTTATACAGCTGTTGATAAGTGAAAACTCACCCCAAAACTGCTTGAAAATGAGGTTAATACAGCTATTGATAAGTGAAACCTCACCCCAAAACTGCTTGAAAATGAGGTTAATACAGCTATTGATGAGTGAAAACTCACCCTAAAACTGCTTGAAAATGAGGTTAATACAGCTATTTATAAGTGAAACCTCACCCCAAAACTGCTTGAAAATGGGGTTAATACAGCTATTGATAAGTGAAAACTCACCCCAAAACTGCTTGAAAATGAGGTTTATACAGCTGTTGATAAGTGAAAACTCACCCCAAAACTGCTTGAAAATGAGGTTAATACAGCTATTGATAAGTGAAACCTCTGAAGTCATAATGTGCACATTTCAACACACCTGCGGCACAAGATTGTAGAAAACCATGTGACAAAAGGAGAGATTGCTCAAGATGAGCAATCTCTCCTTTTGTCTCAATGATTTTCCATCTGTTTTTGATACATTTAAATTACTGCATGATGTCCCTTTATTTTGGACCGAATCACAAAATTATATATAAGATTATATTAGATACATGGGTATGGGTCAGTTACTCTACAGAGTTAAGCCAGATGCCGGTCATGGCCTTGGAAGTCTTTTAGCTGCATATTCACAGATGTTAGGAAGCTTGGATATAGAATTTCTATTTCTTTTTTTCTTTTTTTTTTTTTTATATTGGTTTTACATCACATCAACATTATTTCAGTTATGTAGCGATGCCCGACTATTAATGATGGAGGAAGACCCCATACTCAACTGCCCACAAGGGCTGGTCAAGGCGGGTAGAACCATCGGCATTCCGTAAGTCAGTCGGGAGACTGCCTTTAATGAAAATCCATATCCCTCTCAGGATTTGAACCCACGCGGAGAGGGGCCATGTGATTTCAAGTTCTGTACTCTAACCACTAGGCCACGGAGGCCCCCTATTTCTTTAAAACTTAATGTATTGTTGTATTGACATACTGAGAAATAGTCATTGGAAGAGGAATTAGTTTGTATTCAAGTATACAAGTATTTATAGCCTCTATACAATGAAAAAGTATGTAGATCCGAAAGCGTTGCAATGATTTTGAAATCCATTTTATACAGTCTGCACAGTTAGAAATATAGACACATTTAGGATCAATTCATTGTTCAGTTGTTATTTTTCATTATATATTATGCTGCAATTAAAAAAAATATTGTTTCATCAACATTTTACTTAGACTTGTAGACTTACTCATATGTGAATAAGCACCTTTAAGTGAAATTTACAGCATCATGGGGATTCAGCAAAAATGCGGTGATGTCCTCCCAGTGGCTGTGATATGGATATAATCTCTTGACAAACATGTAAAGCCCCTTGATGTCCTGGTTTTGTTTTAAAAGTTAATCCCTGTCGAGGCGGGAGAGTGGCGTGGGAGAGAGAATTAGAATTAACGAGATTGGCGATTTGCTGGACGCACAGAGCTTTCGGATTTGTTCCCTCTGTTCATGAACTTGAATTACATGGATCTTTGGTGAATGTTGTGATGAAAAAGATTCATGTAGAAAGGGTTGTCTTATTTCCCTTCAATGTATCTTCTTGCTCAATCATAAAAAAAATCAATTGTCATATCGATGGCTGTCACTTTGAGGATCTTTAAAGTTTACCGCATACTTTTGAAACCACTGTGCCAATGTGTGAAATTGATAATAACAAGCAAGTATAGCTTTTGCCACAATGGTTTCTTTATTATATCATAAGAAAAATTTAGTTTCTTAAAGCTATTTGGTGACATCTGCTATTGCTTTGAATTTGGCCCAGTCAAAAATCTCTTCATGGGGTAATGGTTTGAGCAGGAAATTTAATAATTGGTCATAGGACTATGGTCATATGGTTGTCATCAAAGAATTTGAACTTTCAGTTTTACATACCTATTTAACCCTTTGAATGTTAGGTAATTTTCTAGAAAAAAGACTTGTGTCATACGTTTTCCAAAACCTTCAGTCTCTTCTTAATTTTGTTGTGGAAAGATCCTCAGAGTAGCAAACAGGTTAGATCACAGGCCAGCCGCCAATTTACTTGGCAGCTGGCCTGGATCTAATCTGTTTGCATAAGCATGAAGTCAGTTCCAGCACTATAAGGGTAAAGGCCTTGGATTAGTTTGCTTTGAACAGTCATGTGCAGGAGGCAGTACAGATGAGTAGACAAGTGTTACAGGAAAATGTTTTAAAGATTCAGTGCAATTCTTTGATAAGTGGTTAATGTTTGTGAAGCACTTACTACAGTCTTGCATTGAACCCTGGGTTTGTAAAAGGAATCTTGTTTCCCATGTAGACCTGGGTAGATATTAATTTTGACAATGTTTGACAGCTGTGTTTATTTACGGCTTATCAGTTGACAGACAACTCCCTAATATAATGGCGGCTATCTCATCTGTCCTCTCATGTGGTCCCCCGTCCTGAATTTTCAATTATATCGGCATCTTTAACCCTATACCAAACACCAAATTTTCGACTGTCGCAAATTGAAAAAGTTTGAAAAACTTCAAAATGTGATGGAATTTGAAAATAATCTTCTGATAGGGTAGAAAACATTGTGGGTCGTCATGAGCAATTTCCTCCTTTCCCACAATGTTTTCAAGAGTCTACAACGAAGTGGTAAAATGTTGTTAATTGTTTGTAATGGGTGCATCCATATATGGGACTTTTGGACAGGGTGAAATTTAAAGCAATCCTATAGCAAACTACATTTAAAATGTGTAAGCAGTACATTTTCTGTGTTATATTGGATAGAATTTTCATTGTGACAGAAGAAATTGCTCATGACAATATGGTTGCTTGAGAAGTCTGTTGCTGGTTTCTTTATATGAGAAATATATGAAGGATAGCTTCTTAAATGAACATATTTTTCAAAGTATAACTGATAATGTTATTTTGAGAAGTAATCTTATACATTGCAAGTGACCTAGTGGTTTAAATTCATAGCTTGAAAGCCATCTCTGCATGAGTTCAAATCCTGATGACCGTATTTGGAGAGACCTATAGCCACCTGGTTGACTTAGTGCATGCTGTTGGTTTTACCCAGCTTGGCCAGCCCTAATAGGGCAATTGAGTTTGGGGATATCCTCCTTCAATAAACCATCATTATGGATGGGCCATGGCTTTAATGCATGGAGTCAACTGAGCAGGCACAAGTTGGTGCCAGTGTGCACCAAAGATAATGTGATTTGTACATAGTGGCTTGCTGTTGCACTGAATTTATGTCTTCTTGTCATTTGTTCCCATGTGGAATAAACTGGGTACCTTCAGTGCCTTAAAGCCTGCACCAAATGCCACCTGACTTGCTCCAAAATGTTCCCCAAGTTTGCGCCATTACATGGTGTTCAAGGTACCATCACACATATAGATGGTTACTTAGCGCCATTGTGATTAGTTTGGGCCGAAGGTCGCCAAATTGGTTTCAACTTGCTGCCAATCTGCCCTACTTGCCGACAGTGTAGATATTGGCCATATCTTTTGCTGCAGGTGCAGCTTTATGAGTTGTATTTTCATGAGGGAAACTGCTAATGGAGGTTCAATGAGAAAATCTGGGTTAATAGAGTAAGTTTGTATCAAGCTTGGCATAAACATTGAAATATTGAAGGTCCTACTCTTACCTCTAATAAAAAATTTTTATCAGCTTTGTAGCAAAGAATGTTTGGTGACATTTGAAATAGTGAAAGAGAGAATATTTCTCGTTGATTTTTTGGTATTTTCTTTTCAATATGTCTTGATTTTTATTGTCATTGTTCAGCAGATAATAAAGGGGGAAAAAAACCAACCCACTACTGTGTGCAATTGAATTTGTAAACTGGTGCATGATGTGATTAAAGTCCCAAAGACAATTTTTCAGTGTGTATCATAAACCAGTACATCTTTTTGATCTTCCGAATTTCTTCACATCTAGCACCTTTAATGTATGGAGGAACCAGATATTACAGTCTATCAGAAGACTAACCCTTATCGTGCTTGAACTGTTTTCATTATGCAAACAAGTTAGATCCAATCCAGCCGCCTAGTATATTGGCGGCTGATTTGTGATCTAACCTGTTTTCTACTCTGAGTATCTTTCCTTAGCAAAATCAAGCAGATATTTAAGGTTTTGGAAAGCAGACGATACTAAAATCTATTTTAAGAAAATTAGCCAGCATCCTAAGAGTTAAAGCTATATCCTGCCCTTATCAGGGCCTGTTCTCCATGAATCGGCTGAATTTAATGATAAACAGAGGGATCTGTAATATGGCCAATTTTAACTCCATACTAAAATGTACCTTAACTCATTACCAAACAATAATGACATTTAACCAGTATGTTGCAGACGACTCTGAAAAACATTGTGGGAAAAGGAGAAATTGCCTTTTCTGAGCAATTCCTTCTTTTCCCACAATGTTTTCTATCCTACAAGAAGATTATTTTTTTCAATTCCATCACATTTTGAAATGTCATCTGCAAACTCTTTCAATTTGGGACTGTCGGAAATTTGGTTTTTGGTAAAGGGTTAAAGAAAAGGTTTAACCTTTCCTTAAACTGAAAAGTTTTAGAAATACTTTTCAGACATAGACATTTAAACACAGTGTGACATGTTTTTTTGAGAGTATGCACATGACATGCAAATTTTCTTTTTGTTCACATTAAAAATGTTAACAATATATATTCTATCAATTCCTCCATGTTTTATGACTATTTCTTTCAATTTGATGGTTTCTTTTATTGGCTCAGGTGCAAATTACTTTGGCATGGGGATTAACAATTAAACAATTCTTACAAAATGAGCAAGCAAATTGATTTTTCATGACTCAAAAGCCTTGGTTGTTGATCCCTTCCTAATTAGACCAAATTGTTATGGGGGACTGAATGGATAAGGAATGGTTATTCAAATCAACTTTGATAGTGCAACAAATCTTGTTGCAATTTACCTGGCTGGTTGTACGAAACTGGACCAAAGAAGGACTCCAGCTCTGCGTTACTGCTGGTTGAATTTGGCACCTCTCTCTATAAATTAAAAAACATATTTACAAATTATAGGTCTTCATAATGACTTGCAAATTGTGCATGGTAAACCAATCACCAAACAATACAACATTTGACCAGTTTGTTGCAGACGATTCTGGAAAACTCTGTGGGAAAAGGAGAAATTGCTCTTAACGAGAAATTGATTTCTCCTTTTCCCATAATGTTATCTGCCCTATCAGAAGATTGTTTTTCAATTTCATTCCATTTTGAAATGTCGTTTGCAAAGTCTTTCAATTTGGAACAGTCGAAAAATAGGTGTTTGGTAAAGGGTTAAAGTAACTTATCAGAAAATGTTCCCAATGAAACTAAAATTCTAGTGCATCAAGTCAATAAAAATGATATTGTTATTAGAGCAAACTTAACACACAAAGTTTAATTGTTAAACCATCCTTTTCATGGAAATGAAGAACAAAAACCATCAACATGTTGTCATTAACCCTTTCCCAAACAACAAATTTTCGACTGTCCCATATTGAAAGAGTTTGCAGACGACATTTCAAAATGCAATGAAATTGGACAATAATCTTTTGATTAGACAGAAAACATTGTGGGAAAAGGAAAAATTGCTCCTTTTCCCTCAATGTTTTCCAAAGTCGTCTGCAACAAAGTGGTCAAATGTCGTTATTGTTTGGGTAAGGGTTAATTAAAACACTGTGGGAGAGATCTATAAAGCGGACAACACCATTAGAATATCGACCATGAACTCCTGTGGGGGCTGATTGGTATCTTTTAATTATAGATCCAGCAATCAATACTACGGAACATTATTCTAAACATCATGGATGCTTTGAAAAAAAACGTTTTTCAGATCAGATCAATACTGAAGGTCTGTAGATATCGGGAGAAAGTGATTTGTTATACTGCTTACCACTTTGTGATAAAGTGCGCTGATTCGGGGATGTGTTTTTATTCAATATATTTTATTTTGTAACAATCTATCGCAGCCAAGGTACCAACTTTCAGATGCACTTTTACCCAATAAACATCAGAAAAAGCATTTAGAATGAGAATTGAGAAGGTTCCTACATGGCTAAGTGGTTATGGTGGCAATCTTGGAACTTGGGGATCCTGGGTAGGAGCCCCCATGGTACCTCTGCCAGGGTTTCATGGGAGTGTCCTTTGGCAAGACACTTTTAAGCCTAGCCTATTACTGGTGAATCTAGAAAAGGTGTTACAAAACTGAATAATTGTTGGCACAGGGTAAAACCCCACTGATGCAGCAAAGATAGGTGTTCTAGCGATTTATGTGAAGCATAATAAATATACTAGGACAGGGAGCGCCTCTTCAAGATACTTTTTAACCCATTACCAAACAATAACAACATTTTACCACTTTGTGCACAAAAGACTCTGGAAAACATTGTGGGGAAAAGGAGAAATTACTCGTGACGAGCAATTTCTCCTTTTCCCACAATGTTTTCTACCCCATCAGAAGATTACTTTTCAATTTCATCACATTTTGAAATGGCGTCTGCAAACTGTTTCAATTTGGTACGGTGAAAGATTTGGTGTTTTTTTAAAGGGTTAAAAGCTTAGTTTTTGTATGACACAGGTTGCTTCTCTGCAATAATAGATCATGGAGATAGAGTATTCTTAACATGGTATTCAGTTGGAATTTGTCCCAGAAAAGATAAGGTCGCCAGTAGGTAGGTGTGGCCGTTTTGAACTTTGAACGCTTTATTCAATAATACCACAGTTCGATGGTTCAGCGTAATACTATAGTAAGTGCTTCACGTTTGTGAAGCACTTGCTATAGTCTTGCGTTGAACCCTCGAGTTGATCACTTCTTATACACTTTTAAAAAGACCACTGTGACAAACGCATGAATTGCTTTTATCAAGCAATCCTTCCTTTTGTCACAATGGTTTCTTCCCAATATCATTATAGAGAAAAAGATTTGTTCTTTTTTTTGTCAACTGCTGTTACTTTGCATTTGGACCTGTCGCACATTTCTCATATAGGGGAATGAGAATTTTAGAAACATCAAAACATGCGTTGTATTGACCAAAATTGAAATGGTTGATGACGATGAGACAATTCAAGAGAACTTAGGAACTCTATTTAGTACCAACAATATAGGGCATTGTGAAGGAATCTCTAAGTTGGTAGTTCATAGTTTTCATCTAATATAATAAAAAATTATGGACCTTGATTATTTTTTGTTTGAAAGGGTGAACTATTTGATAATAAGGTGGATCACATGATCTAATTAAACAGTCTTTAACTGAGTACTTCAATTGAGTTTGACTTCAGACCCTTCAGCTAATAATGTCACCAGAGGTATAAACACAGGTGATATTATGTTATGCGACACTTTCCCATGCATTTTGGGGTTTTTTATTCGAGAAACCCTAGAGTGTAGGCACTCATCATCCCCCATAGCTATGAGTCCTTAACACGACTTCGATAGTCTTATGCTCAGGCTTCGCCAATGTCCTTTGATTTTTTGAATTAAGAATTAGTTGCATAATGCATAGTATCTGTAGCCCCTGATCAATGCATTGTGCTCTTGTTTTAAACAATTACCAAACATTAACGGCATTTGAACAGTTTGTTGCAGATAACTCTGGGCAATCTAAGCGAGCAATTTCTTCTTTTCCCACAATGTTTTCTGCCCTTACAGAAGAGTATTGTTCAATTTCATCACCATTTGAAATGTTGTCTGCAAACTCTTTCAATTTGGGACAGTCTAGAATTTGGCGTTTGGTAAAGGGTTAAAGGAGTTAGTGGCTAGGAATTATTTTATGAAGAACAGTTGAGAAATTGCCAGGAATGTAGAAAGGTTCGACTGACCCCCATGATGTAATAGAAACAATGTTATAATCAGCATCAAGCTTCAATGAAAAAAAATGTCTATTAAGCATATGATTAAAGTAAAAGCATATAAAAGTTAGGTGGTAATGTTGTATACAGTGAAGGGTGAGATATAAGATTATATCATCAGAGATTTGTTGTCTATGGTAATTCAATGGACCTAATAAAGTATGTTGACCCTTGAAGTTCCCTGATAGGCACAACTCTGACCCCGGCAACAACTGGTTCCTTGGTTACATAAAGATCCATCTGACCCCGGCAACAACTGGTTCCTTAGTTACAGAATGTTCCATCTGGGATTAACAAGTGAAAGAAGCCAAACACTTATTTGTACATAAGACGACATGCTTGACCCATTCCTACTTATTTGATTTTGTGACTGATATAAAGTATATCAACAGCAGAAGACATTAATGTTATACCAAATAACTTGAGGAACATTTTCATAAGTCAAAACCAATAATGTGCATGGACAATATCTTAAGCCAAAGAACAATATGGTAATGTGACACATAAACAGAGACATCTGAGAGATTACTCAAAAGATGCCTTACTTTGCTTTATGGCTTTTCTTAATACTGAAGCAAGAGGAAATATTGTTTTTAACACTGAGTTCTAAGCATAAGAAGTTTTGTAAAATCCTCAATTGAACCTTATCTTAATTCAAATTGATATCCAAAGATGGCTTAAAAGTATCCGTTAGCCTTTACCCTGTTTGATCTTATATACAGATAAAATTGAAATAGACAATTATCAAATCATCGAGAATGCCTTGCATTGATTAGTTTTACAACTTGTAAGCCAATTGAAGCAAAGATTCAAGACCAAACTTTGTGACAACTGATACAGATAAAGGTAAAAGGTCAGTGGTCTAGTGGTAAAGCCTCGGCCTCGGTTTACGAGGGTTCGAATCCCATTAGTAGCTGGATATGCCTTGCAATCTTTCATGAATTCACATTTGGCACAATTACTGGTTTTTTATCCAGGAAGCAGAATCAAGAGTGATTTATCTTAGTTGTAAGAACTTGTAAGAACATTGATGTAAGGAAAATATGTTTAAACTAAATAAAGGCACTGATCATTATTGAATTATCATGTCGCATTGGTTTCACAAAGATCACAAAGTAAATTCCCTTGTTTACTTCTTCGTTGATTTCTTCTGATGCCCTTAATCCAGATAAATCACAAACACCTGTATTAGGGAAAGGGTTTATAAGACTTTCTGCAGTGTTTGCTTTAATCCAATTTGAGAGCAGTTTATCAATAAGGGCACGAGTTCAAATCTACGAGATAAGAAACGTTCAATAGGTACAGACAAATCGGGACACAAACTTTGCAGACTTTGGACTTTATTTAAACAAAAGTCTAACAAAAGTGGTGATTTCCTGGTATTGTGCATATAACAAACCTTGACAGAGAATGCACATTAATGGAGGTTTATGAATTTCTTTCCTTTTATCCAGTTAACCCATTACCAGACAATAACGACATTTGACCACTCTGAAAAACACTGTGGGTAAAGGAAAAATCGCCTGTAATGAGCAATTTCTTCTTTTCCCACAATGTTTTCTACTCTATCAGAAGATCAATTTCCAATTTCATCATATTTTGAAATCTCGTCTGCACACTCCTTTAAATTGGGACAGTTGAAAACTTTGCGTTTGGTAAAGGGTTAAGTTGTTTGTTTTCAAATCCTGCTTGCCCTATTCCTGCATGCCCAATTTGGGCAGTGTTCAAAATTGAAAGCAATAGCAGATGAAATAAAATAGATTATAGAAATATTATTCGTTCAAAGGTATTAAGAGAGGAACCTTTGTGTGGAAAGGAAAAATTGCTTGTAAAAAGAATTTCTCCTTTTTGTAGATTGCTTTCTTTGATTATTTGCTGAATTTATGACAAACAAAGTATTTATGAAGAAAGGGGTATTAGATTTAAGAATGATAAGTATTTTCTATAACACATAATTATTCCCACAAAAACTTTTTAGGATGATGGTATGAAGTGATTTATGTTTAAACCCCCTTTCCCTTATATAGAATTTTTGGAGTGATCCATTGCATTTGTGAAGAGCAATTTCTACTTTTTTCTGCAATTCAAAAATCTAACTTCTGATTGTCAGTAAGAACTTTCTCTATCTTTTTGGGTTTCTTCCTCTTTCCTCACCATCATTTATTCTAATAAACCTGTAACATAACTGATGATGAATGAGTATATAAGTTACCTAACATCGTATTTTCTTTGTATTTTCAGAAATCGAGGCGATCGAGTCCTGCAGGTGGCTTCGAGAGACTGGATTCCCACAATACGCCCAACTCTATGAAGGTATGTTGTTCCCCTATAGATATTCCACATTATCATGGTCATGAATTGTTCACATTAACTCGTTACCAAACTATAACGACATTTGACCAGTTTGTTGCAGATGACTCTGGAGAACATTGTGAGAAAAGGAGAATTTGCTTTTAATGAGCAATTTCTCCTTTTCCCACAATGGTTTTTGCTTATCAGAAGATTATTTTGCAATTTCATCACATTTTGAAATGTCGTCTGCAAACTCTTTCATTTTGGGACTAATGAAAGTTTGCTGCATACTGCTTTAGAAACCATTGTGACAAAAGGATAAATTGCTCTAATGAGCATATAAATATAAATGTCGGAAACTTACCTCTTTGATACAATACAAAATAGGGCAATTTTAGTTTCTCTCCCCTTACCAAAGCTAAACGGAAGGCTATATGTAATAAGTTTTAAAGATTTAATAATGCTGTTACCCTATTTTGTCAGTAGGTGAATTTGGTAATGAGGTTAGATTTCCTAATAACATACAAATGATAAAGTGTCCTCAATTTCATTTGTTTTCATATTTGCATAACATTTTGTTTGGTCATATCATCTTTTTGGATATAGGCAGATATAGTAGATACTGTATATTAAAGGATTAGCCCTGTTATATAAATACAGATACATAAGTGGTTTGTTTATGTAGGCTTTGAGACACACTCATAAGTTTCAAAGGGGGAATTATTATCATTTATAGTTTATGGTAATTAAGGATAGATAGAAAGACATCATCATCTTCTTTACATAGTACAAACAGGCACTTAGCCTTTTGAGTAATTGGTGAGGTTTTTGACCTATTCCCTTTGTGGGGTATGGTAAATGACTCAAGTAATAAGCAAAAGCAGACAACCATGATTAAATATGAAAACAGATATCATTTTCTTTGTGCATTGGGTCTCTAAGGGAAAAATTGCTGTTTTTGGCACAATGATGTCTTTAATGTCTCTCTTGCAAATAACCTTATTTTCCTTCATAGAATATGTTTGAAGATGATTTTTAAATTTTTTTACATTTTCATTTGTGAAACTCTTTTATCCTGCATTAGAAAAAAATAGAATAGTTATTTGATTAATTTTATTGTCTGATGTCACATTCTTTTATGACCAAAATGCAAAGTTATACCGACAACTTTGTTAACAAAGGCATTAAACATCATTGGTAAAACAAGATCAGGTAGGTGGGTGGGGTATTGGGGGTATTCAAGATGACATCACATTTGTTAAGATGAAAGCTGTGAAATGGTTTAAAGAAAGCCATCAGGGTTATCATATGACTCTGTAATGAGCAGATGTTGGGATCTACAACACATAATTTACTTTGGCGATCCAAGTACAAACTGGTCGGTGACAATATGAACCCATGATTGGGTTACAAACACAGGGAAAGTTTGGCATTTTACAAAGTTTGTACAATTAACCATTCCCCCATTAACCCTTTATCAAATGCCAAATTTTCGACTGTCCCAAATTGAAAGAGTTTGCAGACGAAATTCCAAAATGTGCTGAAATTGGAAAATAATCTTGCCCTTATGCACTCGATCTTTAAGAGTCAGGCATCTCACCACAATTGAAATAATTGTAAAACCCTTTATGAAAAGATAAAATAACATTTTCTTTGTAAAGTTTGGTAGAGAAAAATATAATGTTGATTTTCGAATAATAGAAGGTTAGATCCAAATGACATGCTTGTCATGGATTGATCAGCTGTGATTTGTCCCTTTGTTTATCAATAAGTGTTTCATTTAATGGATATATTGAGGGTTCAATGCAATACTAGTCCTTCACAAATATGAAGCACTTACTCTAATATTTCATGCAACCCTCAATGTTATATTTAAAACGATCAATTCCTTATATTTACTGATGATTTGATATGGTGAATCAACCGCTTACTAATGGGTAAATAGGTAACAAACATTCATTAAAATATATATCTTTATAAAGAGTCATTCTGCCATAACTATGAGATAGGATAACTATGCTTTGATACAACATCAAATTGTATAGAGTCTAGATCCTTAAAAACTAGCTTGCAGTTGAAGGGTGCAGTGCAAGACTATGGTAAGTCTCACATATTTGTGAAGTACATGTATTAATCTTGCATTGAACCCCAGAATTGCTTTCAGAGGGGATTGATATAACCCTTTCCCAAACAACACGTTTTCGACTGTCCAAAATTGAGAGTTTGCAGACGACATTTCAAAATGTGATGAAATTGAACAATATTCTTCAGAAAGAGCAGAAAACCTTGTGGGAAAAGGAAAAATTGCTTGTTACAAGCAATTTCTCCTTGTCCCTCATTGTTTTCTAAAGTCGTCTGCAACACAGTCATCAAATGTCGTTACTGTTTGAGAAAGGGATAAGTGCAAGATAGTGATCTCTAGATTTTGACATGATAATAAGACTGTAATAATTAATAGCGGACAAGAAGGATTTGACCTTTCCTACAGTATATCACACCATTATTTATCAATTAGATCTGACCTGATTTTACCAATTTTGGAATATCATAAATTTTAAATCATATACAAATTTTCCTTAAATTCAAGATTTTGATGAAAAAGACGTGGTCAATTGATGTGAATAATTATGAAGAAAGTGGACAAAAGACTTGTACCTACCAATCTGCTCTAAAAAGGTTTTAATGATATGGACACAAATTTATCTTTCAAATTGATAGGAATATGTGCAACAACATTAAGCAGCATTAACAGCGTTAATGGTTGATTTTGATATATTGTTGAATGTCATTTATCTAAAACATGCTGGTGGCTGCAGTTGTTTTCCCTCGTTAGTCACAATTTTTCCCAATGTTGTCTACTGTTGTTGTATTTCTTCTTATGTCATAATTGTTCCAGTTTTGTTTACTGTGGTTGCATTTAAAAACATGTATGTTCGTTGATGGTAAAGGGTTAACCCTTAGAATGCTGGGTAATTTTTTAAAGATAGTTTTTTGTGTCATCTGCTTTTGAAAAATCTTAAATATCTGCTTAATTTTGTTGAAGAAAGATACCTAGAGTAGCAAACAGGTTGGATCACAGGCCTGCTGCCAATTTACTTGGCGGCTGGCCTGGATCCAACCTGTTTGCATGAGCATGAAGTCCGTTCTAGCACTTTAAGGGTTAATTTATTCACTGAGTGGGTGTGTTCTGGAGGGCTCACAATATCAGCAGCTGTGGCTCGGACTATTGATTTCCAATAAACCAGCAAAATGATATGAAAATGGTGGCATAACGAAAATCGGTGATCAACAACACCTTGCCCTGGGTAAATGTTACATCATGGCATTGGGAATGAGATTACCATTAGGTGAAGCCAAATTGATAGGTGCGATCAATATTTGAAATGTGATATACATGTACTGGTACGGTTACTATGTACTTTTGAAAGGCTGAGATTACTCCTATATTATGCATAGCTTGATCCCTATCCAAGGGCAGGTGTGTGTGTGTTTTTCTGGTGGCTTGTGTCATCTCAAGGCACAATCTGGTCAGACCTGAATGATTATGTCAATATATGCCATTTCATCAGTAGCTTAAAACACACACAAGGACAGTAAAAGGTTTGAATGTAAAGAATGAGATTTGTAAAGAAAAGGCAGGAAAGGAGTATGTGTACCTCTTAATAGGTTGTGGTTTCCGGATTATTGACTCTAGTGGTTTTGTTATGGTGATGTGTTATTTGGGATATCATTGCATCATGGAGTAGATCAACTGAGGTATTGCATTCATGAGTAAGTGGAATATTTTAAGCTATTTGATCCTCGTTCTTTGTATGCGAAGAAGCCAATGCTGAGTCATTGTAATGCAATGGGACAGCATTGAAGGTAATTGTCAAGGTGACAAAAATAAGTTAATTAGAAATGATTTTTTTTTCGTTAACTTGTTTTTGTCAACTTGACATACAAAAGATTGACATTGTGTGAAATATAAGAATTTGTTTAATTATCATCTGCTGTAAATATATGTTAAATGCCTTTGTGTTTTTGAAAGGTTACGTATGACTATGCATTTTCATGACGTAACGTGAAAATAAAAACATGGAAAACAGTAAGATCATGGGGGAATGGGCTTTCATAAACTAAAAGGTATTTACCATTTAAAGCCAAAAATGGTTAAGTAGGTATAATGCTTCAACAAGTCGTAAAGCCAATCACAATTTTGACCAATATGTGCAATCAAGGCAGTTCCATTCTGCATTTTCTGCATGCTTCACATTTGTAACCCATTTCCTTGTGACAAGAATATTTAACTAAACCAAAATGAAAGAATCTGTAGGTGACAAAGAATAACACTACACTTTATTTATGTTATTCTATAGAAAGCAATGTGACAAAAAGATGATGTCATAATTAAGAAGCAATATGTTTTTTTGTCATCCTAGTTTCCATAGTCTTCTGTTGTAGATGATTAAAGTGAGGCTGTGAAAGATGAGCAGCATGATTGACATTAGAAGTTAACATGGGCTGTTCTAGATCAGGGCTTTTTTCCTTAACCCTTTCCCAAAAGCCAAATGTTTCGACTGTCCCAAATTGAAAGAGTTTGCAGACGATATTTCTAAATGTGATGAAATTGTAAAATAATCTTCTGATAGGGAAGAAAACATTGTGGGATAAGGAGAAATTGCTCGTCACGAGCAATTTCTCCTTTTCCCACAATGTTTTTCAGAGTCGTCTGCAACAAAGTGGTTGCATGTCGTTATTGTTTGGTAAAGGGTTAAAGAAGAGGCCTCAAAAAGCCTGCTAATATTGGAAAATTGTATGGAGGAACTTGCTGAATTGGGTAACCAAAAAGCTGGTGTGGCTATGATTTTTTGGCAAAACTGCATGATTTTAAAGACATTTCCAATTGGGAAGATGTCTTTAATAGTGTGAAAAAGCCATGTAGATGATTGCTCTTTTTCAACTAGCCTATCATTATCCGTAATTTTTGAAGACCCGAAAAAAATTACATTTTCCTGTAAACTTCTGTAACACCATTAGGGTATACAATTAATGAATGTTTTAACCCTCACAAGCTAACGAAGTCTTGTAGTTCTTGTCATTAGAGAGGACATTAGTGTCATACTTCATGCATACACTGAAACACATTTACTAGTGTTCGACTTGCGTATATTGCCAACCACCCCCCAATAATGAGTATGTCAAAACACCCCCACCCGCCAATCTGGAGTATGTCAAAATTTGAAAAAATAAGCCAACCAGCAACGGAATGAAAAAAGAAATAGAATTATTGTATTAATTTAAGAATTTAACACCGTGATAATAACATAAATTGCAACAGTTTCATAGTATTCTTTATTCACAATGTTCATCTAAGTATTGTGGACCAAGCTTGTTGAAAAGAATGTTGATGTAGACATTTACTTAACCCTTAGAATGCTGGGTAATTTTCTTAAAATATATCTTTGTGTCGTCTGCTTTCCAAAACTGTCATGGATTGAACCTGTTTGCATAAGCATAAAGTTGGTTCCAGCGCTATAATGGTTAACCAATCATTTTTGTTATGATGATGGATGGTTTTTTCTGTATGCAAATTGGATCAAATTACCCTGAACAGAAAAAGGGTTAGGGTCAAAAACTGGCCAACTATAATTGATAGCAAAGACAATGTCTTTCTCTCTTACACAGAAACAAATGACAAAATTATTTGTAAAACAATCCCGGAGTAATGGTATGGTCTCTCTAAGATCGAGCTAGTGGCTACTATTCCCATAGTATTCTAATCAAGCATGCCTTTGGCAATTTTGTTAATGTAGATTACTGAATTATAAACCAGTACTAAATTACAAAACCAGGTTTTCTGACAGAATATTCTCGAAATAATTTTTACATCAGGAAAAGGATTGAAGCCCATGTCCCTATCTAATGTTACTTACATTTCTTAGCCAGGTTAAACCCTTGCCTCAAAGCAGACGACTTCTAGACACGCTTAAATCAGACAGGCAACATTTGAGATGATTGTGATGTTGGGAAGATTTGCTTGTTCTATCTTTTTCATAATGATTTTAAAGCTTATAATTAAGTCATCATGCTTTTTAGGAATATTTCATGTCATGTTGACAAATATTTTGAAATTATCTGCTGATAATGAACTGAGAACAGGGAAAGGGTTAAACTCAATCTGACCTTACATGGGACTTTTATGGACATTGTAATACAGGCATTATCAGTTGTCATGACAATAATTTTCATTCATTTTCCTGTCAACTCAAACACTACAGGAAATGACCACATTAGCCTTTTTTATTGCTGTACATATCTCCCCCCCCCAAAAAAAATAGAAAACAGAAAGAAAAAAACACCACCTGTACAACATACTTTTTGACCCTATGTCTCATACTTTCATCTCAACTTGCAACAATTTGAGAATTGTACTCTGGAAAAGTAAAAAAGTAGCCATGACATCCAGAGGTAGAACTGCAATGTCACCCAATTGTACAACAAATCTCTTACCCTAAACAAAATAGATTCTTTATAACCCTTATAGTGCTGGAACCGACGTCATGCTTATGCAAACAGGTTGGATCAAGGCCAGCCGCCAAGTAAATTGGCGGCTGGCCTGTGATCCAACCTGTTTGCTAATCTGAGTATCTTTTCTCATTAAAATTAAGCAGATCTTAAGGGTTTGGAAA
Organism: Cerastoderma edule; assembly: GCA_947846245.1. Taxonomy (NCBI): domain Eukaryota; kingdom Metazoa; phylum Mollusca; class Bivalvia; order Cardiida; family Cardiidae; genus Cerastoderma; species Cerastoderma edule. The sequence continues at coordinate 19,122,751 of OX401408.1, forward strand.
GCATATGACACAAAAATCTATCTTTAGAAAATTTCCCAGCATTCTGAGGGTTAACTAATAAACATGAAAACATGAAAAAGAAAGATCTTGTGTTACATTTTCAGACAAAGTCCTTGTGGCACAAAAATGTTGTCTGTTATAGTGAAATGTTAAAGCAAAACAATAAGTAAATATATGTTATACCAAAACATTAAACAACGATTTGTGGTCTAACAGGAATAAATGATAAAAATTCGATATTAACATTCTTTGTCACTAAACCAAAGACCATTATAGGTCTAAAGGGTTAAAGCAATATAATTAAACCGTTGTTCAAAGAAGCATTAACCTCATTGAAAAAGATATTGAGAATGGTGTCGATTTGTGATCAATGATAAACTTTTTCCAAAGCAAAGCTATCCCCCTTAGACAGAAAAAATTGATTTGGGCTAAATTGTCCAATGATTGGGTTGTTTTGGTTTCCATTTGTCTCACAGTTTCGGATTGACTGATTGGCCGCAGTAGAACAGTCAAGCTTCTTTGTAGCATTGTTAAAATGTACCCGATTATGACTCAAGATGCAATCTGGGGTATGATTCATGTTTTTGATTATCCTTCCCTCTGAAATTAGATATGACTTTGCAAACATAGCAGACAATGTAACTAACAGCTCTTTGAATAATATATTTTGGAATGGATTTGTTTTGATTGGCTGTAAATATAAGATAATTGTGTTTTAATTTATGTACTTCATTATAATACTTCTTTCAATTTTGTTCAATGCTTTTTATCATATCAAAATAATTGCGTTATATGATAGAATGCTTAGTTGTTACATTTGGTTAGGCTTTAGTAGAGGAGTTACAAGCAATTTCACATTTTGTCATAATTTTAATTAACTGTTAAAAGAAAACGTTTTTTACACTTATGTGTTTACCATTTTACGAACAATTCCTAATCATCTTTGCAGCAGATGACATTCAAAATGGTTGAACATGTGATTTTGCTCCATATGCTTAGGTTGTTTTCCTTAGGTATGATTTGAAATTAGTTTTAATGGGTACTTTTATTGTTTGACAGCTTAACCCCTTTATTCATAATACCTCATTTTGGCAAATGTGCTGCAGAAGTCTTCGGAAACTTCAAAATTGATGAGAAATGTATCCTTTTTTCACAATTTTTTTCACTATTTGACCTTGCCTTCTGTTGCTTTGAAGTTCGTTTTGTCAGAAATTTAAATGACAACATTTTTGAAATTGTTTCATAATTTACTAACTGTTTTACATCAATTGTGAAGTATGCTTAAAGCTTGTTCAAAGTCATTCTCAATGACTGCTTCCTGGATAGTAAACCAGTACTTGCACTGATTTGCTGGTTAGTCCCATAAATTTTCACCTAACCTAACAGGGATTCAAACTAGGTACAGCTTCTGCACCACTGTGGCCCACTGGCTTAAAATTGTCCAGGACTAAGTGCATATCTAAGGTAAAAGGCACACCTAAAGGATTTTTATTTTCAATTCTCCTGAATACGGGAAAGGAACAAGTTGTGGGATATTGATTGTACATTAGTAAGGCTATTTTGATGTTTGATTGATTTTTTACCATGAATAGGTATACAGCTGTCGTAAACATGCAATTAATACAATGTCTTTGACAATCGAGCCATCGCCCCCATGCTAGTTAATGTGACTGAGTCTAATTGTAAAGCTTTGGATTTTCCTGGGAGGTACTCTCCTGGCTGACTTACAAATTGCTGATGGTTCTACCCGGCTCAACCCTTATAGTGCTGGAACCCATTTCATGCTTATGCAAACAGTTTAGTTCCAGGTCACCCACCAAGTAATTTGGTGGCTGGCCTGGGATCGAACCTGCTTGCTAGTCTGAATATCTTTCCTCATCAAAATAAAGCAGATATTTAAGGTTTTGGAAAGCAGATGACACAAAAATCTATTTTAAAAAATTTCCCAACATTCTAAGGGTTAACTGAGCCCAAGTGGGCAGTTAAGTGTGTGTGTGTGGGGCTCTATTTTTGATAAGCTGGGTGTGGCAATAAAATTGAAATACATGTTGATATGATGTAATAACCATGAGAACAAACAAACACACTTAATCATGAGCTTCAATCAAAGTTAATGTACGTAGAGCCAAGAATGCTCATTATTTTATCCAGGTAGAAGACATCTTACAGTGTCTTGAATGAGGGCCATTGAACACCAAACAATTTTTGAATGCATATTAATTATTTAAGAAAATGATTGTCGGCCACTGCATCAAATATGGATGGGTGATTGTTACTGAGGTATGGTTGGTTTATGTGGTTGTTAACCCTTATAGTGGTGGAACCGACTTCATGCTTATGCAAACAAGTTAGATCCAGGCCAGCCGTCAAGTATTTTGGCAGCTGGCCTGTAATCTAACCTTGTTGCTTCTCTGAGAATCTTTCCTCATCAAAGTTAAGCAGAAATCCAAGGATTTGGTAAGCAAAAATCTATTTAAGACAATTTCCAAGGAAGCTTTGTGTTAACCTTATAGATTTTGTGGCTTTTCTGATTTAAATGCAACAGTGGTCGATGCTCTCTGTTTAAAAAAGATAATTTTAATTGTGAGATTTGTTAGAAACCATGGTTACAAGAGAGCAGATTTCTCAACAAGAGTGAATTCCCCTTTTGTAACATTGGTCTTAACCCATTACCAAACAATAAGACATTACTTTTAACCACTTTGTTTCAGACGACTCTGGAAAACATTGTGGGAAAAGGAGAAATTGCTCGTAACAAGCAGTTTTTCTCTTTCCCTCAATGTTTTCTGCCATATCAGAAGATTATTTTGCAATTTCATTTAAAATGTCGTCTGCAAACTCTTTCAATTTGGGACAGTCGAAAATTGGGCATTTGGTAAAGGGTTAAATCTTCGGCCACAGGTGTGGTTGAAGCAAGTATCCTATGAGTGAAAGGGTTAATTGACAAAGTGTGTCACTGACATTGCACTCTGTGCCATGTTCAGTACATTGACAGTTTGTTTATGAATGAACATTCTCTGTTTCCATTGTTAGCATGGCAACATTCACAGATTAATTCTGGCGTTGTCATCACCGTGTTGTTATCACCCGTTGGCTAGTTTTGGCAAGATGTATAAGTGAACTAAATTTCTGTACCTATAGCCAAATATCATCCCTTAATTGAACCAAATTAATAATTTGTGAATGTGATTCCAGATATGGATAAATATATAATGAGATCATTACACTTTTGAAGAATGGTCTTGTAGAATGATTGAGTCCTTACAGAAATTCCAATAAGAGACATATTCTCAAAGCTAACTACTTTATTGCCTCTCTAAACCCTATAGTGTGGGTACTCATTAGAACCGTCTCATTAAAACGGTCAAATAAGTGCCAATAAAAAAAGATTTTATAAAGAGTTAATGAAATTCTGTGCATAAAAGACCTGAAAAGGCTCAATGATCTTCTAACATGATCATTCAAACAAGGCTAGTTAATCCAAAGCACAAGTATACAGCAATTAAAAATCTATTTGTACATTTCCCAAAAATATTTTTTTTGTAAAAAAATAATTCAAGTTTATGCTGTTTTGCCTCTTTTTAGATCTTTCTCAATAAAATTTAGACTGTCACCCTGTTAATCATTCATGATTCTTTTCAGATTAAAGACAGTCAGTAAACATATTCTCTTATTTGAAAACTGCAGTGTCACTGTTAAAGGTTTTGTTCCATCAGAGGTGTTATCCACATGTTGGGTAATTTTTGACAATGACTGAATTGTATTTTATATAAACATATATCTGCCTTTGTGACAGTTGAATAACAACTTAGGCCTTTCCCTTTACTAATTATGCAGCAGTGGTCTATACCAATTATAGATTAGTTTACATCAATATCCTTGTATACAATTTCAAAGAAATATTTTGGTCAATTCATTTCAGTACACATGATGATGATCAAGATATTCTTATTTACAAGCAACTAGAAATACTTTTCATATTTCTAATCAATTATTGTTAATATTTGGAGAATAACATGCTTGTCATAGGAGGTGAAGTACATAGATACCTTTGTATGTTGGCAAGCAGGAAAATGCACTTAAAACATCATAACTTTGACTATTGGTGCACTTGATTGGCGTATATGTAAGATGGGGGGGAATGTTAATCGAGCAAATGTTCAGGCCAACTGTCACATGTACTGTACATGACTTAGGGACAGTGCAAATCTATAAATCTGTTTTAATAATGCATTGTTTTATGGTTTAGTAATTGTTTTCTTGTTACAATCACTTTGATGAGCGTGTTACTTTATTTCTAATGGTTACTGTGTTCATAGTGAAGATGAATATCATCTTGTTGATAGATGATTTTGTATTTGTGTATTGTCGTGAATCGTAACTCTAAACAAACAATACCTTTGAACTTGAATTGACTTTGGGCTATGAAAGTGTTTAAGGCCTGAATTCTGGTTGTTAGAAAACAAATGTGATTTTGCATAAGAATAAAACTCCATCCTAAAGATCTGTGAAAAATGACTGGACCTTATAGAACAAGAGAGCAAAATGTGATTTTTGTTATTTTGTTTAAGAAATTAAAGCAGATATTGACTGTGCTATGGACTCATTTTGATTGTTATACATGTCTTGGAGGTTTGTTACTTATGTTATAGATCTACCAAAAGGTTAAATTTGATGCTTAACTTAGCTTGTTTTGTACATTTTTGTATTTTCTATGCATTTTTCCAATTATTGTTTGTATGAAATTAAATTTTTGCTTCTTAACTGTGCATTTTCTACTTTTGATAGATTTATTGAATAAAGAACTAGAAACGTTTGTTAATTCTAGCTGTTACATTAGCCCTTATAGTGCTTGAACCAACGTCATGCTTATGCTTATGATAAAGTAAATTGGCGGCTGGCCTGTGATCTAACCTGTTTGCTACTCTGAGTATCTTTCCTCATCAAAGTTAAGCAGATATTCAAGGTTTTAGAAAACAGACAGCACAAAAATCTATTTTAAGAAATTTACCCAGCATTCTAAGGATAAGTACTTCAATAATTATTTGTACTAACGAAATGTCTGGTATTTATTTTGTCTCTTTTCAGATGGTCAGTTCCCAGTGGATATAGAGTCAGTGGAGAAGGACCATGATTTCTTGGACAAGGAAGATATCCAGTCTCTCTTCAGGTAAGCTTAATTAATCAGTTGATATTTGTTTGCATTTACCCTTTACCTAACAGCGAATTTTGGACTGTCCCAGACTGAAAGAACTCTCAGACGACATTTAAAAATGTGATGAAATAGAAAAATGATCTTCAGATAGGGCAGAAAAGATTGTGGGAAAAGGAGAAACTGCTCACTAAGAGCAATTTCTCCTTTTCACACGATGTTTTCCAGAGCCGTCTGCAACAAAGTCGTGAAAAGTCTGTCGTTATTGTTAGTTAATTGGTTAATGCAAATTCACCTTGTCCCAAACAATGATTTCAGAAGTTCTTGCTAACAAACACATTATATCCCAGGATAACTTCGTTAGGGGTCAATCTTCGGTGATATATCTCATGGGTGGTTCTGAATTTAGACTCCAAGGTTCAATTGGGTGAATGACTGACATGGTGTACACATGTTTCATGGTGTCAATAGATGATGCACATTATTCTTCTGCTTTTGAAGGAGACATTTACATGTTGAGTGCCCGTCAGAAGCTCTGTAAACAAGAACTTTAATTAAAGGTCATGGTCTGGTCTCTGGTTTGATCTATCAAAACAAACATGGACCCATTATGAACTTAAAGAGAACACATCACCTATCATTTCAATAAATAGAAGTCTCCACTGGTGTGTGTGAGGTTATAGGTTCTATATAGGATTGTATCAAAGACATGGGATAATGGCTATAAATATATATATATATTCATATGACAAGTAATTTCCCCTTTTGTCACAAAAACTTCACGACATTTTGTTCCCCCAATAGCTCAAGAAAATGATAATTTTGTTACCTTTCACTTATCATTTGCTGTTATGTTCAATTTGGATGTATGACCATAATTGTATATGAAAGAATGTGTAAAACTGGACTGAAGCATGACAGCATCTTTGTACATGAACTAATTATAGAAATATGAAAGTTAAAAACATCTCTTTGTTGTAAACAGGAAACAGAAATAACTTCCTAAGTAGGATATGACTTATTAAAGTCCATCGTGAAAGAAAACATCATGTGAATATGAGTGTTAAACTTGATCATATGTTTAAAATAGCGACTTTCTTTGTAAATATTATCGTTTTATTTATGGATTATTCTATTTGGGGGAAACTACTACTAACAACACAACAGTTTAGTCTGAAAACTGGGATAGAAACAGTATTTATGGTACTTATTTTGTTTATGTATATTTATTTATACCCTATGACGTTTTATGTCAAAACCAAATTTTACCTTGACCGATATATATTGTTTAAAATTATTCCTGACGAAGAGTTTCATTAGAATACTTTAGAAGCAGTAAACTGTTGGTTGAAGCCTACTCATGGTTTCATTTAAGTTTTTATTTTTATGGTTTACTTGAATTTCATAATTTTGGGAATAAATATCTGGTAAGTTTTAATATGACAAATTGTTTGTAAGCATGTTATTTATATATACATGTCCTAATGCACATTTAGTGGAAGACTTCAGAAACAGTAATGATAGAAAATAGTTTGAACAAAAATACTAAGACTTTTCATGATTGTGATCTGCTTTCAATTCACAATTTACAAGAAGATGTTATTTTTCATACTTATTAATTATCGTCTGTTGTGGTGTTTATTCAAATGAGTCACAATTTGCGAGAATATGTAATTTACCATACGTAATATTGTAAAGAACCTAGCAAATGAACCTCTCAAAGACACAAACACATCTGATCAGTGAAAAATACGGTTGTACACTGAGTGGTTGTGTTGTCTATCTATATACCAGCATGTTCTCTTAAACAATGCATTAGGTTCCTAATTTGCATAAACGCTCAACAAACATTACATAACTCCCACTTCTGAGAAGACTCGTCCCGAGTCTTGGCCCTTGGGAAACATGTGGGGAAGGCAACTCTGATTGAAGGAGAAGTCTTTATCCCACTGCTGGCACCGATTTTGTAACGAACCGAGCAAATTAACCTCTCAAAGACACAAACACATCCGATCAGTGAAAAACACTGTCATACACTGAGCAGTTTTGATGTCTATATATATACCAGCATGTTCTCTCAAACAATGTATTAGGTTCAACGAGTGTTACAATATTTGTCTTCTGCTTTTGTTTTCAATTCAAACCAGTTACAATTAAGGAGAAGGTGTTATTTTTCTTATCTTATAATTGTCGTCTGCTGTTTCTTTGAATTTGGACCAGTCTAAAATGATTTATGAGGAAACAGGTTATGGTGAATAAGCAAGAATGGACAAGTTGACAAAGTCTCCTTAGCACAGACACTTGGTCTGTGACCTGGCAGATATTGATGATGAAGTTAACAGTTGACGGACAGCAGGCAATAAATTCAAACTGTTAATATGCCCCCTTAAGCCCTTATTCACAACTACAGATAGCTTTAGATGCCTTTTCAGAAATACCAAAATAGGAGCCTTTGTAGAAAATGAAAGTTGAAAAAATCTTTGTGACAGAAAAAGAATTTGCACCTTTTGAGCAGTGGTAGAAAGCAGAACTTGAAATCACATGGCCCTTGTCAGTGTGGGTTCAAATCTCAGTGACGGCATTTGGATTTTCATAAGAGCTAGTCTCTCGACTGACTTATGATATGCGGATGGTTCTACCGGAATTGACCAGTTCTTATGAACAGTTGACTATGAGGTCTTCCTCCATCATCACGAGTCTGGCATCGCAGCATAACTGATATAATGTTGATGTGGGGTAAAAACCATATTGAATAAATAAATCGATTGAATAGTGATATTTAATGATTTTCAATGTGATGGTCTTGTCTGCTGACACTTGTGGATTTAGACCAGGCCTTCTTTAACCAAATACATTTTAACCTGTAAATAATTTAATATATATTTATTCACATCTTAATGACCCTAGCTGTCGATTGGCCTAAAAACACCATTCATTCATTCAATAGACCAAGCAAAACTCAAACAAAAGTCTGTATTTGTTTCCTGTGGACCAAAGGTGGGTTACCAACTGTTGCAGCTGATATTTATCTATATGCTCTGTCTGTCTAGTGATTTATGGTGCTTGGCCCACCACATATGTTGGAGCACATAATTGCAGGCTTTATCAAAACAGTGTGACACCCCAGCAAGATCATTAACCCATTAACAAATAATAACGACATTTGAGCAATTTGTTGCGGACGACTCTGGAAAACATTGTAGGAAAAGGAGGAAATTGCTCTTAACGAGCAATTTCTCCTTTTCCCACAATGATTTCTGCCCTCTCAGAAGATTACTTAATTTCATCACATTTTAAAATGTCGTCTGCAAAATTTGGGACAGTCAGATATTTGGCGTTTGGTAAAGGGTTAACCAGCCATGTCAACATAAGAATTAATATTACGGGTCCAAATCAAAAGCAACTGACAATCATGAAGGTTTGGCATCCGCATTTTCTTTGGAATATTAGGTAGAAGCCATTGTGGTTAAAGGATGAATATTTCACCTGGAGCAATTCATCCCTTTTTGTAACAATAGTTTCTGAAGACTACATCTGCAATTGTTTTAAAATAAGGTATGAAGGAATTAGGTGTTTAAACTTGTATCAAAATCAGTTAAAGTCATCAGGTTAGTTTGCAATCTGCTGCATGGATATCTGATATTTCTGTCGAGATTATTTAATAGTGAAGTAAAATTTCGTTCAATATCATTTGAATAAAAGAAATTTGAATCTTTCTTCTTACACCCAGCTTTTCATGTTAATAAATTCTTTTGTTCAATTAGATATAACTAAAGTTGAATTACATCTTTATTAAGGACAAACCTTTTTAAACCTAAGGGGACAATATGGCGATTGTATTTCCTGTGTTGGTTTATCAGATAATTTACTAATTAGGGACAATTAAATTGATGCTCTACACTTAACAATCAGTTAAATGGCTATTTTATGTGCATGACCATGAAATTTTAACTGTTATCAGTAAATGTCAATCACCCTATTCAGTATAGGGCCACAGAGAGAAATGTGACAGTTAGGATCTTTAAAACAACCCCTAAAGGAACACTGATATAGATCTTTACAGTTTCTTCACAAAACTCTCTGGGTGTCATCGTGTTTGTAAAATAGATTGACTTGTTTGTTGTGAAGTCTCACTTTGTCTAGGTGTTACTTGAATAGACAGCGTGGGGATGAGATGTTGTAATGGGTGGATTATTGTCAGACTTCAAAGGGAGTGTTTGAGAGACTATTACATTGTCTAGTGCAACCAATTTGTTAATACTTTAGCACACATCCCTGTTTGGATCGAAAGGTTGTTGAAAATTATTAGTGACAATTGTGTTGTATCAACAAAGACTCAAGATAAGTTCTAGCTATCATTAGAATAGTGTTTCATATGAGGTTGAGTTGGCTGTGTTTAGTCAGTTACAGAAAATGGAATAAATAATCAATGGTAGTGTTCAATCATTGTTAGAAGTGGAACAACCAATTTTAGTATTAAATCAGTTATAGAAGTGAAAAAAACTTATACAAGACTGAGTGTGGCAAAGAACTATTGGCAGTGTTCATTTAATCAAATTGTCGTTTAGAAGTGTCAACATTTCTCGTTAGCAGTGTTCAAGCTGTATTACTTGGTTAATAGAATTTAAGCAGTTTATCAATAGCAGTGTTCAATCAGTGAAGCATATGGTTTATAAAAGTGTGACAATCCATCAGTATATTATCTATAACAAACATCCAATCAAAGTTAATTATGTTATTTGACTGAAGCAGTGGTATCTGTGTTAAACATGTGAATAACTCCACCTATGTGATAAACAATGCAGCACTGGATATTAAGCTGTTGTCATGCTAACCAGTCTAAGAAGGCTTTAAAATTAAGAGAGACACTTAATAAGAAAAAGAAACTGAGTTTAGAATTAAAGCGCATGTTGGTTCTTGGTGGCTTTGGGAAAACGCTTGAAATTACAGAACAGTTATCAATCAGGTTTGTGCATTTAAAATTTCTATAATGATTCCTTATTTCTAAAAGCAATATTTCTTAAAATCATTGCAAAAAGAGATTTGCCTCTGAGTACAATTTTCTAATTTTTGTCTAAATCATTAAATGACAAGATCTTATCATTCAATGATTAAGACAAAAAATATAAAATTGTACTCAAAGGTGCATGCTCACAGATGTGAGGAAATTTGGAAGTTAAAGATTAATTTCCTTAAAATTTCAAAATAGCAGCTGCACTGATGTTATGGTATCTAGAGATTATTCATTGGGGGCAAAATAGTATCATTTTTTTATTCTACAAAGTATGTATATTGTCAATTAACATGTATTTTAATCCAAAAGCATGACAACGCTTTTGAGATCTCCCGCATATAAACTGTTCATACTTAGATAAATTGATGCTTCCTGAATTAATTATACTTCCAATAACCACTTTTAATTGTGTACAAAACAACACTGCAAAACTGAATTGTTTCAACGACTTTTATATTTGACTTTCAAACTTTTTTTTGTGAATTAGCACCTTTAAAAGTATGCATTTCTTAATATATAAATGATATAATATACAATATTAATATATAAGTCTTATTCTGTCTAGCATAGAGTCATATGCTGAGAAACTTCTCCTAGATTAACCCTTATAGTAATGGAACCTACTTCATGCTTATGCAAACAGGTTAGATCAAGTTCATCCGCCAATTTACTTGGCGGCTGACCTGTGATCTAACCTGTTTTTTACAAATCTGAGTATCTTTCCTCGTAAAAAATAAGTCCATATTTAAGGTTTTGGAAAGCAGATGACTCAAAAATCTATTTTAAGAAAAAATTACACAGCATTCTAAGGGCTATTGGTGGTGAGTAAGCTAGATCAATAACAATTCAATAGGAAGTTAAACAGCAATATCTTATAGCCAAACATTGTCTTCAATTGAGTATCGGTTGACTTTAGGGCAGTTCTAGATAGCAGGTTAATCCAACAACCTTAGATTCTTCTAAATTTAGACCTGTTTGGACCATATATAGTTTGACTTATAACCCTTAACCAAATGCAAGATTTTCGACTGTCCCAAATTCAAAGAGTTTGCAGACGAAATTTTTAAATGTGATGAAATTGAAAAAATAATTGTCTGATAGGGCAGAAAAAGCTTGTTAAACGCAAATTCTCCTTTTTGCACAATGTTTGCCTGAGTCGTCTGCAACAAACTGGTTAAATGTCGTTATTGTTTGGTGATAGGTTAAATTACACTCGATGTATGTATGGAAAGGGCACTGAAGTTAACATGAATTATTTGATGGGGTAGGTTGTTTGTCCAAGACAGTTTACAGTTTATTGAAACTCTCTGCACATTTACATATCTGTGATATGAGGAACAATGCAAATAAGATCAAGTATATGAGACTTTACCATCCTGTAACATGTAGGTGGTTGGGGTGAAAATGTATGTTTTAAATGTACTGTTTACGCATCAGCCATTAATTTACATGATACAAACAAGAAGGAACATAATATGGCAATAAGAATTTCTGAAATAAGTTTTGCTCTTAACAGTATATAAAGTGGCTGAAATTAACTGGAGACAAATTCATATTTATTTTGTCAAATTGCAATTAGTACCTGACAAAGGGTATGTTATATTTTCAAAAATACTTAAAGATTGTAATATGATCTCACTATCTATCCAGTTTATTTGTTGATCTGGCCATCAGTTACCCCTTTGCTGAGGTCAGGGGGGGTGGGGGCCTAACAGTCCAATCTTGATCTAAGTTTTCCTCTCCATTCTCATCTTTGTTGAGGGTTGATGGAATCCATACCCAGAGCTTTCCTGTCCCGCTTCATAACGTCTTCTCAAGAGAGTTTGTGTCTGCCAGTGGTCTATACTCCGCTGCTACATTCAAATGTTGGACTTCAATGATCCAACCAGTGCTGCGCTGATAGAGGTTTCATTACAAGTTCCCGACTACTTTGATCAGAAACCCCGTCTACTTTGCTCATTTTTATGCTTAATCTACTGATAAGCCCCCACCCCGGGCTTCTTTTGCAAATCACCTTCCTACTACAAATATTAATGAAACCCCTGGCTCATCATGCCCAATCCAACTCAGTCTGATCTCAATGATGCTGATTAAAGTTTTTCATGATATCACTTTCGATTTAACCTAAGTTACAAACTAGCCCATTCAAAGTGATGGGTCAAAAGACACACAAAGTAATGACGTCAGTATCTCTAATCTGTAAACAAAGTCTCAAATACTTGAGGTATCATGAAGAGATGGTCACTCCATGTAAACTAAGTTGATCCATTCCTGCATCTGAGATTTTGTGACAGGTCCAATTTTAAAGAATTTGCAGACGACAATGAGAAATTTGACAGAATATCATTTTCTTGGTGATTTTTTGTTAGAAAGTATAATTTATGAGATGAAAATGCTTGAAACAATAATTTCTTTCATTTTGTCACAATGTTTTCTATCATGTTGTCTGTTGCTGCTGGGACAAAGTTACAGTTTTGTTGTGTGAAAGGATACATTATCACTGTCATATTAGGGTGTCAGTGCAAAATTTGGGGCGGTCAGTGTGATTTTACTGTGACCGCAAAGTCCAGCCATATTCACTAAAGTGTTATCTTAATTATCCCCCTTTCCCTTTTTAGAGTAATTTACATTGGATAATGATAGTGATTCATATCATAATATTGGAGGCTTGGAGTTTTTATGTATCATGAAAACTGAGAAACTTTCATATTATAAATTGGAACCATTGGGACTTAAGGTGAAATTTGCTCAATATAAGCTATTTTTTCCCCTTGTATCAAAGCCTTCAATTGCCTCTACTGAACTGGGTAAGTTTTTATCAAACGCCAAATTTTGGACTGTCTCGAATTGAAAGAGTTTGCAGATGACATTTCAAAATGTGATGAAATTGAAAAATAATCTTCTGATAGGGCAGAAAACATTGCGGGAAAAGGAGTAATTGCTCGTTAAGAGCACTTTCTCCTTTTCCCACAATGTTTTCCAGTATCGTCTTTAACAAACTGATCAAATGTGGTCATTGTTTGGTAAAGCGTTAAAGCTGTCTTGACCAGGGAAACGTTTATCCATGTATCGTCAAGGGCTTGGGGTTGTAATCGAGTCAGAAGTGATGAGACATTGGGAACTTCGTATTCATTTGTTTTCTCTCGTGAATATTTGAAATGGATTAAGTTGAAGATTAAGCTTGTGCTATTTGTGTGAGTTTTTTTTTTTTTAAGATTTCTAAAAAAATAATGATGAAAAGAAAAATTATTTTCATAGTTTTCATTGTCATTTATTGAATTCATATAGGGTAAAATGTTGATAGATTTCAATTGGGTACAATAATAATTGATTTTCATTCAACCATCACCTTAATTCACAATCTGTAATATCCTATTTAATATCCTGTGCTGCACTTTGAGCATTATAAGCCATTTGTATAAGGTGAAGAGATAACTGGAAAGTTTATGGGTAATACATGTACATCATACAAGTGTATAAAATGTCTAAATATTATGCTGTAAGTATGGCCAATGATCGTTAAGTTTATCATTGTTGCTTTTGTTGTAATATGAATTATTTATAAAATGACTTTGCTTATGACAGTTATTATTGTATACGGAACTAACAGGCTACAAAGCATTAATAAAATCACATTTTAATGAAATCACATTCATATCAAAGTTGCTTGTGAAAAGCGATATCATAAATTGAATGTTAACACAACTAAGATATAGATAACTTTCATCTGCTGATGCTTTTAATTTGGACCAGTCACAAAATTTTATATGGGTGAAAGGGCAAATAGGAAGACCAGTTTGAGACAATGTTAGGCAACTCATGACAATTCATGATTCTCGCAGAGTGTGAAAAAATAAAAAAATTAAAAAATGAATATATAGAGAATAATCAACTCCTTTCAGTTGATTTCAAAAATATGTCACGAGAATGGGTTGATATCAGGTTGAAAAAACGAGTTCGAAGAACAAGTTTTTTCTACATGATAACAACCCATTCAAGTGACATATTTTTTATATCTATTGAATCGAGTTGATTATTCTATTTATTTTATTCCACTATATAAAGTATATTTGCCAAAATACCTCCATAAACGTCAGATGGAATATAAAATGGGAGGAGCAAAGCAGTTAATAACGCCCATGACGTCATTTTTGCAACCTATGACGTCATTCATGCGTATGGATGTATCTTAGAATACAAACATTTTAGTGCCGTGTGCAAAAGTGCAGCTATGATTTTAATGCAAAGGAATGGTAAAAAAGTAGTCTCGTCAAAACTGATATCATCACTAGTGATGATATGACTTTTTGATATCATCACTAGTGACGATATTCACTGACAAAATTGAAAATTAATACACTGAGAAATCCCAGTATTTCACTCATAAGAATATAATAAAAGATATAAATTTATATAAAAAAATATTAAAAATATATAATGAAATAAGAAAATGTGATGTTATTGACTTTTTTCACAAAGATTTTCATAAAGGATAACAAAGATGTTTGCCCTTGCAGTACTTTAAGTTTTAATGGTCATTTAAGGTTGGTTGGGGAGAATTGATTATTTTTTTAAAGGATTTTTGTGCAATGTCATTTAATGGTCACAGTGGGGGACCACTTTCATTTATTTTATTGCTGACCGCAGTGGGTCAATCACTAAAACCTTTTCCATGTTTCCCTGTGGTCATAAATGTTTACAGAAAGAAACTCTCAATTTTGTTTTTATGAACAGCCGAAATTAAAAGCATCAGCAGACGTCACTTATTAAATATAAAATAAAATAATGTGTCTTTCATCAAATTGAGTAGAAATCAATGTGACGAAAGGATAAATTGCTCATGATGAGCAATTTCTTTCCCCTTTCGTCACAAAGATTTCTACCCAAAACTAGAAATGAAACATGATGTTCAATGTTTAATGATTAACCCAATGCGGAATATTACGACAGTAACAAAGTCCTGTAATGGGAAACAGGTCATTATGGGTGTGGGTGGTTAAAGAGAACAATCCAATAAGGAATACAATTGAGTTGACTGAGTGGATCTTGTGGCAAAACATTTTGCAGTATTGCCGTATAAGGAAAATTGTGTAAAGAACAGAATAGAACAGAATTTTATTTTACGACTTGTGCAGAGAACATCATCATACTTACATAGCAGGAAAAAAAAATAATCACATGGTTTAAAAAAAAATGATTCATTATAAGAGGATGAAATGAAACAATTGAAATTTTAAAAAGCTTTCTTTGCGTATTTAGCAACTCTTTAACAGTTAATTTTTATTTGTTGATTGCAAAAGTTCAATAAATTTAAACATACTTGGTTTCTTATAGTAAAGTTTCTTCAAATACTTTTTTTCGTTGGTTATTAGAACAAATGCAGACACAATTATTTAAAAGTGATGTTCATCTTGGATATGATATCATTTGAATCACTTTATAAACAATAATGTTCATTTCTATTTATGCTATTTCGTCCAAACCTCCCTGTCTGTATTCTCAGGGAGTGAAGTGGACACTATTCTTTTCAATGAAGAACTTTTTGTTCAGCAGAAGAGTAATTTTTGGATTCATTTTACCCTTTCCTAAACATCAAATTTTCGACTGTTCCAAAGAAAAAGAGTTTGCAGACGACATTTCAAAATGTGGTGAAATTGGAAAATAATCTTTTGATAGGGTAGAAAACCCTGTGGGAAAAGGATAAATTGCTCGTTACGAGCAATTTTTCCTTTTCCCACAATGTTTTCCAGAGTCGTCTGCAACAAAGGGGTTAAATGTTGTTATTGTCTGGTAATGGGTTAAATCTGTTTCATGGTCTATTAAGAGGATTTAAGTGTGATATATTGAAATAAAGTATGAGATGCTTTTATTTTTCCCCTTATCCACATGGTAATACATTTGATGAGAGATTGATTAAATTATTCATCATGGTCATCAAGTACATTATGTCAAACTTCATGCATGCATTTACAAATATAAGAAAAGACTAATGTTATAACTTTTGTAACAAGAGAAAGAAATGCTCACAATGAGCAAAGTTTCTTTTTGTCACAAACATGTCTGTTGAATTCACTGTTCAATGTACTGTCTTTTTATTGACTTTCATCATGATAATTGTTGTTGGTATTAACAACTATTGCTGGTGGGATTCCTAGATGGTTTCAATTTCTATGCTGGTAATTTCCAGGATTATATAACTTCTATTGGTGATAAGTTTCTTTGTGATAATTTTCATTAGAATCACTGGTAATTTCTCAGACGGTTTCTATTTCTATTATTTACTGACTTTTACAATCACAATTGCTGGTAATTTCTCAGATAGTATTTTTGTTGCTGGTAATTTCCCAGACGGTTTTAGATACTATTGCTGGTAATTCTAAAATGGCTTACATTTTCTTCGCTGGTAATTTTATAAACAGTTTCAATTACCGTACTTGGTAATTTCCCTGACAGTTTCAATTACAATCTGAGGGTTCAACGCAAGACTATAGCAAGTGCTTCACAAATGTGAAGCACTTACTATAGTATTGTGCTGAACCATCGAATCGCTGGTGACTTATCAGACATTTTCAATTTCTTTTGCTACAAATTTCCAGGATGGTTTTAAATACTACTGCTGGTAACTTCCCAGATTGTTAAAATTCTCGAAGTAAAAGGTGGAATTGGTTTGTTGAGTTCATATCAGAGTGGTCCACTTTTGCCATAGGTACATCAGGTTTTCGTGACGGTTAGAAATATCACTATCGGCTAGATGAATTACCAGTGGTAGTACTAATTATTTAGGACCATTCCTACAGTATTAGATTTCCATATCTAACATTTACACCTACTTTTATCTTAAGGAAGGGTCTTACTATCCTTTTTGCTTTTGATGCCGACTTAATAACATCCATGAAAAACATTGTCAATAGTAGAAAAAGACATTTCATGAGAAGATTTTGTAGTAAACATTATATCTAGACAACGGGTATTTTTTCATTGTCCTTTTATTTACCATTTTCTAGAGTTATTTCGAATTTCTTTTCTTCATATAGACTTTGCATGCGAAAAGGGTTAATCTTATAAAGTTGACCTCTTTTATTTACTTTAAAAGCCATTCATAGAAAACTTTCCAACATAGGCAGTTTGTTAATAGAGGGATGAAGTTGTGGTCAATAATAGGGTAGGAAGGAATTATGTTAAAAAAATAGCAATATTTTGAGGAATATCTATGCAAAAACATATGGATTTTATTACGTTGACTGTATTGGATCAGTTTTAAATTGTTTGTATTATGTAAAAATTTGTTTAGTGTATATTGTGAGAATTGGAAATAATTTTTCTTAAGATTAAAAGTGGATGATTCAAGTTGAAATCCATATTCTTTGATTACAAACCTTAAAGAATGAAGCTTTCATTTACATGATTTTTCCTACAGCCATGGTTTATTGATTTTTTTATCAACAGAATATTATATTAAAACTTGTAAAATGGTATGATTCTTTTCCTATAATCTTTCATTGAAGTGTTCTTTTGAATGAAAGCCAATAGGAAGCTTAGCATGGGGCTAATTGGTAAAATGAATAGGGTTAGAAACAAATTAAGTGGTGTTAATTGGATAGCTCCAGGTGCGTGATTGTTTTTGTCTCAGTCAATAAATTTCTGTCCTTATAAGGAGATAGGTGTAATTAGAGAGTCCAGTAAATGAGGAGTGGTCCAGTTTAAGTGGTCAGTTCTCTCCTCGAGACAAATGTACCTGTAGACCTTTCATTTAACCCTTTACCAAACGCAAAACATTCGACTGTCCCAAATTGAAAGAGTTCGTAGACTACATTTCAAAATGAGATGGAATTGAAAAATAATCTTCTGATAAGGCAGAAAACATTGTGGAAAAGGAGAAATTGCTCGTTAAGAGCAAATTCTCCTTTTCCCACAATGTTTTCCAGAGTGGTCTGCAACGAAATGATTAAGTGTTGTTATTTTTAGTATACTGTGGGAAATAGGAGAAATTGCTCTTACCTTGTGTCTAATTGGTTATATTAACACCTCCGCTGTCTATGGATAAACAAAACCTTTGATGAATATATCTAGATGAAGTAATGGATGAGGGATTGGCATGGTTATTCCATTACCCTGATTTGTATCTTGTGACATCGCCCACAGTAACCCACATTTCCTTATAAATGAATTTTGCAACTGACCTTGATTGATAGTCTCGTCACACATTGAAGGCTGTTATTGAGTATAATGTACGCGTTATAACGGGTGAATATCGAGGAGTAATCATTGTGATAAAAGTGGATTTTTGTTATTTAGTTTGTATTGATCAATTTCACAAGATCCAACTGTTAAAGCCTTTGGTGACACATTTGTTTAACACATCATCACCTAACACCACATTTTTGCATCTTCCAGCAGACGACTTTCCAAAAGCATTTTGGCAAAAGGAGAAATTGCTTGTCACAAGCAATTTCTCCTTTTGCCTCAATGCTTTTTCAATCTTTTCTCATATCTTAGCAGCAGTATTTGAGATTGAGTTTAAAACATTTTGATACTAGATGAATTTTGAACATTGAATAGGCAGTATGGTTGTTAAAAAAGTAAAAAAAAACATAAATAATTTCTTTAAAACTTCACAACAGCTGTACTGTTACATGATATGCACTGAAGAATAGTCAATTAATGTAAGATTGATTTTGATTCTTTCAAGTGGGTAAACAGTGAATTAACATGTATCTTAATTCAAAAGCATGACATTGCTTTTGAGATCCACCACATGTAAACTGAACATACTAGATAAATTGATACTTCCTGAATTAATTATGCTTTCATTAGCTACTTTTATTTGTATATCAAACAACAATACTAAAACTGTATCATTTCCATGACTTGTTATTTTTACTTTCAAATCTCTTCTTTTGTGAACATGCACCTTTAATAACTGTATTTTTTTCTATATTTCCAGGAGACTCAATACCCTTAACAAATGTGCAATAATGAAGATTGGTACTCCTGCGAAAAAGGAGGTAAGACATGTTTGTTTACATTTCTGTGCAAGACTTATTACAGGAAATCAGTGTTGAAGGAGCTGTACAAATCACTATCCTGGTTGTATTTTCCTTCTTACCAACTTGTATCCTTTTTAACAATTCCAAGACCGAATGAATGATACATAGTATGTAAAAGAAGTTCATAAATGTAAACAAATGGGAGGGGTATGAAGATGGGTTGAATAAGACCTTTCTACTAAGAGTTTTGATTGATTCGTTTAGGAAAAGGGTAACACAAATGCCTTAATTTCTATTTTTCAAGGTTTCTTACTAATTTAATCCTATTCATAATCATTTTTTGCACAGCTATGGACTCAGTTATCATTTCCTGCCTTCCTTTACTTTATATGAAAAATGATAAAATATCAAATGAAAAATTACTGACTTGGAACATACACCACCCCCATGCTGTGATAACAAGGGAGGCAACTGGTGCATGATGAGTAATGACAGGATATCCTCCCTTGATTAAACATTTCGTTTTGCTGAATTCAGAAATAACCATTTGCATCTGCTGATTCTCCATTTATCACTTGATTTATGGTGTGCCTTTTAAAATAAGCATACATAGCATTTAATTCTTTGTAACAGGTGGGTTCTATGCCTCAGTATACTCTGCGTAATGTATTGCTATTACATGTATACAATATTTTAACCGGTTTTCAAAGAAGAAAAAACATTTTATCCTGTCACTAGTGCCATTTTGGGACTGATAAGTAGGTGCCGTATAACATTTGTGATATCCGGCACTAACCATGTAACACATGTACATGACGAATCTTGACGTCATAAGAACGAAATGACGTCATATTTACATCACTCTCTACTTATTTTTTTCTTTTTTTCTCGTGTTTTAGGCTCTTTACATCTTGATTGTTTGAAAGACTACATAATGGTACCAGGATAAATAGAATAGAAAGTTTGTGTCTTTGAATGGGAAAAGTTATTAGGCTCGGCTTCGGATAATTATCCGTTTTGCCTTCGGCTCACCGGATAATAATCCTAAGCCTTGCCCGATAACATTTCCGATTCACGACACCAACCATCTATTCTCTACTTCTAAGGTGATGATTTTGTCACATTGATTTTAGCAAGATACGTCAGAACCCTAGCCTAGTACTGGTGAATTTCAGGAAACATGAATTAGACATTAAATTTAAATACTGTTGAAGCAGCTTTTAACTCCATACAAAACAAAATATCAAATATCTGAAGTATTGAGGCGTCCTGCATGGCCCAGTGGCGGACTTAGAAGTTAGGAGTCCCAAGATTGAGCCCCACAGACACATCTAGTTTCTTGGGAGTGTCCTTTGGCAAGTCACTTCAGAGCCCTAGTCTAGTACTGGTGGATCAAGGAAAGCCATTACATAACTGATAAATTGTTGGCAGGGCGTTAAACACCATAGAAAAAATCTGGATTATAGAAGCAATCTTATCTAGGATATATCTATGATATTGTAAAGAATTGCTGTACAAACGGGGAAGGAGTATATGGATTAAAATATTAATGATTGATATATTGATATAAATTATCAATGATAAGCAGTGTGTTCCAGGCCTGGTAAGTGGGCTGGATCTTCTTTATCAGATTAATCAAATTTATCCTACCATAGGCTTGACAATAAACCCACCCCTTAGACAATAAAACCGACCTTTTCTCCATATAATTGCCCATTTCCTTCATGTGGAATTTATTTTGAGTTGTCATCTGCAAACTCTTTCAATTTGGGACACTCAAAAGTTTTGCGTTTGGTAAAGGGCTAAGGCTTTTGTACAAGCTGGGCAATACAGACAATTGATTTTGCCACTCCGTCTTCTGGAGAAATAGGGAAAATGCAATCGTGACAAAAGGAGAAATTGCTCACTCTGGAATCATTGGGCAACGATACCCAAGAACAAATATTAATGATGTACTGGGTTAGTTAGTGCACAAATCCAGATACTCTTAACTTTGAAAATTCTTTGGGACAAATTAAAAACTAGACTGATTGATCTTAAAGAAGTTACTGAATCAGGGAATCTATTGGACAACAGTAAATTAATCATCACATTATTTTATTCCACTGGTCCAAATTCAAAGCAAAAGCAGAAGGCTATTATTAAATGACATAGATTATACCCCATATTGACCCTTGGAATGATGGGTAATTTTCTAAAAGTAGGCTTTTGTGTCGTCTGCTTTCCAAAACTTAAATACATGTATCTGCTTTATTTTGATGAGAAAAGATACTCAGAGGAGCAAACAGGTTAGATCACAGGCCAGCCACCAATTAACTTGGTGGCTAACCTGGAACTAGCCTGTTTGCATTAGCATTTAGTTCATCGACCCTTATAGTTCTGATTCAGAGTATGTGCTTTCGGACACAAGGTTTCTGGGTTTGATTCTCGTTATTAACGAGCTAGGCCGAAAAAATGTTAAATGCCATCCAGCACAACAACTGGCAATGTAACCAGGAAAATGAATAGGCTATACTTAGAACAAGTTGTCGGAACTTGTTCCTAAATGATGTAAAATAAATACATATAAACATATTCAAATAAAATCGTTTTTTATGATGGACTACCTACAAAATCCTTAGAGGTAAAGGGATGAGATGATAGTAGGAAATGAAATACTGTCCAATCTTAATCCCTTCCTTTGTAATCAATTGTGACAGACATCTTTTGAAAAGATACTTAACCCTTTACAAAACACCAAATTTTCGACTGTCCCAAATTGTAAGTTTCCAGACGACAATTCAAAATGTGATCAAATTGAAAAGTAATCTTTTGATAGGGCAGCAAACATTGTGGGAAAAGGAGAAATTGCTCATTAAGAGCAATTTTTCCTTTTCCCACAATGTTTTCCGGAGTCGTCTGCAACAAACTTGTCAAATGTTGTTATTGTTTGGTAATGGGTTAACTTCTTATGCCCTGCAGACGGCTTTTTGCGCCTTCCAGGGGACACCAATTTCAACAATTCTAATCTGCGTTTGAAGCTTTTTACACTTAACGTGTTAGACCATTGTAAAAAGACTACCAGAGTGATGAAAGATAATCATAAAAGTCCTTTGGTTAATTTAATTGGGGTATTACACTGTTTTTAAAGGTTCTTGTTCACAAAACAGAAGATTATGAAAGTCAAAATCAAATATCATTTCAAGTTATTCTTTAACCGAAGCGGATTACAGTTTTCCATTACCCAGGTCTAACCTTAAAAGCAACAGCAGATACACATCGAACAAGCACCATAAAATTTGGACCAGATACAGATACCAACACAAACTTGTATAATTATGGGGAACAGATTTAAACTTTATGAGAACTATGATTATAAGTGGTGTGTTTATTTGGATAACTAGGACTATTATCATTGAAAGACATCTATTGTTGTTAAATGGGAGGACATAAGGTTAAATCCATGGAAGTGTAAAACAATGAACTCTTAGGAGATTAAACTTGATATTTGTTAAATATGTTGATTACTCACATGTCTTTGAACTTATGTATCGCTTCGATCCCTACATTGTTGGGTATGTAAAGGCAGACATAGCGTCAGAAAGGTACCTTTTAGAATTTTTAATTTTCTTGAGAATAAGATTATGACTTGTTAATGTAGCTAAGCTAAGCAGGAACTTGATATCAATTATACAGATGGACCTTTTAGAATTTTTAATTTTCTTGAGAATAAAATAATGACTTGTTAATGTAGCTGAGCAGGAACTTGATATCAATTATACAGATGGACCTTTTAGAATTTTTAATTTTCTTGAGAATAAGATTATGACTTGTTAATGTAGCTAAGCAGGAACTTGATATCAATTATACAGATGGACCTTTTAGAATTTTTAATTTTCTTGAGAATAAATTAATGACTTGTTAATGTAGCTAAGCAGGAACTTGATATCAATTATACAGATGGACCTTTTAGAATTTTTAATTTTCTTGAGAATAAGATTATTACTTTTTAATGTAGCTAAGCAGGAACTTGATATCAATTATACAGATGGACCTTTTAGAATTTTTAATTTTCTTGAGAATAAAATAATGACTTGTTAATGTAGCTGAGCAGGAACTTGATATCAATTATACAGATGGACCTTTTAGAATTTTTAATTTTCTTGAGAATAAGATTATGACTTGTTAATGTAGCTAAGCTAAGCAGGAACTTGATATCAATTATACAGATGGACCTTTTAGAATTTTTAATTTTCTTGAGAATAAAATAAATGACTTAGAATTTTTAATTTTCTTGAGAATAAGTTAATGTAGCTAAGCAGGAACTTGATATCAATTATACAGATGGACCTTTTAGAATTTTTAATTTTCTTGAGAATAAGATTATGACTTGTTAATGTAGCTAAGCAGGAACTTGATATCAATTATACAGATGGACCTTTTAGAATTTTTAATTTTCTTGAGAATAAAGTAATGACTTGTTAATGTAGCTAAGCAGGAACTTGATATCAATTATACAGATGGACCTTTTAGAATTTTTAATTTTCTTGAGAATAAGATTATGACTTGTTAATGTAGCTAAGCAGGAACTTGATATCAATTCAATTAAACAGATGGACCTTTTAGAATTTTTAATTTTCTTGAGAATAAGATTATTACTTTTTAATGTAGCTAAGCAGGAACTTGATATCAATTATACAGATGGACCTTTTAGAATTTTTAATTTTCTTGAGAATAAGATTATTACTTTTTAATGTAGCTAAGCAGGAACTTGATATCAATTAAACAGATGGACCTTTTAGAATTTTTAATTTTCTTGAGAATAAGATTATTACTTTTTAATGTAGCTAAGCAGGAACTTGATATCAATTATACAGATGGACCTTTTAGAATTTTTAATTTTCTTGAGAATAAGATTATTACTTTTTAATGTAGCTAAGCAGGAACTTGATATCAATTAAACAGATGGACCTTTTAGAATTTTTAATTTTCTTGAGAATAAGATCATTACTTGTTAATGTAGCTGAGCAGGAACTTGATATCAATTAAACAGATGGACCTTTTAGAATTTTTAATTTTCTTGAGAATAAGATTATTACTTTTTAATGTAGCTAAGCAGGAACTTGATA
Source organism: Cerastoderma edule (assembly GCA_947846245.1). Classification (NCBI taxonomy): domain Eukaryota; kingdom Metazoa; phylum Mollusca; class Bivalvia; order Cardiida; family Cardiidae; genus Cerastoderma; species Cerastoderma edule. Next base: position 19,147,012 of record OX401408.1, read on the forward strand.
TCAATTAAACAGATGGACCTTTTAGAATTTTTAATTTTCTTGAGAATAAGATTATGACTTACTTGTTAATGTAGCTAAGCAGGAACTTAATATCAATTAAACAGATGGACCTTTTAGAATTTTTAATTTTCTTGAGAATAAGATTATTACTTTTTAATGTAGCTAAGCAGGAACTTGATATCAATTAAACAGATGGACCTTTTAGAATTTTTAATTTTCTTGAGAATAAGATTATGACTTTTTAATGTAGCTAAGCAGGAACTTGATATCAATTAAACAGATGGACCTTTTAGAATTTTTAATTTTCTTGAGAATAAGATTATGACTTTTTAATGTAGCTAAGCAGGAACTTGATATCAATTATACAGATGGACCTTTTAGAATTTTTAATTTTCTTGAGAATAAAGTAATGACTTGTTAATGTAGCTAAGCAGGAACTTGATATCAATTATACAGATGGACTGACTTGTTAATGTAGCTGAGCAGGAACTTGATATCAATTAAACAGATGGACTGACTTGTTAATGTAGCTAAGCAGGAACTTGATATCAATTATACAGATGGACTGACTTGTTAATGTAGCTGAGCAGGAACTTGATATCAATTATACAGATGGGAGGAATGGATTTGCTTGTATGTATAGGGATTAGAATGATTATTTGGCTTTAATAATATTTACCCTTAATCTGACGAAACTTTGACTTTGAATATGTCTTTTTACATGATAACAAAAATACTGAAACAATTTTGAAACAAATTTGAATTTACTCACAACTGGTTGTTTTTGCAATTTATTTTAAAACTATGAAAACACAGTTTTTCACAGACTGTGCATTGAATATTTGTGGATCCTTTCATTATTTTCCAGCTCTTAGATTAATTTTGAAATCATTAGTAGGCAGATAATTTGATTTGACTAAATGCCTTTTTCATCTTGGATATCAGTATCAACACATGATTTTGTTTTTCTTTCTAATTACAAGGTACATATTTTGTTAAAATGATTTCTTCATTTTCCTTTCTGCAGGTCTCTTGAATAAGGTCTTAGAATGCTGGGTAATTTTCAAAGATGCACTTTTGAACCTTCTGCTTTCCAAAACCTAAAATATCTGCTTAATTTTGTTGAGGAAAAATACTCAGAGTAGCAAACAAGTTAGATCACAGGCCAGCCGCCAGTTTACTTGGCGGCTGGCCTGGATCTAACCTGTTTGCATAAGCATGAAGTTGGTTCCAGCACTTAAAGGGTTAAGCAGGTATTAGGTTATTGAATTATCCTTTTAGCAAATAATTCTGTTCCAAGTTGTCCAATGCTGAAAGCTTTTAAAAAATATTTGTGGGAAACGAGACATTGCTCAACAAGCATTTTTACCTTTCTTCGTAATTTATATTCTACCTAGCAGACACATACGTACAAGATTTAACAGTAACTATTATAGTTTACCCGTCTGCAAATTTATTCAATTTGGCACTAAAAAAGATATGGCGTTAGGAATAAAGTGGATAAAGATTAGGAGTACAAGAGGTGACAATTGGATTAGTCTAAAACAGTGTGAACGGATTAATGTATGGTATCACTTCGAGGGATCAATGCAAGACTATAGCAAGTCCTTCATAGGTGTAAAGGACTGGCTTTAGTTTTCCTTTGTCTATTTGAAAGACTTGCTTGTTCTATATATTAATCAAGGGAAGGTCTCAGGGACTTAAGTTTGGACCAATGATATTATGCAGTCTCCGATGCTTTAAAATCGGATTTTCTGATATAAGGACAGATTAGATACATAAGAGAGTTCACAGGTGGATAAACTAGTGTTGGAGAATACATAACAAGTGTAGAAGTCAAGTAGGGGGTTTCATGCGTGGATTGCTATGCAATCAAATTAGAATAACACATTTGATTTTGTTCAATTTTCTATATTGGAGATATATAGCTGGTAATGACTTTATAAAAATCTCCTAACAGGATTTTTAATTTCATTTGATGATGGTGTTGAAATCAATGAAGATGTGAAAAAGGATTGAAGAACTGCATTTACATATGGATCTAGTTGTTATCAAATTCTCTAATAACAATTTCATTTCCAAATGCTTTCAGCAAAAGTGTTTTAAGTTGTTTGATATGTGATGAGTTATTACCATTTTTCATCAAGAAGAAAATTTCAGATTGTGGATTTCCTCAAAATTCCGTTTGTGCCAAATCATGGTCTAATGATGTGGGCTGAAAACATTTATTAAGCTGTTTTTAAAAAGGCTACATATACCATAGAAAGAGGAACATTTAAGATTACAGAAAGCAATGATTTTGATTACAACTTGACATTTATTATGAAATTATCCTTTAATGATTTTTATTTTACAGACAGAAGAATCTGATGAAGAAGAACAGTGTGCCTTGAGTGATAAATGGAAATACCAGCGCAGCAGTAGGCGTTGGTCGCGTAAAGACTTGGAAACTCCCTTCATCGAGAGCAAAAATGGTCAGCCTGTGATACGATCGGCATCGAGTCACGACAGCCTACTGGCCGACCAGAACAGCAGCAGTGAGACCGGAGATAGTCCTGTACTTGACTGTAAGATGCACCATGTAAACGGCGAGATGGTGCTCTTAAAAACCTCGTCCCCGCTCGACGCAAACGGAAACTCCACGATGCATGTTGGCTCTAAAGTGTTTCAAAGAGCAGCGAGTGAAAAGATACGTGGTGCCAAAGGTTTGCTGAAGCGTATGGAGAGTTTGAAAGTGAAACGAGGACGTAAGCCAAAGACCATTACGGAAATAAGTGAGCCTGTCCCAACTAATAGAGAGGATATGCAGGCTAAAATTAAGCATTTAAATTGTAAAGCTATAAACACATCCACAGATAAAACTCCAGATTCTGTGTTATCAAATAACTCTACAATGAGTGGTGATACATCACCAAATAAAAGTGTTGAAACATCGTTTAAGATAAGTGATATATCACATAATGTTTCTGATGATTCCTTACTACATAGTGTGGATAATACAGCAAACGCTTCAAACTCACTGGTCAATGGCAATGAGTCGGTAAGAGTGACTTCCCCTGAAACTACAGAGGAGGACTCTAGTAGTACATCAACATCGGCTACGCCTAGTTTATCGGAGAATTTTACGGAATTGTCGACATCTTCAAATGGTGCTTTAGGGCTGGACTTATCCCCAATTAGTCGGAGAAGCAATAGTAGTGAAACTACAAATTCTTCTGAAGAGACTTTATTCCTGCCATCGGAATATAAACCTGGGAGATTTCCAACCATCTTAGACGATTCCTTATTCAGTTCTGACCGTAGTTTGCGTGCGCGGAGTTTAAGTTACAATGCTGAAAATGATAGTGCCTCGCCAGATTTTAGACACTCACGACGAGGGTCACATGACCCGAGAAAGGACCTTCATAGAGTGAGCATTTATGACAATGTGCCGATAGAAGAGGATCTACAAACTGCCCAACAAGAGCTCGATTTCATCCTCTCCGAACTGTTTCAGAATATCAATGGATTAAATAAAGCAATATATGGGGAGAGTGCAGGTTTGTAGCTACTTTTACTTTATTCACTGCTGATTATGTTGCTTTAACCCTTTCCCAAACAATAACAACATTTGACTACTTTGTTGCAGACGACTTTAGAAAACATCTGAAGAATTTATTTCAATTTCATCACATTTTGAAATGTCGTCTGCAAACTCTTTCAATTTGGGACAGGCCAAAATTTGTTGTTTGGGAAAGGGTTAATAACCAATTCTTTCGTTTTTGATGTTATCTCAGTTTCAAATCAAATAAAAAACAGCAGCATACAACAGTTTAAAAGTTTGAAATTCAATGTCTAGATTACAGGTGACTAAAATGAAGATAATTTCTTTGTATTAGATTGTTAATGAGATTCTAAGCTTTGTTACAGAGGGTTTTTGACATTTTTTAGGTAAGGATTAAATTGGTCGAGCAAACAATTTCACCCATATTTCAAAAGCCTTTTTAATTGGCTGCAAACGTCTTATAGACTTTGGATGGTCAAAAATTATGTTCTTTGTTATTTTTTATCTATTATACAGACACATTTTTGTGAATTGATTTTTTTTAAGTATTTATTTTTTGCCTTTATTCTTAAATATGATTCAATAAAAAGTTATTTTCTTGTTTGATTTATAAATGTTGAAATATTATAACCAAGGTATACTGAAGTGTTGATTTTTCTTTGGTATACTTTGTTAGTATACATGGGCATATTTATGCAGGATAAATTGACAGCAGACTTTTGTAATCAAGACGAAGTTTACATAGTTAAATAACTTATTGTGAATTATTTTATTTATTTCCAGTTTCATACCCATTGCTTTTGCCCCCATTCTTTTTATGCTTTTCTTGTATTTTATTTACTTTCTCATTATTATTTGATACCCTTTTCTATCCTAGGAAAACCCTTCCAAAATACTTCGAAGATTTAAAAACATACAGTGAGCATTATACCCCCTGCATGGACATTTATGTGTGTGCAACATAGATTCTTTGTGTGTTTTTAAAGGTCTTACCTGTCAAGTTGAAATGTCTAACTAAGGTTATCACTTCCAAGAGTAAACCCATAGAATGCTGGGTAATATTCTAAAAAATAGATTTTTGTGTCGTCTGCTATCCAAAACCTTTGATATCTGCTCAATTTTGATGAGGAAATATACCCAGAGTAGCAAACAGGTTAGATCACAGGCTAGCCTCCAATTAACTTGTCGGCTGACCTGTATCTAACCTGTTTGCATAAGCATGAAGAAGGTTCCAGCACCATAAGGATTAAAGATACTATGAGGACAGTACATATTATTTTTCAATGCTTAAAAAGTGAAACCAACTTTGTTTCTGACGATTGAACATCATTAAGCACAGAGGATTTTAATAGATATGAAGTTAAACCATTAGGCTTTTGGAAAAGGCAAGCTTTCAATTGGAGGTTTCTTATAGTTAAATATTATTCATAAATCTGTAGAAAGATTATGGTACTTAAAGAAGGGGTCTGGTAAAAGAAGAAACAATAACTGTGTCACACAATTAATTAGATGAAGAAAACTAAGTCTTATTAAAGAAAAGTTCTGCAATGTATTATTTATTTCTCTGCTGTTTCTGATCTATTTTATCATAAAAAAGTCCTTGTCTTTGAAGCAAGAAAGGGTTCATGTACAATATATAGGCAATAAACTTTTCAAGAAGAGACAAATTCATTTTCAAACAAACATCTCTACAAAGACTTTGATTCATCAGTTCCCTAACAAATACATGATTTTAATTAACTCTTCCCCAAACAACAAATTTTCGACTGTCCCAAATTGAAAGAGTTTGCAGACGTCATTTCAAAATGTGATGAAATTGAACAATATTTTTCGGAAAGAGCAGAAAACATTGTTGGAAAAGGAAAATTTGCTTGTTACGAGCAATTTCTCCTTTTCCCACAATGTTTTCTAAAGTCGTCTGCAACAAAAATTGTCAAACGTCGTTATTGTTTGGGAAAGGGTTAACTCTAAATGTTACCTGAACATGTATTGCTTTGGTTTTTAAGGACATAGGATTAAAAAAATCAAAACACACTTGATATATGTCGGTAAACGTCTGAATGAATCTGATGTTCTAAATGTTGGACTTGAAGCATGACAGCAGTGTCTGTTATAACAAACTTCTACTAAATAATTTGTTGTGAAAGATCCATCAGAAGTAAATTAGAACCTATTAATTTCCATGATTTATGATACATGTACCTTTGATGTCTTGAAATTTTGAAAATTTATGTCGATTTTAAACATTTAAATCATAACAGTTGCAATCAAATTGGTTAAATGTGATATTTTAGGCATAGATGTGATCAACGACTCAATCATTGATAATTCAGAGGCATGAGCCTAGATGTGTGTAGATCTAGTTCAATAGAACATATCTATTTTAGTTGTAAGCATGTTAAGTCTTTGTACTATCAAGAGGAGAGAAACAATAGAGAGAAATCTTAAAGAAAGAAAATATATATAGAAAACAAATAATTTGCCAATTCTACCACATCTCTGACAAGAAAATGTATTGTTTACGTCTTGAGTAAAATATTGTCAATGTCATTGTCTAATTGATGCTGATTTTAATAGTTATGTATTTGGCTGTTTAAAATGATCCATAAAAATAAGTTAAAACAATTACTTCATTAACATGTGTCTTGCTTTCATTAGTTCACCAAAAATGATCAATAAATTGCAATTACTAATCTTGGTCAATTTCTCCGATCTGATCAAATTTGATATCGTTAAAAAGGTTCATTATTTATGCGCAGATCTCTATTGTCACATGTAAAACAAATTTTTATTTACATTTTCAGAATTATTAGAGCCTCCTACTTTCACTAGCTTCGACGATGGCAACCTTAGTATAGATTCAGAAACTCCCATTAACGAGGCGACAACTGACCCGTCTAACGACTTCACCCTCGACGAGAATGAGGTGGTTAGTGGCACGTTGTCGTCGCCAGATATCAGTGATCACGAGCACACAGAGGATATGTCACATGATGACTCGACAGAGCAGATAGTGGGTCGAGAGCGGCGGGACTCGGGTGTGGGATCCTCGCTAACAAGAACCAACAGGTAACGAGTCTTTAACATTATCGGAGGTTCAGATAAAGGGATATAAACCCTTTACCAAACGCCAAATTTTCGACTGTCCCAAATTGAAAGAGTTTTAAAATTGATAAACAATCGTCTGATATGGCAGAAAACATTGGGGGAAAAGGAGATACAAGTAATCTCTGCTTTTGCCACAATGCTTTTTCAATCTATTCACATATCACAACAGCAGAACTGAAATGTTTATCACATGTCTTACAAAGCTTTTCTAAAGTTGTCTGTTTTAAATAAAAGAAAATGTCGTCTGCAGGTGGTAAAAAGTTTAACAACCTCTCATCTTTTTTAGTGATCGCAGGAAATACAGAATCCGTTGGCATAGTTTCCAGAAGTCGCATCGTCCCACGTCGGAGAACCGTAACTTACAGATCTGTTGTGTGTCTGCTGGCCAGATCATGGTGCTTCGTAAACTCTCCCTGCTTAAACTGACTGCATTAATTGAGAAATATTCCCCGAACCGTTCTGGCTGGTCCCTCAGTGTTCCACGGTTTATGAAGCGCCACAAGGTGCCAGACTATAAGGATAAGAATGTGTTTGGTGTGCCGTTTACGGTGATGATTCAGCGGACTGGTCAGGCCTTACCTCAGTGTATTTTACACGCCATGAGATTCTTACGGAGAACGTCAAGTGATGCTGTTGGAATATTCCGGAAATCTGGCGTTCGTTCACGGATTCAAAAGCTGCGGAATGAGATAGAGGCAAATGCTGGTATGTGATGGATGGCAGATTTTTTATTTTTAATTTCAATTCACTGTATTTTGCAAGTGTTTCTCTTGATTTTACACAGTATAATTCTTTAAATGCACTTCCTGCAGACCTCAGATGCTTAAAAAAAAGAAAAAAAGAAATGTAAGGAAAAAAAGGCTTTTAACTCGTGCCACAACAAAAAGGTTGCATTAGATCACATTTTTTGTAGTCATTTTATGTTCCTTTTGACAAGGGAAATCCTTACATTCTTATTTCAATATTACGCCGGGTTTTATTTCTCTTACTGCTTTTGATTCATACGAATCATAAATCCATGATGATGTCATTATGACATGATGAAAATATTTCAGAATTGATAGAGTATGAAGAACAGCAGTCTTATGACATAGCCGACCTTGTGAAGCAGTTTTTCCGGGAACTACCAGAATGCCTTTTGACAAACAAACTTTCCGACATCTTCATCAGTATATTTATCTGTAAGTATATTTATCTGTCAGTACATTTTGTTCATCTTTAAGTTTGTTATGTTTATCTTTAGGTATATTTATCTGTAAGAATGTTATGTTTATCTTTAGGTATATTTATCTGTAAGTATGTTATGTTTATCTTAAGGTATATTTATCTGTAAGAATGTTATGTTTATCTTTAGGTATATTTATCTGTAAGAATGTTATGTTTATCTTTAGGTATATTTATCTGTAAGTATGTTATGTTTATCTTTAGGTATATTTATTTGTCAGCACATTATGTTCATGTTTAAGTATATTATGTTTATCTGTAGGTATATTTATCTGTAAGTACATTTTATTTATCTGTAAGTATATTATGTTCATCTTAAAGTATATCATGTTTATCTGTAGGTATATTTATCTGTAAGTACATTTTATTTGTCTGTAAGTATATTATGTTCATCTTAAAGTATATTATGTTTATCTGTAGGTATATTTATCTGTAAGTACATTTTATTTATCTGTAAGTATATTTATCTGTCAGTACATTTTGTTCATCTTTAAGTTTGTTATGTTTATCTTTAGGTATATTTATCTGTAAGAATGTTATGTTTATCTTTAGGTATATTTATCTGTAAGAATGTTATGTTTATCTTTAGGTATATTTATCTGTAAGTATGTTATGTTTATCTTAAGGTATATTTATCTGTAAGAATGTTATGTTTATCTTTAGGTATATTTATCTGTAAGAATGTTATGTTTATCTTTAGGTATATTTATCTGTAAGTATGTTATGTTTATCTTTAGGTATATTTATTTGTCAGCACATTATGTTCATGTTTAAGTATATTATGTTTATCTGTAGGTATATTTATCTGTAAGTACATTTTATTTATCTGTAAGTATATTATGTTCATCTTAAAGTATATCATGTTTATCTGTAGGTATATTTATCTGTAAGTACATTTTATTTGTCTGTAAGTATATTATGTTCATCTTAAAGTATATTATGTTTATCTGTAGGTATATTTATCTGTAAGTACATTTTATTTATCTGTAAGTATGTTTTATTCATCTGCAAGAACATTCTATTTATCTGTAAGTGTATTTATCTGTAAGAATATAAATCTGCCATCATATTTTTTGTGTTTGTATATTTTTCAGTAAGTATATTTATCTGCAGGAATGTTTATCAGCAACTATAATTTATTCTATTAATCTATTTATCTGCTATTCTAATCATTTGCCTGTCAGTATATGTCTTCTGTTTATAAACTACTCAGAAAGCATGAATAAGTGGATTAATCTTGATTAGAAAACACACCCTTTCCAAGCCATGTATTGGTTCAAAACCCTGGAAGGAAGCGTGAATAAGTTATTTTTCACCTGAATATAACTGAAAAATTGTTGAAATGCAGTTTTTGAATAAGCCTTATCTTGTATCGCAGATGTGCCAGTTGAGTTGAGATTAGAAGCATTGCAGGCTGCAGTAATCCTAATGGCAGATGAAAACAGAGACGTGTTGCAGTCTTTGTTACTCTTTCTGAGTGATATCGCCAAATATCATCAACAACATCAGGTGAGGTGGTAAACATCTCATATGAGATATCATGGCTGGTTCAAATTGAATACAATTATACAATTATCAATTTGTGGCTTTTAATTTGGACAAATACAAAACCTGTATGAGGGAATTGGTTGAATTGGTGAAATCTAGACAAATCTGGTTTTAAATGTTGACCAGCACATTGAATGTCAACATACTGATCTAAGTTCATTTAAAGTTCAACGAGAAAAAAGGTGTTCCCAGTATGTGTCCTAAAATGAAGATACATGTTTATGAAATCTGTTGATTATCCTTGTCCCTCTTGTTAAAGTGACTATGTGATTAAGATATAGAGGATATTTGTAATTTTCGGTGAAAGATCGATATATATTTCATCGAGTGATATGGGAGCTCTGTTTTCACAAGTGGCAGAGTATATAATAAATGGTGACTATATTCTTATTATTTTATCTGATTTTCTGAAATTTATTTTTGCTAGTTTACTTACCATGTGTGATATAATATAAACTAGATTTGAAAATTGCTGCGGTTGCATTGGTTTTTAGTTCAGACTGAAAAAAATGTATGTACATATTGTTCAATTTAAGGTTTGACATCTTTAACCCTTTACAAAACCCCAAATTACTACTATCCCAAATTGAATGAGTTTGCAGACAACATTTCAAAATGTGATGAAATTGAAAAATAATACAATGATAGGGCAAAAAACATTGTGGGAAATGGAGAAATTGCTCGCAAAGAGCAATTTCTCCTTTTCCCACAATGTTTTCCAAAGTTGTCTGCAAGAAACTGGTCATATGTCGTTATTGTTTGGTAACAGGTCAAAAGAATGACTTGATAATGTATTGAATATGAATTTTAAACTGTTATCATCATTATTTCACAGATGACGGCGAGTAACTTAGCAGTTTGCTTTGCCCCCTCCCTGTTCAACATGGGCGGACTACGGCACCCAGCCCAGACGCCGAGCCCAAGGAGAACCCGGAAGAATGCAGGTATACCCGACGCCCGAGAGTTGATGGAGCAGAAAGCGGCTCATGAGTGCCTCACTGTCATGATACAGGAATGTAAAAGGCTGTTTACGGTGAGTTATTAATCAATATACAGTTATGACCTTAGCTGGTAATGGGCCTTCACCCTTTCCCAAACAATAACGACATTTGACCACTTTGTTGCAGACGACTTTAGAAAACATTGTGGGAAAAGAAGAAATTGCTCGTAACAAGCAATTTTTCCTTTTCCCACAAGGTTTTTCTGCCCTATCAGAAATTTATTTTTTAAATTTCATAACATTTTGAAATGTCGTCTGCAAACTCTTTCAATTTGGGACAGTCGAAAATTTGTTGTTTGGGAAAGGGTTAAAACACCATTCATTCATTCATTCCAAATACGGTTATGACCTTAGCTGGTAATGCACCTTAAAACACCATTCATTCATTCATTTCAAATATGGTTAACTTAAGTAATGATTAATCATCTTGATGCATGCACAACAAGAGACTTAAGAAAATATTTTAACTATCTGTGAAATAGCCTAGAGGAAACAGCTTGTTTCTTCTGCCATAATGTTTTCTGCCCTATCTTGCATGAAATTTACTTTTATCAAGCAGCTTTCTTTTCTTTTTATCAAGATGGTTTGTACCCATTTGACTATAAAGTTCATACTTTTGTACTATTATTTCTGTTTACAATTGCTATCAATATGGATCAGTCACAAAATGTTCATTTACTTCAAGCAACTTAATTTTAGTTGTCTAAAAGCAGATGGCTTTAAAATCACTGTGACAAACTGACAGTGACAATATGATAAACCATTATGAAGTTAAAAGAATAATCAATGAAAATATTTCATTAAAAACAAAATATCATCTTATACAGATTCCAGCTGCAACTTTGGCCAAATGCAGGTTACGGAACGGTGACCCGGTTACGCTTGACCAGCTAAATGGAGGCGGGGTTAGTGACGGTAACCAAGGATACACTTCCTACATTGATTCCTGTATCCAAGGCCTTCTAAAGGTATGTTGATGCTTTCCTTCAAATATATCATCATTTTTAAAGTTCTTGTAAAAGATGATTAAAAAAACATTGTGTACTAAAAGAAAAAGTAGCCAGTTAACCTCTGAATGTTTCATTTAGGACAAAATTTGACTAAAGTAGTTAATGAACCATAAAACAACATACATAATTTTTCAATAGTTGCTATATGAAAATGGCATTAGTCAGGCAAAATAAATAATTTGAATGAACGAAAAATAAATCTTTCTATAAATTATTAAAGAGTGCTAAATTAATCATGTTTTGCCATTTTATCTCCAAAGTATGCTTTTGCAGGACAGTTTGTTCAGAATAAATAGATGTTTATGTTTACTTTAATCCATTACAGGAGCAATTTCTCCTTTTCCCACAGTGTTTTCTGCACTATCAGAAGATTAATTTTCAATTTCATCACATTTTAAGTAAGATGTCTGCAAACTCTTTCAATTTGGTACATGCGAAAATTTGGCGTTTGGTAAAGGTTTAAGTCATATTCTTACTATTTATAACACAGGAGTCCAGGGAAAAGTTTCGAGGTTGGGTATCTGTATCTGTACACAATGACGTGGATGTGTCGTACAAGAAGGTCGGGGATGGCCATCCGTTACGGCTCTGGAAGTGTACGGTAGACGTAGAGGCCCCGCCTTCAGAGGTTCTTAACAGAGTTCTTCATGACAGGTAATTATCTAACCTCTTACTTTGTTATACGTCAATTTGTTACATTTTTAGGGGGCTGCCGTGGCCTAGTGGTTAGAGTACAGAACTTAACCACATGGCCCCTCTCCCCACAGGTTCAAATCCCAGTGAAGGAGGGATATGGATTTCATGAAAGGTAGTCCCCTGATTGATTAACGGAATGCAAATGGTTCTACACGGCTTGACCAGCTTGTATGGGGAATTGAGCAATGGGTATTCTTCAATCAATAAGAGTTGGACATTAAGTGTGTTTAATTTTGGTCCAAGTTGAAAGAACCAGCAGATCACAAAAATTGCCGCAAAAATAATGTGTTCTTAATGATATTTTGAAGAAATCATTGAAACAAAAGGAGAAATTGATCATGATGTGCAATTTTTCTTTTCATTTCTATGATTTCATTAGGCCTTCTGCTGTACTTATATCAAAGAAAGCAAATATGACATTGTTTGTTAACATGTACATAGTATTTAACTGGAACTGACCTCATGCTTATGTAAACAGGTTGAATCCAAGCCTGCTTGTGATCTAACCTGTTTGGTACTTTGAGTATCTTTTCTTAACAAAGTTACGCAAATATTTAAGGATTCGGAGAGCAGATGACACAAAAATCTATTTATTGAAACTTACCCAGCATTCTAAGGTTTAATGTGCAATTCTCCTTTCCAGGCAACTATGGGATGAGGATCTGCTACAGTGGCACACGGTTCACAAGCTGGATGAGGAAACTGAAGTGTTCCAGTATGTCCGAAACACCATGGCCCCACATCCAACGCGGGATTTCTGCATTCTTCGCTCCTGGCGCTCAAACCTTCCCAAAGGTGCCTGCGTTCTCATATCGACGTCCATTGAACATCCCGATGCAGAATTGCTGGGTGGGATTAGGGCTGTCGAGCTTGCGTCGCGATATCTCATTGAACCATGTGGTGCTGGGAAGTCGAGGCTCACACATATAAGCAGGGTAGATATGAGGTGAGAATGAGTTAATTAACATCTTTCAATTTAAATCTTAAGACAAAAAGAACATCATTTCAATTTTAATCTCAGAACCAATAAACATCTTTTCAATCCAGAACATTCCAGAAAAAAAACCTTTTTTCTTAATTTGTGTGTTTATCATGCTGTTTTCCTTTGGAAAAAAACCCCACCCAAACACTTATTTTGGAAATAACATCATGGATATCAACACTAGGGTAGGAAATACTGTGATAGAGGAAGCATAACATATTTATAGAGAAATGATTTTAAATTTTAAATGATTGTGAAATATTTTTTGAAGTTATCATACCTTTACTTATACAGGCATGGAAATTATTTCTACAAACCTGCAGAATATGACATAAAAACATTGTGGTTAGAGAACAAAAAGCACATTAGTGGCTAATCTTTATTTATCTAGATTATTGATCAAGGTCTTCATTCACTCTTGTTATGATAACAAATGGCTAAAATGACTAGAAGAATGTGTTGATAACCTTTTATGCTGTGATTAATCAATTTTTTATTCATCATTTACTCACAGGGGTCACAGTCCAGAATGGTACAAGAAGGTATATGGACATATGTGTGCCAATTTCATGGAGAAGATAGCCACATCTTTTAAATGCAAGACAGAGGGACCCGAGACCAAAGTGTGAAGCAGTCAGCATTTATTGATTTTTTTTCAAATAGAGATCATGGATGGAGTGACAGTCATGTGACAGTCATGTGACATACATCCGCCTATCACATTGGGCAATGTGTCTGCAGTGTCAGCTTACGAATCACAATAAATAGGCAGGTTTTGTTGGAAAACCATGCCTTTACATTGGGAGGGTTCATTGCAAGACTATAGTCAGTGCTTCACAAACGTGAAGCACTCACTATAGTATTGCATTGAACCATTGATTGGCTGAATCAGTGGAATCACTCATGAAGCCAACCTTATTTACAGATTCGCTTGTTAGATTAAAGTCTGATCTTTCAAAGATGGCTTGGGACCAAAGACATTTAAGACCAAAGAAATAGAAACTTAAAAATGGAAAATTAGGACAGAAATGTTATAGGACATAATGATATAATGAAGAAATCCTTACATAAAGCAAAGTATTTACTCTTTGTCTTTATTCATTTTCAAGCTACAACTTTCTTTTTTTTAAGATAAACAAACGGTGTAAACAGAAGTTTAATGTGCTTAATGTATATTTCATGTTGAAGAGTAACTGCTTTAAAGCATTATTGATTTTACTCTTTGGTATTTTTTTCTCAGTAAATTAATTAAGGTCCCTCCCTTGAAACTGCAGAACTGAGACAGATAATGTTAATTGAACGTGTTTCCTTACTAATTAAAAGGATACTCAAAACTAGTGCTATATTATCTTAATTGTACATTATTAATGTATTTCCATAGTTCACCAGTATTGATATATAGTCCTCATACAAACATGTTTTTGGGATCAATGTACAGGGCTCTTTTCATTTCTGTCTTCTGGAGGGGACAGGTAACTTGTATTGCTTTTTCTGCAATATTGTTATTAATTGATGTACATTCCAGTTATGTAATTTGTTTTGTATTGAAGGATCTTTTTTACCAACCGTTTTCTTTCTAAAAGTTTTATTTTTCTGTTGAAGAGTTTTTAATCATTCTTGGATTGCTGACTAAGGCTATTGATTAAACCTATCAAAATGTCAATGGTTTTGGGAAATAATAAGATAAATGAGATTTTTATTTTCATGTAGGTATGGAACATGCTTAAATTTTGCGTTAAGTAATACATGTTTTCTTGGAATTGATATGAAAGCAAGATACTACTATTATTATTTTCAGTTGGTATTAAATAAACACCCTGCCACATTCTTAGGCAATTAGAAACAGAATGGTTGGTGATACATTTCTCAATAAACAATAAAACAGTTTTGTTTGATGATTTAGTGTACATACTTGTAAGAAATCTCAAACTTGTTAGATGGATGCTAAATGTATTATGTTATTGCCATATTAAAGTCATCAGGGAGCCATGTGATACTCATCACATGATATTTATTTATATTAGCGTAGGTCTTATGATTAGATGTGAACAAAATGGCAGCTTAGATTGTTTTAGAATGACGCATTTACTTTGAAGGTGTTTCGTTTTTGTTGCAGTATGTTGTTGAATGCTATACAGTCAAGCTTGTTTTAAGGGGCCATGGTAAAGGGAGACAGAATGGTGGTGTTTGACCCATTACCAAACAATAACGACATTTAACCATTTTGTTGCAGACCACTCTTGAAAACATTGTGGGAAAAGGAGAAATTGCTCGTAACGAGCAATTTCTCCTTTTCCCACAATGTTTTTAGCCCTATCACAAGATTATTTTCCAATTTCATCACATTTTGAAATGTCGTCTGCAAACTCTTTCAATTTGGAACAGTTGAAAATTTGGGGTTTCGTAAATGGTTAAGACAACAAATGCCTTAATATGAACGCCAGTCACTCAGAAGCTCCTGTCCAGCTTTATGAATGACTTGTTTTCTGTATAAAGATAATATAAATATAACCTCAGACTTGATAATTTTAAACCTACTGATGAAAAGTGGTTTCTTAACACAAATTTGACTGAACTACTATGAATTGCTGTGTTTTGAATTTTTGGAACGTTTCAAATTTTATTGAACAGACTTTGAGAATAGATTCGTTGCTTACTTATTCCTCTTAGCACGCTCTAAGAATTCAAACAGATCTCTTAAAAATGATTGTGAAGAAACTTAGAAATATTTTTTCACATTTCACAAACAATCAGAATGAAACTTTCATATCCCAAAATGGCAGAAATCTTATATGATTATTTATAGAAAGAAAAAAATGGATAAAAACATGACCAAAACATCATGCTTTACCAATCCTGTGAGAGTACAATGTAATTCTATCTCAGAATGACTTGCTAGAAAGATAAACAACAAGCAATGATCTGATTAGATTCAGCTTCAGCTTCCCTTTGTCAACCTTCCTAGTTAGAAACCAAATTAGTCAACAATATAAAAAGGAATAGGTTATTGGCAATTTCTACTTTTAACACAACATTTTGATAGCCTAGTGCAACACTTCAGTGATTTAGTCTAGTACTGGGGAATCCCAGGAAATCCAAAGTATAACTGAAACCTTTTGACATTACATTAAAACCAATACGAAAATAATACACTAAAAGAAAAAGATTCATAAAGTAAAGTTCTACATGTCATTTTTGATCTAATAATGCCCTAAGAATGGAGAGGTTTAGAATCTGTGTACAGTATTAAGGGAAGATAATTGATTATTAAACAAATATTCCACAAGTAAAGGGTTCCATGCAAGACTATAGCAAGACTTTCACAATAAAGCAAAGGACATACTTAAGTCTTGCATTTCTTTTCACCCTGATAAAAAAAAATTCTTTTCTGAATGCTCATTGGCTGAATATCTCCATTATAATTGCTTTAAATGGTGTTTTATGAAACAAGCAATTTTTCTAGTTGTGTCACAATGTTTACTGGTGTTTTCTTTTTCAACTTGAAAGAGATTTTTTAGGGTTAAGTGCAAGACTGCATTAGGTGTTTCAAATGTGATAAGGACCTACCATAGTCATGTATTCAACTCTTTTCATGATAAACAAATTACTTACTTTTGCATTTTCAATAAGCAGCCATAAAGCTATTCATGAATATGTAAAGTTGACTTTTTGTTTTGCATTTGATAGCTGCTAGACGGCTATTTGTTATGTTGTTTATATCCCGATGATATTATGATATTATGATTATTGTGTTCATGAATGTGTAAGGTGTACAGAGTCAGTGATAAAACAGTACAGTAGAATGAGTCTGACCCCAACCCCGTAAGATATTTGTGAATTGAACTACAGCTCAGTTAATAATTTAAAAAAGTGATGTAGTCTTAAGGAAACAAATAAGAGTTTTAAGACAGGGGACCAGTAATGCAGAAAGCCCCTGCTTTATACCTAAAACAAATGTACTAGTTATGCAGAAAGCCCTTGGTTTATAGGTAAAGAAATGCACCAGTCATTCAGAAAGCGCTTGGTTGATAGTTAAAAAAAAATCAGGGGAACAGTAATGCAGACTACTTCTGGTAAATAGCTAAAAGGCAGGCGACCTGTCATACAGAAAGCTTCGGGTTTGAAGCTTAAAGACAGGGGACCTGTCTTGCACAAAGCTGTCCTGTTTGATTTCTAAAATGCGGGGTGCCATATATGCAGGGAACTTTCTGTATGACCTGTGTGAAGATGCCAACTTTGTTTCCAGTCACAGTTGAATTGTTAAGTTGTAGTTGCTGTGATGACTCTGTATCTGGTTTTAACATGTCAGTCTTTATAACCATTATTGGGTATATGTACCATAGTCATCTATTGTGAATACTCTTTCATGGCCACGGATGGGCAATGTACAACTGTCTTTGATACTATGAGAAATGGACATCTACAATCAGACATTCTGATTGTAGACGAATTTCAGTAGTTGACTGTAACTAAGGCATCCTTTTCATGTGCTATTTTAAGATATTTAAAAGAACTTATATTAACATCTTATCGGGCACAGACGTTATGATGCTGGAATACTTCAAGTTTTAAAAAGATTATTGCTTTTGCAATCATTGTTAAAAAAGAATAATTTTTGAAAAATTTCTAATTTTCTGCAATGCATTTTTTGCAAAGAATGAGTGAATTTTCCTATGTCCCAATACTCGATAGTTCCAGTGATAATTGTTTTTGTCATTTTTTGGTAGTCGTCTGTTAATGCTTTGAACTTGATTCTTAAAAAAATCTTAATTGGATAATTGGTTTATTGAAATGTCAATTAATTAATCCAAAATGCATCTAGTTATTGTATGTGGTCAGCATCATTGTCGTAAAAGGGTCAATATCATGTATGTATTCACTATTATTTGAATTATTTACTATTACATATATTGTTCTGTTATTAATTACTGCATCTCGGTACAAATAAACACACAAAGAGAAATAGTGCCTTCTTTTTTATTCATGTACCAGACTCAATCGGTTTGAGATTTATCCAAGTTTTAACAATTATTCAGTTTTATATTGCTAATCGATTTACCTTGTATTTCCTCATCACCAGAACAGTTTAATACTATCTTCAAGACATTCTTTCCTTTCCTCATTTTAATTATGTGAGAGCCAAATAAGCAAATGTCACAACATAATCCCACTGAATTTTGGAAAGAGTATTTGCCAAGCTATGAGTTCTATGTTCCAAATCCGACTCTGTACAGAACAACCATCAATGTTAAACCCTGGGTAATGGGAAATGACTTAAATATCAGCAAATTTGCAATAAGATATTGTACTTTTCAATAGTAAATATGTATGGAGAAGACTTCCTGGAAGCGCTTAACACACAGTTGGCAGAAAGGGTCACATTGACCAACTATGGACGTCGAAGCCTTTACAGGGATTTGTATGTTATGGCACATTTGTATGTTATGGCACATTTGTTCACTGAGACTGAAAATACAATCATGACATGGTCGAGCAACGATATGATGACAGGCAGCCTTTTTTTTCTTTAATGCTCATCTTCCTTCAACAATATTTCAGTTGTATTGTGACTACCCAGGGACTCACCAGCACCAGACTATGTCTTGATGTGTCTTGTCAAAGGACCAAGCACCTGGGAACTCACTTCAACCACTGGATTGCACGGGACCAAACCATATATTTTCCTTATTTATGACTACAGAGCAACAGCATGGTGTGCAAGACACATTTTCGTTCTTTCATACTGTTTGAGCATGGTCCTCTATGATATGAAATGTAGTTTGTCTTCTATTGTCACACCATTACCCATGTTAATATGACATTGGATTCCTCTATTTTTCTGATATTGTCCACGTAGAAAGTACATGGTCCATAACATGTCACATGAGATATATGTTTGGTTGTGGAACATTAAGTCACTTTTCTGACTTTTCCTATTACAAACAAAGTCATTGTGTGTTTTTACATGTTGTAAAACTCACTTTCGCCGATTTATGACGACAAAGTCACGCAGCATGGCCTTAATTATGCGAAATGATTGACTTGAAAGACACACTTTGTCTGGGTTTATTACTGCAAAATCGCAACAATCACCTTTTCGATGATATCATGAGAAATAAGACATTCTGGTATATTGGTTGGATTGATGTCCTGATATGTATGAATCTGGCACATTGGTATCAAGAAATTTGATAAACAGGCTTATTGGAAGCCATGTAAGCTAATATACAGGCATGCTGGTACAAGGTTAGCTAAAATACAGACATGATGGTGTCAGGTAAGTTGATATACAGACATTTGTTATCAGGTAAGTTAATACAGACATGTTGGTATCAGGTAAGTTAATATACAGACATATTAGTATCTGTTTAGCTTATATACAGGCATGTTGGTAGCATGTAAGCTTAGGAACAGACAGGTTGGTATCAGGTAAGCTAGTATTCAGACATGTTGGTAAAAGGTCAGCTAATATACAGACATATTGGTATCAGGTAAGCTTATATACAGGCATGTTTGTAGCATGTAAGCCTAGGAACAGATAGGTTGTTATCAGGTTAGCTAGTATACAGGCCTGATGGTATCAGGAAAAGCAATATTCAGACATGTTGGTATCAGGTAAGCTTATATACAGTCATGTTGGTATCAGGTTAGCTTATATACAGTCATGTTGGTATCAGGTTAGCTTATATACAGTCATGTTGGTATCAGGTTAGCTTATATACAGTCATGTTGGTATCAGGTTAGCTTATATACAGACATGTTTGTATCAGGTAAGCTAATATACAGTCATGTTGGAACCAGGTTAGCCCATATACAGGCATGTTGGTATCAGGTAAGCTAATATACAGGCATGTTGGTACCAGGTTAGCAAGTATTCATGCATGTAAGTATAAGGTAAGCTAATATATACAGTCATGTTGGGATCAAGGAAACTAATATACAGGCATATTGGTATTTGGTTAGCTAAAATACAGGCATGCCGGTATCGGGTAAGCTAATATAAAGTCATGTTGGCATCAAGTAAGCTAATATACAGGCATATTGGTATTGGGTTAGCTTAAAAACAGGCATGCCGGTATCGGGTAAGCTAATATAAAGGCATGTCGGCATCAAGTAAACTAATATACATACTAATATGCATGTTAGTATCAGGTTAGCTAATATTCAGACATGTTGGTATAAGGTAAGCAAGTATAGAGGCATGTTGGTATCAGGATAGCTTATATATAGATATGTTGGTATCAGGTATGATTATATAAAGACATGTTTGTATCAGGTAAGCTACTTTACAAACATGTTACCAGGTTAGCCGATACAGGCATGTTGGTACTAGGTAAGCCCATATACATACAAGTTGGTATCAGGTTAGCCCATATACAGGCATGTTGGTATCAGATAAGCCCATATACAGGTATGTTGGTATCAGGTTAGCCCATAAACAGACATGTTGGTACCAGGTAAGCCCATATACAGACATGTTGGTATCGAGTTAGTCAATATACAGGCATGTTGGTACAAGGTAAGCCCATATATAGGCATGTTGGTATTAGGTTAGCCCATATACAGACATGTTGGTATCAAGTTAGTCAATATACAGGCATGTTGGTACAAGGT
Source organism: Cerastoderma edule (assembly GCA_947846245.1). Lineage (NCBI taxonomy): Eukaryota > Metazoa > Mollusca > Bivalvia > Cardiida > Cardiidae > Cerastoderma > Cerastoderma edule. Next base: position 19,167,738 of record OX401408.1, read on the forward strand.
AAGCCCATATATAGGCATGTTGGTACCAGGTTAGCCCATATACAGACATGTTGGTATCAGGTTAGCCCATATACAGGCATGTTGGTATCAGGTAAGCCCAGATACAGACATGTTGGTACCAGGTTAGCCGATACAGGCATGTTGGTACTAGGTTGGCCCATAAACAGACATGTTGGTACAAGGTAAGCCCATATACAGAAATGTTGGTATCGAGTTAGTCAATATACAGGCATGTTGGTACAAGGTAAGCCCATATATAGGCATGTTGGTATTAGGTTAGCCCATATACAGACATGTTGGTATCAAGTTAGTCAATTTACAGGCATGTTGGTACAAGGTAAGCCCATATATAGGCATGTTGGTACCAGGTTAGCCCATATACAGACATGTTGGTATCAGGTTAGCCCATATACAGGCATGTTGGTATCAGGTAAGCCCATATACAGACATGTTGGTACCAAGTTAGCCGATACAGGCATGTTGGTACTAGGTTGGCCCATAAACATGCAAGTTGGTATCAGGTTAGCCCATATACAGACATGTTGGTGGCAGGTTAGCTGATATACAGACATGCTGGGATCAGGTTAGCCCATAAACAGGTATGTTGGTATCAAATTAGCCCATATACAGACATGTTGGTATCAGGTAAGCCCATATACAGGCATGTTGGTATCAGGTAAGCCCATAAACAGACATGTTGGTACCAGGTTAGCCCATATACAGGTATGTTGATATCAAGTTAGCCCATATACAGACATGTTGGTATCAGATTAGCTATATACAGACATGTTGGTACCAGATTAGCTTATATACAGGCATTTTGGTACCAGGTTAGCCAATATAGACATATTGGAACCAGGTTAACCTCTATACACACATGTTGGTACCAGATTAGCCCATATACAGGTATGTTGGTATCAAATTAGCCCATATACAGGCATGTTGGTATCAGGTTAGCCTATAAACAGACATGATGGTACCAGGTTAGCCCATAAAGAGACATGTTGGTATCAAGTTAGTCCATATACAGGTATGTTGGTATCAAGTTAGCCCATATACAGACATGTTGGTATCAGGTTCCCATATACAGACATGTACATACAAGGTTAGCTAATATACAGGCATTTTGGTACCAGGTTAGCCAATATAGAGACATATTGGAACCAGGTAAGCCTATATACACACATGTTGGTACCAGGTTAGCCCATATACAGGATTATTGGTACCAGGTAAGCCCATATAATTATTATAGACATGTTGGTACCAATTTAGCACATATACAGACATGTTGGTACCAGGTTAGCTAGTATACAGACATGTTGGTATAAGGTAAGCCCATGTACAGGCATGTTGGTACAAGGTTAGCCCATATACAGACATGTTGGTATCAGGTAAGCCCACATACAGGCATGTTGGTACCAGGTTAGCTAGTATACAGACATGTTGGTATCAGGTAAGCCAATGTAAAGGCATGCTTGTATCAGGTAATCCAATGCAGGCATGTTGGTATCAGGTAAGCCCAGATACAGCCATAATGGGATCAGGTAAGACCAAATACAGACATGTTGGTATCAGGTAAGCCCATATGCAGACATGTTGGTATCAGGTTAGCCCATATACAGACATGTACATACAAAGTTAGCATATATACAGGCATTTTGGTACCAGGTTAGCCAATATAGAGACATATTGGAACCAGGTAAGCCTATATACACACATGTTGGTACCAGGTTAGCCCATATACAGGATTGTTGGTACCAGGTAAGCCCATATAATTATTATAGACATGTTGGTACCAATTTAGCACATATACAGACATGTTGGTACCAGGTTAGCTAGTATACAGACATGTTGGTATAAGGTAAGCCCATGTACAGGCATGTTGGTACAAGGTTAGCCCATATACAGACATGTTGGTATCAGGTAAGCCCACATACAGGCATGTTGGTACCAGGTTAGCTAGTATACAGACATGTTGGTATCAGGTAAGCCAATATAAAGGCATGCTTGTATCAGGTAATCCAATGCAGGCATGTTGGTATCAGGTAAGCCCAGATACAGCCATAATGGGATCAGGTAAGACCAAATACAGACATGTTGGTATCAGGTAAGCCCATATGCAGACATGTTGGTATCAGGTTAGCCCATATACAGACATGTACATACAAGGTTAGCTAATATACAGGCATTTTGGTACCAGGTTAGCCAATATAGAGACATATTGGAACCAGGTAAGCCTATATACACACATGTTGGTACCAGGTTAGCCCATATACAGGATTGTTGGTACCAGGTAAGCCCATATAATTATTATAGACATGTTGGTACCAATTTAGCACATATACAGACATGTTGGTACCAGGTTAGCTAGTATACAGACATGTTGGTATAAGGTAAGCCCATGTACAGGCATGTTGGTACAAGGTTAGCCCATATACAGACATGTTGGTATCAGGTAAGCCCACATACAGGCATGTTGGTACCAGGTTAGCTAGTATACAGAAATGTTGGTATCAGGTAAGCCAATATAAAGGCATGCTTGTATCAGGTAATCCAATGCAGGCATGTTGGTATCAGGTAAGCCCAGATACAGCCATAATGGGATCAGGTAAGACCAAATACAGACATGCGGGTATCAGGTAAGCCCATATACAGGCATGTTGGTACCAGGTTTGGATTTAGACAGACATGTTGGTACTAGGTAAGCCCATATACATGCATTTTGGTATCAGGTAAGCCCATATACAGGCATGTTGGTACCAGGTTGGCTAGTATACACACATGTTGGTAACAGGTAAGCCAATATACAGACATGTTAGTATCAAGTAAGCCCATATAAGGGCATGTTGGTATCAGGTAAGCCAATACAGGCATTTTGGTTCTAGATTAGCCCATATACAGGCATGTTGGGATCAGTTTAGACCATAAACAGGCATGTTTATATCAGGTAAGACCATATACAGACATGTTGGTATCAGGTTAGCCCATATAAAGACATGTTGGTATCAGGTAAGCCCATATACAGGTATGTTGGTACCAGGTAAAGCCATATACATGTATGTTGGTACCAGGTTAGCATATATACAGGCATGTTGGTACCAGGTAAGCATATATGCAGGCATGTTGGTACCAGGTTAACCCATACATAGACATGTTGGTACCAGGTAAGCCCATATACAGACATGTTGGTACCAAGTTAGCCAATAAACATACATGTTGGTACCAAGTTAACCCATTTACAGACATTTTGATACCAGGTAAGCCCATATACAGACATGTTGGTATCAGGTTAGACCATATACAGACATGTTGGTATCAGGTTAGACCATATACAGGCATGTTGGTATCAGGTTAGACCATATACAGACATGTTGGTATCAGGTTAGCCCATATACAGGCATGTTTGTACCAGGCAAGCCCATATACAGGCATGTTGGTATCAGGTATGCCAATATACAGACATGTAGGGATCAGGTATGCCCCTATACAGGCATGTTGGTATCAGGTAGCCCATATTCAGGCATGTTGGTATCAGGTAGCCTATATTCAGACATGTTGGTATCACGTTAGCCCATATACAGACATGTTGGTATCACGTTAGCCCATAAACAGACATGTTGGTATCATGTTAGCCCTATACAGACATATTGGTACCAGGTTAGCTAGTATACAGACATGTTGGTATCAGGTTAGCCCATATACAGGCATGTTGGTATCAGGTATGCCCATATACAGACATTTTGGTACCAGGTTAGTCAGTATACAGACATGTTGGTATCAGGTTAGCCCATATACAGGCATGTTGGTATCAGGTATGCCCATATACAGACATTTTGATACCAGGTTAGTCAGTATACAGACATGTTGGTATCAGGTTAGCCCATATACAGGCATGTTGGTATCAGGTATGCCCATATACAGACATTTTGGTACCAGGTTAGTCAGTATACAGACATGTTGGTATCAGGTTAGCCCATATACAGGCATGTTGGTATCAGGTATGCCCATATACAGACATTTTGATACCAGGTTAGTCAGTATACAGACATGTTGGTATCAGGTTAGCCCATATACAGGCATGTTGGTATCAGGTATGCCCATATACAGACATTTTGGTACCAGGTTAGCTAGTATACAGACATGTTGGTATCAGGTTAGCCCATATACAGGCATGTTGGTATCAGGTATGCCCATATACAGACATTTTGGTACCAGGTTAGTCAGTATACAGACATGTTGGTACCAGGTTAGCCCAAATTAAGGCATGTTGGTCTCAGGTAACACCATATACATGCATGTTGGTACCAGGTAAGTCCATATACAGGCCTGTTGGTATCAGGTAAGCCCATAAAAAGGCATATTGGTATCAGGAAAGCCCATATACGGCCATGTTGGTATCAGGAAAGCCCATATACAGCCATGTTGGTATCAGGTTACCCCATATACATACATGTTGGGATCAGGTTAGACCATAAACATACATGTTGGTACCAAGTTAACCCATATACAGGCATGTTGGTACCAGGCTAACCGATATAAAGGCCTTTTGATACCAGGTAAGCCCATATACAGACATGTTGGTATCAGGTTAGACCATATACAGACATGTTGGTATCAGGTTAGACCATATACAGGCATGTTGGCATCAGGTTAGACCATATACAGACATGTTGGTATCAGGTTAGCCCATATACAGGCATGTTGGTACCAGGCAAGCCCATATACAGGCATGTTGGTATCAGGTATGCCAATATACAGACATGTAGGGATCAGGTATGCCCCTATACAGGCATGTTGGTATCAGGTAGCCCATATTCAGACATGTTGGTATCACGTCAGCCCATATACAGACATGTTGGAATCAGGTTAGCCCTATACAGACATGTTGGTACCAGGTTAGCTAGTATACAGACATGTTGGTACCAGGTAAGCAAGTATACAGACATGTTGGTACCAGTTTAGCCCATATACAGGCATGTCGGTATCAGGTTAGCCCATATACAGGCATGTTGGTACCAGGTCAGCACATATACAGACATGTTGGTACCAGGTAAGCAAGTATACAGACATGTTGGTACCAGTTTAGCCCATATACAGGCATGTTGGTATCAGGTTAGCCCATATACAGGCATGTTGGTACCAGGTCAGCACATATACAGACATGTTGGTACCAGGTAAGCAAGTATACAGGCATGTTGGTACCAGGTAAGCAAGTATACAGACATGTTGGTACCAGGTAAGCAAGTATACAGGCATGTTGGTACCAGGTCAGCACATATACAGACATGTTGGTACCAGGTAAGCAAGTATACAGACATGTTGGTACCAGGTAAGCAAGTATACAGACATGTTGGTACCAGGTTAGCCCATGTTTAGGCATGTCGGTCTCAGGTAATACCATATAAATGCATGTTGGTACCAGGTAAGCCCATATACATACATGTTGATACAAGGTTAGCTTGTATATAGACATGTTGGAATCAGGTAAGCTCATATACAGACATGTTGGTTCCAGGTTAGTCAACATACAGGTATGTTGGTACCAGGTAAGCTCATTTACAGACATGTTGGTTCCAGGTTAGCCCATATACAGGCATGTTGGTACCTGGTTAACCCATATACAGGCATGTAGGGATCGGGCTAGACCATTTACAGACATGTTGGTACCAGGTTAGTCCATATACAGACATCTTGGTACCAGTTTAGCCTGTATACAGACATGTTGGTACCAGGTTAGCCCATATACAGGCATATTGGTACCAGGTTTGTTCATATACAGGTATGTTGGTACCAGGTTAGCCCATATACAGACATGTTGGTACCAGGTTAGCCCATAAACAGGCATGTTCGTACCAGGTTAGCCCATATACAGGTATGTTGGTACAAAGTAAGCCCAAATACAGACATGCTGGTACCAGGTTAGCTAATATAAAGGCATGTTGGTACCAGGTTAGCCCATATACAGACATCTTGGTACCAGTCTAGCCTGTATACAGACATCTTGGTACCAGGTAAGCCCATATACAGGTATATTGGTACCGGGTTTGTTCATATACAGATATGTTGGTACCAGGTTAGCCCATATACAGGTATGTTGGTACCAGGTAAAGCCATATACATGTATGTTGGTACCAGGTTAGCATATATACAGGCATGTTGGTACCAGGTTAGCATATATGCAGGCGTGTTGGTACCAGGTTAACCCATATATAGACATGTTGTTACCAGGTAAGCCCATATACAGACATGTTGGTACCAAGTTAGCCAATAAACATACATGTTGGTACCAAGTTAACCCATTGACAGACATGTTGTTATGAGGAAAGCCCATATTAAGCCATGTTGGTATCAGGAAAGCCCATATACAGCTATGTTGGTATCAGGTTACCCCATATATATACATACTGGTACCAGGTTAGCTAGTATTCAGACATGGTGGTATCAGGTTAGCCCATATACAGACGTGTTGGTACCAGGTTTGCCCATATTTAGGCATGTTGGTATAAGGTTAGCCCATATACAGACATGTTGGTATCAGGTTAGCCGATATAGGTGTGTTTGTAACAAGTTAGCTAGTATACAGACATGTTGGTATTAGGTAAGCCCATATACAGACATGTTGGGATCAGGTTACAACATAAACAGACATGTTGGTACCAGGTACGCCCATTTACAAGTCTGTAGGTACCAGGTTAGCCCATATACAGACATGTTGGTATCGTGCCATGTTGGTATCCAGCCATGTTGGTATCCAGGCATGTTGATATCCAGGCATGCTGGTATCCAGATATGTTAGTATCCAATCATGTTGGTATCCAGACATGTTGGTATCCAGGCATGTTGGTATCCAGTTATGTTGGTATCCAGTTGTGTTGGTATCCAGATGTGTTGGTGGCTAGGCATGTTGGTATCCAGATATGTTGGTGTCCAGGCATGTTGGTATCCAGGCATGTTGGTATCCAGATATGTTGATGTCCAGACAGGTTGCAATCCAGACATGCTGGTATCAAGACAAGTTGGTGTCAAGACACATTGTCATGTATAATGTTGGTATCCAAACATGTTGGTGTCGAGGCATGTTTGTGTCCAGCCATGGAGGAAGACAGACAAATTGGTTTATAGATAGATCGGTATTCAGGCATGTTTGTACATGTATTTAAACATGTTGTTAACCAGATGTGTTGTTATCCAGACATCTTGGTATACAGATATGTTGGTATATAGATATGTTGGTATCCAGACACGTTGGTATACAGACATGTTGGTGTCCAGACATGTTGGTGTCCAGGGATGTTGGTATCGAGACATGTTGGTATCCAGCCATGTTGGTATACAGACATGTTGGTGTCCAAGCATGTTGGTATCCAGGCATATATCGGTATCCAGACATGTAGGTATATAGACATGTTGGTATCCATCCATGTTGGTATCCCTCCATGTTGGTATACAGATATGTTGGTATACAGATATGTTGGTATACAGACATGTTGGTGTCCAGGCATGTTGGTATCCAGACATGTTGGTATACAGATATGTTGGTGTCCAGGCATGTTGGTATCGAGACATGTTGGTATACAGACATGTTGGTATCCAGACATGTTGGTATCCAGACATGTTGGTATCCAGCCATGTTGGTATCCAGACATGTTGTTATTCAGACATGTTGGTGTCCAGACATGTTGATATTAAGACATGTTGGTATACAGACATGTTGGTATCCAGCCATATTGGTATCCAGATATGTTGGTATCCAGACATGTTGGTATTCAGGCATGTTGGTATCCAGACATGTTGGTTTTTAGACATGTTGATATTCAGACATGTTGAAATCCAAACATGTTGGTTTCCAGACATGTTGGTGTCCAGGCATGTTGGTATCCAGGCATATCGGTATACATGCATGATGGTTTTCAGATATGTTGGTATCCAGACTTGTTTGTTATTCATGCATATATATTTCAAGACATGTTGGTATTTATGCATGTTTTTTACCAGACATATTGGTATCCAAGCATGTTGGTATCTTGACATGCTTGTATCTAAACATGTTGGTGTCCAGGCATGTTGGTCTCCATGCATGTGGGTATCCAGACATGTTGGTATCTAGCCATGTTGGTATCCAGACATGTTGGTATCCAGACATGTTGGTATCAAGCCATGTTGGTATCCAGCTATGTTGGTATCAAGACATGTTGGTATCCAGGCATGTTGGTATCCAGATATGTTGGTATCTAGCCATGTTGGTATACAGACATGTTGGTATCCAGACGTGTTGGTATCAAGCCATGTTGGTATCCAGCTATGTTGGTATGAAGCCATGTTGGTATCAAGCCATGTTGGTATCAGGCCATGCTGGTATCAAGCCATGTTGGTATCCTGACATGCTGGTATGCAGGCGTTTTGATCTCCAGACATGTTGGTGTCCAGGCATGTTGGTATCAAGCCATGTTTGAATTCAGACATGTTGGTATTCAGACATGTTGTTATTCTGACATGATGGTATCCAGACGTGTTGGTATTCAGACATGTTGGTTTCCAGAAATGTTGGTAATCAGATATGTTTGTATCCAGCAATGTTGGTATACGGACAGATTGGTATCCAGACATGTTGTTATCCAGACATGTTGGTATCAAGATATGTCAGTATCCAGCCATGTTGGTATCCAGACATGGTGGTATCAAGACATGTTGATATTCAGGCATGTTGTATCCAGACATGTTGATAGTTGGACATGTTGGCATCCAGACATGTTGGTATCCAGCCATGTTGGTTTCCAGACATGTTGTTATTCAGACATGTTGGTGTCCAGACATGTTGATATTAAGACATGTTAGTATACAGACATGTTGGTATCCAGCCATGTTGGTATCAAGATATGTTGGTATCCAGACATGTTGGTATTCAGGCATGTTGGTATCCAGACATGTTGGTTTCTAGACATGTTGATATTCAGACATGTTGGAATCCAGACATGTTGCTGTTCAGACATGTTGGTTTCCAGACATGTTGGTGTCCAGGCATGTTGGTATCCAGGCATATCGGTATACATGCATGTTGGTTTCCAGACATGTTGGTATCCAGACTTGTTGTTATTCATGCATGTATGTATCAAGACATGTTGGTATTCATGCATGTTTGTTACCAGACATATTGGAATCCAGGCATGTTGGTATCTCTACATGCTTGAATCTAAACATGTTGGTGTCCAGGCAGGTGGTCTCCAGGCATGTGGGTGTCCAGACATGTTGGTATCTAGCCATGTTGGTATCTAGCCATGTTGGTATCCAGACATGTTGGTATCCAGACATGTTGGTATCCAGACATGTTGGTATCCAGACATGTTGGTATCAAGACATGTTGGTATCCAGCTATGTTGGTATCAAGACATGTTGGTATCAATCCATGTTGGTATCCAGACATGCTGGAATGCAGGCGTTTTGATGTCCAGACATGTTGGTGTCCAGGCATGTTGGTATCAAGCCATATTTGAATTCAGACATGTTGGACATGTTAGTATTCAGACTTGTTGGTATTCAGACATGATGGTATCCAGACATGTTGGTATTCAGACATGTTGGTTTCCACAAATGTTGGTATTCAGATATGTTGGTATCCAGAAATGTTGGTAGACAGACAGATTGGTATCCAGACATGTTGTTATCCAGACATGTTGGTATCCAGATATGTCTGTATCCAGCCATGTTGGTATCCAGACATGGTGGTATCCAGACATGTTTATATTCAGGCATGTTGTATCCAGACATGTTGGTGTCCAGACATGCTTGTATCCAGACATGTTGATATTCAGACATGTTGGCATCCAGACATTTTGGTATCCAGCCATGTTGGTATCCAGGCATGTTGTTATTCAGACATGTTGGTGTCCAGACATGTTGATATTAAGACATGTTGGTATACAGACATGTTGGTATCCAGCCGTATTGGTATCCAGATATGTTGGTATCCAGACATGTTGGTATTCAGGCATGTTGGTGTCCAGGCATGTTGGTATCCAGACATGTTGGTTTCTTGATATGTTGATATTCAGACATGTTGGAATCCAGACATGTTGGTGTTCAGACATGTGGGTATCCAGAAATGTTGGTGTCCAGAAATGTTGGTGTCCAGGCATGTTATGCTTTAGGCATTTTGGTATTCGAACGTGTAGCTTTTCTTTCATATTGTTGTTCTGACATTTTGGTTTGCTTTTATATTTGATGTTGTGGTATGCTTCTATCTAAAAACGTTGGTTTCCAACTATGTTTGGTATAAGCATACATGTTGTATTCTAGTTTTATTCGGATCTTTGTGTGTTAAATTGATATTTTTGGCATGTTGGTATCCAAGTTTGTTGATAACCCTCATTATTAGTTTCTCGTGTTTATTATATCCCCATAAGTTGATAACCCTGCCATGTTGGTCTCAATATATGATGATATTCCGAAATATTGTTTTTTCTCTCTCTCTCTCTCTCTCTGGTATGTTGAATCCCCACGATGATGGTATTTAGGCATGTTGGAATCTTCTTACGTTGGTATCCTGTTTTTGGTGATAGTCTCGTTAGTTCTTTTCCTGGTATGCGTGTTTCCTTGTTTGTTTGTGTTCTGAAATTTTGTTATCCTGGAATAAAGTATTATCGCAAAATGTTACCAAGAGCAAACATCAAAAAATAGAATGGGTAAAAAAGGGAACAAAAAAACATTTTGATGATTGAAAGAATATGTGATGAATTATTCATCCATTTGGTTTTTAAGTATTTTGTGGTCAAAAGGGAGGAAGGAAGGGTAAGGGAGAGAGAGTGGGAGGGAGGGAGGTTGAGGAGGAGGAAATGTGACAGGGCTTACGACAATGATGACGACGAAAGTGATATTTTGTCATTTGATTCCTTGCTGGTAAATGATTTCAGTTTTGTTGTTTACGTTGTTAGGAAATGGAAATTATTTGTCACCTGTATTCTGATTGGCCACCTAAATAATATTGACTAATCAAATTTGACGTACTGTTTCGTTCGTGACTCAGAAATTAACAAAATCGTATCGGTACATGTTTAGAATATTTTGACAGCAGAAAACTGTGATCGCGTTGCTATATACCATTCAACGCTGAAGGTATGGTTAATATCGTTATTTGTAGTAACATACGCTTCGTAATTTACGCTTGAAAAGCGAATAACGTTAAACGCCCCGAATCCATACCGTATTTTGATATCAAATTTAATTTCTATCTGGTCATGTCCGAATATCTTTTGGGACGTCCTAACTTTTGCTCGAAATCCCGTTCTTTTTCTCGTTCCATTAATGTGGCTCTCACCATTCACAGATTGTATTAACCTCGTGATTTCTTTAAGAAACTGAGATTGATTCATTGGTCGAAATGTTAACAAACATATTCATAGTTAATTACTCACAACGTCAAAGGGGGGTGTTTGTTTTGTTTGGATAGAATCCGTTTCTACACGTTTTGTATTTGTAACCCAGTAACGGCATTTAGCTTTTGTGATTTTCTCATACTGGCTCTCTGTTGATCAAGATTCTTTGTACATAGGGGTCATGTTCTGAAATTGTATCTTTCCTACCAGTCTCACTTTGATTCGTTATCATACATCTTCCTTGAATATCCTCGCGTCACCAGTTTCGAAGCCCATAGCATAAAAACGATCACAGCTCACTAAATAGTCAGCGATTTTGAATAATATGATTATTTTCATAAAATTTTAATCCCTATTTGCTAACCTGCATCGCTTAATGATGGTTCTATGAGCAAAAAAAGTTGGGAAGCTAGTTAAATGTCCAAGACCGCGAGTCTGTCATTTTTTTTCTGTGTCACCTATTTCGACGCCTTTGATTGGCTGCTTGATTAACCAATAAATATTCACTTGTGTATAGTGTACACTGATTATTTTACTTTGTGAGTAATGTGTGATAATCAATAAAGACGAAGTGTTTCAGAATTTAACATTTAATATAGATTTATTGTTAATAACATAGATGAAGAAACAGGTTTTGAAAAAAACAAAGTGTTGATCATAGAAGTTGGAAAGTTGGGCCTGTACTTCAAAGATGGAACCTGAAAGTGGATGAGATACACTATAATGACTGTTTCCCTCACTAATCATCGGTTTTAAAGTAATTGGCTGGTTTGGTTGAGTTTTGAGGTGACGCTGAGGACAAATCAATTGGCAATTAACACCTATAAGCCGTGGTTCACATATAACGCATACACCTTACTACACAGTATAAATCAACCATTTTGAAAGGTGCTAATGAATGAGCGTCATCTGCAATGAATCGGCAATATTTTTAATAACCATTTATGAGCATATGACAAAACTCTGCACGATAAATTGCCTTAAGAAAAACAGGTAAAATTGCATTCAATTAGAATTTAATAACAAAAACTTATTTTAGATTCTCTTTATTTCCACATATTTGCACCAGAATTAGTTCACCGTGTATACAAACAAGTAGTAGTGAAAAGTTACGTCATACGGTTCACATGGATCAGTTTAACATCAAAACAAAAATGGCATCGAATTGGGTTAGCGTCAAAATAGGTGATCGGATAATATTGATCAGTCTTAAGTTAGGACTTGTGTCGCACCCAAGGACACTCCAAGTTAATAGGAATCAATATGAGATAGTCAATTTCCAGGACCCCTGGATAAATGATTACACCTCAGTTGATCCCTTCCACCACACTGTCACAATTTAATAATATTACTTGCAGCAGGGGCTAGTGTTGAAAAACTCTGGATTTATTCAAGGTGTGTTTGATAGAAATTCAAAGTCTGTCCATTTGAACCTTTTTCTCCAATTACAATTTTGTGACAGTAGCATCTGTAGACTACATTTTTGAAATAAAAAAAGAAGCATTTTGTTTAAAACTTCTTTGTTGTAAACAATTTGATATGACAAACTTATTCTAAGTTATTCTTTTCGTTTCAGGAAAAGAAAACCACAATGAATAACCCAAACGTTCAAAATGCCATCCAGGATCACCTGATCAAGGCAACTCAGGTGATAGAACAGCAAGTTGATGCCGAGATAGAACGTCTCGAGAAAATGGACGAAGACGACTTTGAAGTTCTCCGCACCAGACGCATGGAGGCCATGAAGAAAGCACAAATGCAGAAGCAAGAGTGGTTACAGAATGGACATGGTCAGTATTCAGAGGTTCCAGATGAAAAGGCTTTCTTTGATGCTTGCAAAAAAAGCAAACGAGTAGTTTGTCACTTCTATAGGGACAGTACCTTCAGGTGTAAAATCATCGATAGCCATCTACAAGTGCTTGCTCAGAAGCATATGGAAACCAAGTTCATCAAAATTGATGCAGAAAAGTCGAAGTTTCTGGTGGAGAGATTAAGAATCGTAGTTCTACCAACAGTTTGTATCGCAATTGATGGCAAAACGCAGGACTATATTGTTGGTTTCGATGATATGGGTGGAGCTGATGATTTTCCCACAGAGATGTTAGAATGGAGATTAGGCGTCACGAAAGGTATCAACTACGATGGGGATCTAAGTCAGCCACCCCAAGTTGGTAGACAGAAGAAGGATACAAGTGTGTTTGGTTTTGTCAAGACCAAGAAGACAATTAAAGATGGTAGAGGAGATGATAGTAGTGATGATGATGATTGGTAGAATGACTATCAGTGCTTGCTTATAAGTCTCTAATTCAAACAGCAAATACATATTGAACCCATTACCAAACAATAACGACATTTGACCACATTGTTGCAGACGACTCGTGAAAACATTGTGGGAAACTAAGAAATTGCTCGTGACGAGCAATTTCTCCTTTTCCCATAATATTTTCTACCCTATCAGAAGATTATTTTCCAATTTTAATCAAATTTTGAAATGTCGTCTGCAAAATCTTTCAATTTGGGACAGTTGAAAACTTGGTGTGTGGTAAAGGGTTTAGTTAATGGGTACACATTTACAACAAAGGCCTGCTCAAAGGGACGCATGGTGCCCTTTAGTATCCATTTAGCCACCATTCCTTAAGGTGTGAAATCAACCAACCAAGAGTTTCGGTGAGACATTTACAGCATGGGCATCAGATGTCCAAAGTCGCAGAGTGGAAGGAGAAATTGATAACTAATAAGTTATGAACAGTTAAAAATAATGTTCCTTTGGTGATATGGGTTGAAAGAAGTTCTCACCAAAGAGGACGAATTAAGTATAGAGATCAATGTTTTGAGGAAAATAAATAAAATGCTGTACACTAATTATAAATGATAAATCCTTGATCAAATAAACCGGTTTTTTGCTATTGATTTATATGATTAATAGCTCTATTAGATATACAGGGTCAAGGTGTTGAAACAACCTGTTTCAAAGCTTCATGGTCTTTTTAAGATCTTGATCAATTCCCTGCTCTAAGAAAACTTGCAGCAGACACCATTTAAACCATTATACAAGATAACAAAGTTATAATTATCTATGAAATACTACATTATCACTTTGAATAATCACAGAAAATGAAGAGGTAAAAGAACCGGAGCAGCATATGCTTTCAAATTGTCTGCTTTGTAATAGGGAAAGGGTAACACAATAATAATAGATAATCAAGAAAAAATGAATTGTTGTACTCTCTTTTATACTTCAAAAGGGTAACATCACTACATCTGGTGATTTAACATTGTGTATAATGTACAAATACAAATTGTCAGGTTTTAAAATAAATATCAACAACATAAAAGCATCTCAATTTCTTTTTTTTTATCTATCATGACACTGGAATATAAAACCTATTAAAATGGGCTACTATAGGAAGCAAACCCATCTACGCCTGTTTCTTCAGGTATACTCTGTTTATTGCCTCAACAGCAGTTGATTCAACCTTCATATAGCTGAAACCCGACATCATGCTTATGCAAACAGGTTAGATCCAGGCCAGTGGCCAAGCAAATTGGCGGCAAGCGTTAGAATGACACATTACAGGAATTATTACTGCATGTGTTGAAATGGCTGTTGACATTAAGATGAATAGATTTTCATCATTTTCCTAAACCTTTCAAGTTGTCTCCAATAGTCATGAGTAGCATGGCACAAATCGTGAAGTAACTCCCATTACCAAACAATAACATTTTACCAGTTTGTTGCAGACAACTCTTGAAAACATTGTGGGAAAAGAAGGAATTGCTCTTTACGTATTTCAATTTCATCTCACATTTTGAAATGTCGTCTGCAAACTCTTTCAATTTGGGACGGTCAAGAATTTGGTGTTTGGTAAAGGGGTTATACATGTATGCTTTTCATGGAAGGTTCTCGATCTCTTTTGGCCAGGAAAAGCTTATCAATTGGGAGGCTTGATGCAAGCTTTCGGCTGAATGTTTTTATTCGCTTTGTCATTTAACATAGTATCACCTGTTTTCTAGTTTTTTTTAACCTATTACCAAACAATAACGACATTTAACTACTTAGTTGCAGACGACTCTGGACAACATTTAGGGAAAAGGAAAAATTGCTTGTAACAAGCAATTTTTTCTTTTCCCACGTTTTCTGCCCTATCAGAAGAAATTCAAGATTATTTTCCAGTTTCGTCACATTTTGAAATGTCGTCTGCAAACTCTTTCAATTTAAGACAGTAAAAAAATTGAAGTTTGGTAAACGGTTAGGGCTCTACTGCATTTCACCAATACCAGGTAGGCCTCTGCAGTGCCTTGCCCAAGGACACTTCCACGAAAAATCCCAGTGCTGCTGGTAAAGATTGAACCCGGAACACCCACGTTAGAATTCCAACACCTTCACCATGCAGAACTTTAACCCTTTACCTCACACCAAATTTGACTGTCCCAAATTGATTTGAGCAGATGTCATTTCAAAATGTGATAAAATTGAAAAACCATCTTCTGATAGGGCAGAAAACTTTGTGGGAAAAGAAGAAATTGCTTGTTAAGAGAAATTTCTTCTTTTCCGCAATGTTTTCCAACGCCCTTTGCAACAAACTGGTCAAATTTCCCTGTTTGGTAATGGGTTAAGTAAAGTTGTAAATGATTGCTTGACCTCAATTCTGAGGAAATTGGATATCGTAAGTTGGATCTTTTGTAACAAGCCATTTTTTTAACAATGGATCAACCATCTTTCAGTTATACAACAGTAATTGGTCCATCATGGATGAAGGAAAAAAATTGAATAATTCAGAGGCCTTGCAGTAAGTGTATAGACATTCTACCCATCTCTGCATGGGTTCAAATCCCACTGACTTTAATGAGAATTAGTCTGGCTGGTGACTTATGGAATGCCAATGGTCTACTCTGTAAAACCAGCCCGTAACCCTTTATATATCCTCATTGGCTCTATGTGTAGAAAAATCAGACTTAACCCATTTCCAAACAATAACGGCATTTGACCACTTTGTTGTAGAAGACTCTGGAAAACGTGGGAAAAGGGCAAATTGCTCGTAATGAGCAATTTTTCGTTTTCCCACAATGTTTTCTGCTCCTTTGGAAGATAGTTTTCCAATTTTATCTCATTTTGAAATGTCTTGGAAATTCTTTCAATTTGGGACAGTCAAAAATTTGAAGTTTGGTAAAGGGTTAAGGGCAGTCCCATTTGGGGTTCTTCTTCATCATTACAAGCCAAAAGAAATAACTAAATACTGTTGTTCTTCTTCCTATTAATGTTCAACACTTATTTTTGAGTATCATAGTACATGTTCCCTAGATGACTGACCAGTACTAGGCAGGGAATGTGTCTTGCCCAAGGACACTCCACAGTGAAACAAGTGATCTCCTTCAGGAATTGAACCCTGGTTAGCCTGTCTTTAGTCCCCGTCACTTACCACTACACCACTGAAGAACCCTATGTAAAACCCCAATGATTATAATAATTGACTAATTCACAAAGCTGGTTTTTACACATTTATTTTAAGGTATCGTTTTAATGTAACAATTCTAAAAAGAATTTCAATGATGCATACAGCTAAAGCAGTTTTCAACAGCTTACAATTCAAACTTCCAGTAAGAATTTTCACATGTTTAAGACTTGAACAAACCCATTCACTGGAATAAACTCAATTACTGTCGGAGAAAAGTTTTAAGTAAATATCAAAACAAAATTCAAAAATATTCAGTTAAGGTTGATAAAGATTTAAAATTCGGAAATCATTGTAAAAAAAGCAGAGTTTGTTTATGGTGGGTGTTGGCCAGTTTTCACTACGTTTTCAAATCGAGGGATCAATGCAATCCTAAAGTAAGTGCCTAATAAAAATGAAGCACTTACTATAGTATTGCACTGAACCCTCAAAATGTCATCTTGGGTGAAGAAGGACTAGAAAAGCATTTCTTTAAGAGAAAACGTTAAATGATTTAGCGAAATGTCAATACTAGACATGATTAAAAATGCCCCCTTATCAGACACTTAAAGACCATTGTACATTTTGTGGCAGTGTTCAATGGCACAAATCCCTAAGCATGTTTCTTTGAATGGTGTTTTAACGCCGTATCAACAATTTTTCAATTATGTAACGGCTCTCCTGGAACAACCAGTACTAAGCTACAAGTGTGAACCCTAAGTTCTAATTCCTACCCAGGTACCCGAGGGGATATTACACCCGGGTACTCAAGCCGATATTATTCTTTCTTAGATCCATTAATTGACCCTCCCTTAGATTATCAGTCAAATGAAGAATTGCCACGAGTAATGGTTCCAGCCGTTTAAGACCAACTGCGATGCTCGGAACAAAAAATATGTTTGGTGCATTTGACATATTTGTGCACAAGTTGAGAAATTGTTTGGGGATAATTAATTGCTTGTTTGGGATGTAAAAACAACTAATTCACCCATCAACGAGTGCTTATTCACAAATTCGTGTGAATTCTTAATGTGAAAAATAACATTGGGTAATGGGTAGTGATTTGCTACCCAGGTAGTGGCATGTACCCGGCCCATAATCGAGTACTCGTCCCAGCCCTATAAACCGCTAGGCCATGCAGCCCTAGACATCAAAATCTTGTCTTACACATTCCCATCTCACAGTGACGACCATTTCATAAGTCCCACTAAAAGGCTTTTAAAATTTCAAGCTTGCCCCATAATTATGTACATTTAAACATACCAAACATGGTGACTTTTTGTATGACCCGCCTCCAATTGTGTTTGCAGTAGTATAGATATTCACAATTTCTTCTGTTTTACATCAAAATGATTCATTGAGAAGGTCATGCTCTTTGTCCACAAATAACGGTGGTCATTCACCCTTAAATTGCTGGGTAATTTTTGTTAAAAGTTAATTTTGTGTCATCTGCTTTCCAAAACCTTAAATATCTGCTTGATTTTGATGATGAAAGATACTCAGAGTAGCAAACAGGTTAGATCACAGGCCAGCCTCCAATTTACTTGGAGGCTAGCCTGGATCTAAACTGCTTGCATTAGCATGAAGGCGGTTCAAGCACTTTAAGGGTTAAAACCCAAATGCATTGAAAACAAACAGTGTGGCAAAAGAATATCGAAGTCACACAAACAAAATGGTGGTAACTACAACAGTTACTGTTGTAATTAGGGATGGGAACGAATATTCGAATATTCGAATAGCGGGTCGAATATTCGAATAGCAAAATAGTATTCGAATATTCGATTTTAATGAACCCATATTACTGTATGTTTACCATAAATTTAATCAAAAATAATGTTGTTTTATTTTCATTTTCTTCCTCTAAACCGATCCCAAATATCGACGAACGTGCCTAGCTCCCAGGTGCAGTTACGATGTTTTTACAACGTATGTCACACAGTAAAACACCTGTGACAAATTACCACATCTTTTGACAGTTTGCAAAACGATTAATTCCTAAGTGTGAAAATAGTCGATTTTAAGCCGCTAAATCTAACACCTTAATGATCTGCACTTGCTCCTTATTATCCAAAACAAGTCAATCACGCTAATTGACAATTGTCAGTGTCAACCAATCACGTAACTTGTTTATCGTGAAATTTAACAATTACTCTTTCAATAACCAATCGTAATCAATATTGCATATGCACGAAGACCAATCAAATAATGTGTTAGAAAGTATATTTTTCTTCAGAATAATTTGTCTAACTTATCTTCATTCTAATTTCTACATCTATTCGATAAACATCACAATGTCTCCATCACGTGTCTGGAATTACTTTACTCGTTCTGCCGAAGGCGACCTGTAACCTGTGTAACCAGGACTTTGTATTCATGAATACAACATCCAACCTACTGAATCACTTGAATGGCAAGATATTGCATGCACGTACATGTATACAGATATCGGCTATACACAAAAGGTTTGAACAGAGGACTAGTGTACTAGTATTCGGACATGCAGACATTCGGACATCAAAACGAATTCTAAAATCGAATATTCGAATATATTCGAATAGTTCTAGTCGAATATTCGAATAGTGATTTCACTATTCGTTCCCATCCCTAGTTGTAATAGATAGCATTGATTTACTCTGCGGAGAATGTTTCCTCCATTTTCACAATGTCTACTGAAGCCATCTGCACAATGTGGACGCATTAAATGCCATACATGTATATATAGTTAAGTGTTGTAACATTAATGGAAAAGATGATGTCAAACTTCACTTGTCACCATCATCTGAGGTAGGTCGATCATCATCCTTGTCTCGTTTCGAACGTTTAGATTTCTTGTGTTTTGATGATGATGATGATGATTTGTAGTAGTCTGAGTCATCAGGCTCGTCTTTGACCTTTCTACTGGAATGGAATAAAAAGTTCCACAGAGACAATTAGAACGGAAATATATA
The DNA here is from genome assembly GCA_947846245.1 of Cerastoderma edule. NCBI lineage: Eukaryota > Metazoa > Mollusca > Bivalvia > Cardiida > Cardiidae > Cerastoderma > Cerastoderma edule. The sequence goes on from OX401408.1 coordinate 19,187,487, forward strand.
TATATTTTTTTCCAAATCGTTTTCAGCTTTGAAACCAACAGTTGTCAGTCTTTGGTTCTTGCTTTGAGAATATCTATTTTATTTGAAATTGGTTTTAAATCACATCAACATTATTTCAGTTATGTTTCAATGCTTTATTCATAATGATGGAGGAAGACCTAGAACATGACTGCCCATACCAATGAGATTCCATCAGTCAAATGGAAAACTCTCTCTTATAAATATCCAAATCCCATTTTGGGCTTTTAATCAAATGGAGAGGGGGTCTTGTGATTTCAAATTGGGCTATGGACGCCTAATTGAAGAAGAAAGATCATAAAGCCAATAAATCTATAAATCTTGATGCAGGAGTTGATATTTTGTGGATTATTTCCAATTTTTCAACACATAACTTAACATACACTAGGTTTAACAAAGCTTAATCATTTCAAATAAAAAACCCATAAAAATTGCTTAAAGACAAATTACTAATTCTGAGCAATTCCGCTGTATTTGAAATGTTTTTAATTTAATAAAGAAACTATTTTTGTGGCCTGTTTCAAAAGACCAATACATATTATCAGACAAACTGTATGTGAAATGCATAAGGACAGTATCTAGAAGTCTTTCTCTTTAACCTAGCTCCTAATACATGAACTTGTAACTAGGCTAAATTGAAAGTAATAGGGGATGAGAAATAAAGAGTATCAAAAGACATATTTCCTCTCCCATCACATTTCTTGTATTTCAAAAGGGTAATAAGAAAAACTGTATACTAAAAAAATTCTACATGTATACCATTGCATTTACATATGAAACTTGTTTAAGACCTTACAAAAGTTTACTTGAAATAACTCATTTGATCTTTGCTAAAAGGTAAAAATTCTACACTAAACAATTATTTAATCCAAAATTATTGGATGCCAATGCTTTTAGACTAGTACAACAGTACAGACTATATGTGATCAAGATGCTAAAATTAACTTACCTTTTTGATTTCTTTTCGTCCCTGTCGCGTTCCCTGTCTCTGTCCCGATGTTTACGATCTCGATCCCTCGACCTTGACCTATCTCGATCACTGCGGGATCGATCTGAATCACGACTCCTGCTGTAGTAATCTCCCCTGAAAATACATGCTGCTTCAAGAAACTTGGTCGATGTTATAGGTGAAGGTTTGAGTAGAGTTATAGAGAGCTTTGTGATAAATAAGACGAGGGTTCAGTGCAATACTATAGTAAGTGCTTCATGTTTACGAAGCACTTGCTATAGTCTTGCACTGAACCCTCGAAGAATGGGTTAAAAAGTTGATCCAAAAATAGGATAATCCAGATAGGTTTCGAAAAACTGTATGCTTTAAGTTGGGTCCTTTGATTGGCAGTTTGTCTTTGAAATTAAAAAAACATCAATAGTTATTAAGATAAAGAGTGGGCCATAATAAATTGATGGAGTTGAATCTGACAAAAGATTGCCCAGTCTAGGCCAAAAAATACCTTTGAAAGATTACTAAAATTAATCTTTGAGCTAAAACTATAATTTCCAATTCTTAAACTGGTTCTTCTATCATTGCTGTTTAACCCATTATCAAGCAATAACGACATTTGACAAGTTTGTTTCGGACGACTCTGGAAAACATTGTGGGGAAAGGAGAAATTGCTTGTTCAGAGCAATTTATCGTTTTCCAACAATGTTTACTGCCCTATCGGAAGATAACTTTTTTGATCTCATCACATTTTGAAATGATGTCTGCAAACTCTTTCAATTTAGGACAGTCCAAAGTTTGGTGTTTGGTAGAGGGTTAAAAGCTACTAGTATCATTTACCCCACTTTATTGTATTTACAAATTGGTAGAGTTTTTACCTACCTATCATAGTCACGTGTACTTGAGGATTCTCTGTCTCTTTCACTACGAGATCTTGAATACCTGTCATCTTCCCTAAAATATGAAACAAAATGCTTTACAGGGGCTTTATACATAAAAGCAACACATTAACCCTAAGAATGCTGGGTAATTTTCTATAAAATAGAATTTTGTGTCATCAGCTTTCAAAAACATTAAATATCTGCTAAATTTTGATGAAGGAAGATATCCAGAGAAGCAAACAGGTTAGATCACAAGCCAGCTGCCAAGTAAATTGGCGACTGGCTTGTGATCTAACCTCTTTGCAAAAGCATGAAGTCAGTTCCAGCACTATAAGGGTAAATGATGCATGATATTGAGGGTTCAATCCAAGACTATACACAGCTTTTCACAAAATAAAATATGACTTACTAAAGATTTGTGCTGAATCCTTGAAATGAAGGCAAATTACATAGGCTTAATCCAGATACAAATGTGCTATTCACAACAGAAACACATACATTTATATGAACTGATTGAAAACAAACACAAGGAGCAACTGTATTTATATAACCAATGAGCATCAACAACCACATCATTATCATCATAAACCACCAAATTCATCATGCCTCAGACATTGTTTCAACAGTAAATTTGATATTGTGTTTACACTGACAGATAAACTTTGAGAATCCAACTACATTGACACAGTTAAGTTAAGAAGAATCTGTTTGTACAAACATCATATTTTCATTTCTTTTTAAGAAAGTCTCTAAATAAAGTTGGTCATGAACTACTGATTTCCACCCAAGTCTGAAGGAACCAGCGTATGCTTGATTACTGATCTTCAAATTACTCTAGATAAGAATTGTCTCTTTTTATAATTATAATGGTGCCTAATTTGTTTTCTTAGACAGCTCAACTATTTGAGTACATGAAAAAATGATTTCAACTATAAATTAATTTGCACATAGTGTTTTTTTCTGAAATTTTGGGAATGGATCCCATACCAGACAAATAAGGAAAAATCAGGACGTCTTTCTCTAAAATTTGGAATATTTCAGGAAAAAGTAAATTCTAACATAAGCTCTATTGGGAAATTCGGAAAAGTAGTCACTTAATTTGATTGGGAATGGGTCTGTTTTAGGTTACCTAACATATAAGGAAAAAAGTCACTGACATACCTTGAATCATACTTGGGTTTGCTATCAGCTGTATAAGTTGGATAACCTGGATACTGTGGTGCGCTCTCGTAACTGAAAGGTGGCCTTTCACCATAATTTGGCTGATTCACTACGGGTACATGTTGAGGATAGAAGGCTGAAAAAATGGAATATATACCAATTTAAGACGCTATTGATTTTATATTATCTTACTTAACCTATATAACCCTTTACCAAACCCCAAATTGTTGACTGTTCCAAATTGAAAGAGTTTGCAGACGGCATTTCAAAATGTGATGGAAATGGAAAAATACTCTTCTGATAGGGCAGAAAACATCGTGGAAAAAAGAGAAACTTTCCCACAATGTTTTCAGAGTCGTCTGCAATAAACTGGTCAAATGTCTGATCATGTTTGGTAATGAGTAAACCTATTTAGTGGTTGAAACTGAATTCAAAAGCCGATCCTGAAAACAACAGACAGCCTTTATTTTTTCGCTGCTGCTCTCAAATATTTGAAAGAATGCCTATCTTGCCTTTTCAGATGTTCAGTATCCTGTTGTGTTTATTTTTTTTACATATGGGTTTTACATCACATCAACATTATTTCAGTTATGTAGCGATGCCTGACTCTTAATGATGGAGGAAGACCCCATACTCAACTGCCCATAAGGGTATCCCGTTGTGTACTGATAAGATAAGATTAAAAAATAAGATAAGATCCACCTAGATAATTGACACACAGCGTGTGGTATGTGGTCTTTCAGACTTTATATAAGATAATAATGTGAAGGTTCAAGCATACTAGTTTCAAGATGGATTTTTCTTTACACAGTGTATGTGAAAATCACCCAATATAAATGTGGAACTAAAAAGTACTTCTGTGAGCAAATTGGTGGCAAAAGAGTTCATCTTCATCGATGATAATAAAAGTTAATAAAAGTGTTAACCTCTTTCTTCATACATAAGCATTTCAACACATCTGCATCAAGAGGCAAAAGAGTTATGAGACAAAAAGAATACATTGCTTAACACAAGCAATTACTCCTTTTATAACAATGGTTTCAAACAAATATCACAAAAAATGTATTTTCATACTTTACACATTGAAAGGCTTAACATCCCATATGAAGAAGGAAATGATTAATAGAACTAATGTGAAATGGTCTAACTTACGGACAGGTGGTGGTTGAGAAAACATGCCCGGTGGTGGAAGTGGCATTCTTGGTGGTGGTACCGCTATAATAGAAAGAGACAATATCTCCGTGGCTACAGGAAAACAATCTTCAACCTTTTCCTTAATAAAGCTTTGGTTTAACCCATTACCAAACAATAACCAGTATGACATTTGATCAGTTTGATGCAGATAGCTTTGGAATACAGTGTGGGAGAAGGAGAAATTGCTCTTAACGAGCAATTTCTCCTTTTCCCTCAATGTTTTCTGCCCTTTCAGTCGACTTTTTTCCAAATTTCATTCTATTTTGAAATGTTGTCTGCAATTTGGGACAGTCAAAAATTTGGCGTTTGGTAAAGGGTTAATACATGTGCAGCAGATGATACCAATTTCTCCATTTGTCACAATGACTCCCTACTGATATCACAAAGAAGCATGACTATTAAAAAAAAATGTCTAAATATGGCCGACTACATTTAGCATTTCAAAATTACTAAAAAAAGTTATAAGACATGAATTGCCATTTATAAAAACTGTTCCTCTTATTGTAAAAAATTTGGCAGACTGCTTTAACCCTTTACCAAACGCCAAATTCTCGACTGTCCCAAATTGAAAGAGTTTGCAGACCCCATCTCGTAATGTGACGAAATAGAAAAATAATATACTCTCAGGGCAGAAAACATTCTGGGAAAAGGAGAAATTGCTCGTTAAGAGCAATTTCTCCTTTACCCACAATGTTTTCCAGAGTCATCTGCTACAAACTGGTTAAATGTCCTTATTGCTTGGTGATGGGTTAAATCAAAATTTTGATCGATAAGGGGCAAGCAAATCATATGTTGTATTGAATCCATGAAACGTCAGAGAGAACAATGGCCCAGACGTGTCCCAAACTCAGGGCCACTGCAATTTAAGTGAGCAATCAAACAATCAAACAAATTAGCCTTGGCTGGGGAGTAATGGGACTGGGTGGCATTTAACTTAACAGTTTATGCTAAGAATTTGAGCAACTTCAAAACAACATTCCCCCTTATTTCAATATTGAGCTAAGAAATATTACAAAGTAACACATCATTGGAATCGTCTCTCCGAGGTGCTGCCAATAGCTTGTCACATTACAATATTGTACTTCTATCAACCCTTAGAATAATTTTCACAAAATAGATTTTTGTGTCGTCTGCTTTCAAAAGATTTACTAGGCGGCTGGCCTGAATCTAACCTGTTTGCAAAATCACGAAGTCTGTTCAAGCACTATAAGGGTTAAGAGCTGTTCCTCTTCTATACAACTTTCAACTGTCTCTCACAAGCCAGTCGCGTTGGCTGGCTTGGATCTAACCTGTTTGCTTAAAGCATGAAGTCTGTTCCAGCACTATAAGTGTTAACCCTTTCCCAAACAATAACGACATTTGACTACTTTGTTGCAGACGACTTTAGAAAACATTGTGGGAAATGGAGAAATTGCTCGTGACGAGCAATTTTTCCTTTTCTCACAAGGTTTTCTGCTCTATCTGAAGCATGTTTTTCAATTTCATCACATTTTGAAATGTCGTCGGCAAACTCTTTCAATTTGGGACAATCGAAAATTTGTTGTTTGGGAAAGGGTTAGGGATAATATCCATGTATGTCAGTTTTGACATAAGCAAATATCTTTCCTTAGTCATTTAGTAAAACAGTACCCTGGTGTGTTATCCGTTTACCAAACAATAGTGACATTTGACCGCTTTGTAGCAGACGACTCAGGAAAATATTGTGGCAAAAGCAGAAATTGCTCATTAAAAGCAAACTCTCCTTCTCCCACAATGTTTTCTGCCCTATCAGAAGATTATTTTCCAATATCATCACATCTTGAAATGTCTTCTGCAAACTCTTTCAATTTGGGACAGTCAAACATTTGGCGTTTGGTAAAGGGTTAAGTTAATGTTTACCTTGAGGAAAGGCGTGTGGCATTGGAGGCATTCCTTGGGGCATGCCAGGGGGCGGTACACTATAGTTTGGGGGCGGCATATTCATCCCTGGGGGAGGAATGCCTTGCAGGGGTATTGACTTATTCCTGAAAGGAAAAATCAGTTGAAAAGAATATAAAGCATATAAGACTTATCTAAAGAAAAGAACAATCAGTTGAAAAGAATATAAAGCTTATGACTCATCTAAAGAAAAAAAGCAATCAGTTGAAAAGAATAAAAAGCTTATAATACTTATTCGAAGAAAAAAAAGAAATCGGTAGAAAAGAATATTAAGCTTATAATACTTATCTAAAGACTTATATGGGTTTTACATCACATCAACATTATTTCAGTTATGTAGCTATGCCCAACTCTTAATGATGGAGGAAGACCCCATACTCAACTGCCCACAAGGGCTGGTTAATGCGGTTAGAACCATTGGCATTTCGTAAGTCAGTCGGGAGACTGCCTCTCATGAAAATCCAAATCCCTCTCAGGATTTGAACCCATGCGGAGAGGGGCCATGTGATTTCAAGTTTTGTACTCTAACCACTAGGCCACGGAGTTATAAAGAAAAAAGCAATCAATTGCAAAGAATATAAAACAAATAAGACTTATCTAAAGAAAAAAAGCAATCAGTTGAAAGAATATAAAGCTTATAAGACTTATTTGAAGAAAAAAGGACATTCAGTTGATTAAAAATTAAAACATAGGATTTCTTTTGATGAAAAGGACAAAAAAATTGATAGATAGATGTTTAATTAACTTAAAGTTTTATGAATTTTTTCGTTGTATTATATACATATAAAACATAACAAACCTTCACATGATCATTTCATTTACAAAAGTTTATGTTATAACATTGTTTTACCAAATCAAGGAGGATGAATCCAAACAAATAGCTTAGAGTTGATCAGCGGTTTAGGTTTGTCATTACCTGTACACTTGGTTGACCCATTACCAAACTATAACGACATTTGACCAGTTTGCTGCAGAAGACTCAGGAATTGCTCTTAATGAGCAATTTCTTCTTTTTCAACAATGCTTTCACCCCTATCAGAAGATTGATTTTCAATCTTATCACATTTTGAAATGTTGTCTGCATACTCATTAATTCGGGACAGTCGAAACTTTAGCTTGTAATGGGTTAGGCACAAGACTATGTCAAGTCTGTAATTTAGGAAGGACCTGCTCATAGCTTGCAATTAACCTTCAATATAGAATGTTGAGCTTGGCCCAAATAAGACCAATAGCATTAGACAATTACAATGTATGAATAATTTAATTCTTTTTGTGTGTGTGATATTTTGGGGAAACCATTATGACAAAAGAAGAAATTAAAGTTTTCTAGAGAAAGAGTTTTAAATAAATATGAATAAAGTAAAGGGTCAAGATAATCAATGTCGGGTTAAAAATCAAAATTACTCTCGCATTAAAGAGATTTGTATGCAAATTAAAGAAGAAAAAAATGTATATTTTTCATTGCTTAAAGCTATATCACCAAATAAGTTTCTCTACCACATAAGAAAAAAAAATAGCAAAACTAAACCTTTTTTTCAATACTGTCATGAAAACAAGAAACTGTCCATTCACCACTAATAATCTTATTTTGATAATGAAGAATCAGAAACTGCTGATTACTACCTTGTTAATATTTTTTTTAACATATTTCTCAGCATCTTCTGATACAAGAATATCAAGCTTTATTAATTTAGAATGAGACTGGTTATATTTTATACAATTCAATCTACTCTTACTCACATTTCATCTGGAACTTGACCTAACTGATCTTGATTTGTTTGCTCATCCGCAGGGCGCCGTGATGCAGTTGTGGAACCAAGCACGGCAATGGTTCCCGTTTGTACAATATTCTGTATAGGCTTGGCTGAAACAGATAATAATATGTATGCATAAAAGCATTACAATCTGCTTCCGTAAAATTGTTATTCCAAACTCAGATAAATTTAACCCTTTAACCAAATGCCAAGTTTTGGACCGTCCCAAATTGAAAGAGTTTGCAGACGAAATCTCACGTGACGCAATTGCTGGTTAAGAGCAATTTCTTCTTTTCGCACATTTTTTTCTAGATTCATCTGCAACAAACTGTTCAAATGTTAACCAACCATATATGGCAGTGTAAAGAATTAGTTATAAATTTGCCTTAAAACATGAGCTCTCAATTAGACGTTGTGGGGTCCTTCGTGGCCTAGTGGTTAAGGTGGCGGATAAAGAACTTGGTGCCTGGGTTCAAGCCCCACTGACACCTCTGGTTTTGTGAGAATGTCCTTGGACTGGTGAATCCAGGAAAGTCATACTATAACTGAAAAATTGTTGACAATGCATTAAAAACAATACAAAAAAAGTCCTTTATCTTTTTTTAAGTGTTTAAATTAATGGTCATGAAAACCTAATATCGATATAAGTAGTTTAGTACACTTTATTTTTGAAAACTTGAGGTCACAGTAACTAACATATAGTACATGTATAGGCTTAATATTTCAGCAGGCTTTCAAAGGTTCTTGGCTTTAAAATATTTGGTCAAGCATATATCATACTGGGCTCTTCATTGGACCAAAATATTATGAGCCATTTTGGCTAAGCTACCCAAATTTTCTTTAGCCACTTGGATTTTTGCAAAGCCAAATTTGGCTTAGTCTTTTTAGCCATTTTAGCAGAAATATTAAATATAAATTACAGTTCATTCGTTCAATTTACAGACCAATTATTGAAATAGGCTAGAATGGTATTTATCACATAATAAAATAAATGATGTGTAAATTGAACAAATAAATAACAGTTCTTGTATCAGCCACTTCATTGTGTGGTTATTCTTAGTAGAGTACTACATCCTATACCTCAATAAATGTTTACAGAACTTTGGGACAGGGTTAGAAAGACGACAGAAAATAATTAAACTTGCATGCATGCACCTGGCATGATTCATTTTTTAAATAAAACAAAATAAACATTTAAAAAAAGAATATAAAATAACTTTTGATTGTAAATAAAACAAAATAAATTAAACATTTTAAAAAAGAATATCTAACCTTAAAGTTTGCAGGGTATGCTGCAGCGTTTACGTGATCTGGGAGTCATTGAACTGGCAAGTTGACAGTACTTGTACAATAATGACGTTCTTTTTACTAAATGTGGGAGTTCCAATGCATTAAGATATGCTCATAAAAGGTTATATTTCCTTGAATGTTTGTTTAAATTACCATTTTTCACCGGGAGTCCCTTTCCCTCATGTTGTTGTTGTTGTTGTTTCGTTGTCCGTAAATTCCGTACCATGGAATTTCGTTCTAATATTGCATCGATGTAATCATTTAAAACGCTTGATATATTGAATGTGTTTACACACAAATAATGTTTTTTATTCGCGTGCTTTTTATTGCAATAAGTCCCATATCACCTTTATGAGTATCTTTTTTTAACGCAGTGAGCTACAGAAATAAGTATCGAAAACGTTTTGGTGCGTTTTATTATTCTGGTACCGACTTTAGTGTGACACATAAACTGAAACCGGGAACCGGCCTGTTTAAACGTTTTCATTAGACGTTGCTATTGGAAATATACATAATGTCTGGTCTCCGGATTTTCTAAAAGAGCGCTTTCACTAGAAAATCGGCTAAGGAACCAAACACTTCTATTTATATTTAAGCTGTTCAACGTCAAACTATTCAATTTTTATTAATGATTACCACTCGTAGTGGCGAAAAGACTTTAGCCATTCTTCCCACTTTCGCCATTACAGACTCTATACAAAATGGGGTCAATTTTACTTTCGCCAAATTGACGAAAGGGTACATTTCTTTTTTCGCCAAACCAAGTTGACTTTCGCCTATGGCGAATGGCGAAGCTTTATGAATAGCCCAGTCATATGTAGTAAACAAACACTTGATTATACTACTAATGTTGCCACTCTGGCTTGATTAATATACCAAATATTATTCATTTAACTTACGCTGTAACACTCTGGGTTGATTCATGTATCCGGTTTGAGCCGATTCCATTTTAATGACAGTGTTACTGTTCCCCATGGTCTGAAAAACAAAGTAACAACATCAACAAAGGCAAACTTTTGTCAGATGTTTAAGAAGAAGAAAAAAAGAAGAATAAACCTGAATACATCTTTGACACAGGTGGAATATGTAGCACATTGAGAAAAGCTTCAAACCCTTTTCAAATACAGATATATTAAATACAATCGTAACAAAACGTTTGACATATCTAAAGGAGAATTTGGTTATTAATTCAAGTTTTTTTAAACTGTAAATGAGTAGGAGAAAAATGGGTGAGATAATAACATCAGTGGCTATCTGATGGATAAATCCAATTCAGAAAATGTTTAGTTTAAATTCATTCAATTTACATTGATTGTGAAACAAGTTCTTATAACTTAGGTCGATCACTCTCGATTCTGCTTCCTGGATACATAACCAGTACTGGCGCCAAATGTGGATAAATGAAAGGTTGCAAGGCAGATCCCGCTACTCATAAGAATTGAGCCCTGTGAATATCAGAAGATATTATATTCATTCACAGCCAAAAACAAAGACAAACCATGGCAGTTTTTTAGATTATCTATAACTAGTAATGCAATAAATTGTTTCATTGGGTTTTATGCTTTTTTCAACAATATTTGAGGCATACTGCAATAATCAATCCACATATCCTTGTCCATGATATTCCATGCTCATAACTGTCCTAGTTTTTTGTTTCTAACTATTTTGTGTGAATCAAATACACTTCATTCCTTCATTTTCCTTTGCCCAAAAAAGCAGTAAAACCATATAAACCTGCAGTCACAAATAAGAACAACAAAAATAATGATGCGATAGAAAAGACAGTTTCAAGAATAAAAAGCAGGAAACGAATGATTTACTGAAAGACAAAACATAAAACACCACACTTTAGATGGCGCAAAATGTGCTAACAACGCTATCTAAGGTCTGCTATATGACTTAGCATACCACCTTAGCCCTACCTTGCAAATCCTGATTTTTTTTATTCAGATTCAGAGAATATAAACATTTGTACTATCAGTTTTTTTTTTAAACTTATTTGTTTTACATTGATTGTGACAGAAGCTTGACGCTTATTAAATTCATTCTCGATGACTGCTTCTTGGATACTGCACCAGTACTCGCCCGAGTTGTGGGTTAACCCCGACAATTCTCACCCCACCTAATGGGGATTTGAACATGGGACCCTCGGTACAAGAGGCCGACACTCTACCACTGTCGCCCACAGTACTATCAGACAAAGTATACATGAAGGTTTGTCTCCACCAGTAATGTGTGTAATATACAAAATTGAAAGAACATATTCAATATGTTTAACATCAAAGTACAGTGCAAAAGCATATATGATTGTGCTTTGTAACATGATTATAAGACTTTTTATAACAAAAGCAAGGGAATTTTAATCTTAACCTGGTGTTATAGATCTAAAACAGATAGCAAGTGTTACAGTTAGCCCCATTCCACTTTAACTCGATCTGCTTAACCGATTACCAAACAATAACGAAATTTGACCAGTTTGTTTCAGACGACCCTGGAAAATTTTGTGGGAAAAGGAGAAATTGCTTGTAACAAGCAATTTCTCCTTTTCCCACAATGTTTTCTGCCCTATCATTAGAATACATTTCAATTTCATTACATTTTGAAATTTTGTCTACAACCCTTTCGATATGGGACAGTCGAAAATTTGGCGTTTGGTAAAGGGTTAACTTACAAAAGTTCTTGGAACAACTGCACCATTTTCTCCTCTTAGTCTGTTCTGCTTTTGACAATACTTTCTCCAAGTATCCTCATTAAAACCATAGTTGAAGTAATCTGTAATGTCCGCACCTATAGAAAAAAAAGGATACAACATTTATCTCCTTCTCATTTTATCAATGCATTGAACATTGAGTATTCATTATGACAAATGTGTCAGTTAAAGAAAATCTCATTATATTTATTTAACATAGAGTATTTAAAATGTCAAATGCATAAGTAACAAGTTTTGGTTCAAATAAATCAAACAATTCAATATGGTCGAACTAAAAATACAAAAAAGCTCATTTTAATGGTAACCACAGAAGACTCCTGAACCAAGAAGACAAAAAAGTAATTTCTATAATTCTATTCATAATTGAAATATGTAGAATATTCAAATTTAGATAAATCACACAATTTCTTCTAGAGTAACCGGATAATAAGCCGTCTAAAATTAAATGATTCAGTGCCATATACATACAAGTACTTCACACCAGCAATGCTTTACACTTGATCAATGATAAGCCATAAAGTATCAAATTTACAAAGTTTTTTCCTCACCATTTGCATCAAGGCAAATCCATTGTACACAGATTATTGGGCCAGTGAATTACCAGTGAAGGACAATTGGATTATTTTTGTACTGAACCATCATAAATATTAACACTTGAGTCCTGTTGTAATGCTCCCGTCCGGAGACAGAAAATGAATCAGCGTTAAAATCGAACTGCTGTATAATGTGGATGTCCATCTGTGACAGACCTCTTGGAAAAAATCAGCTTTGTTTAATTAACCCATTACCAAACAATGATGACATTTAACCACTTTGATGCAGACTACTCTTCAAAACATTGTGGGAAAAGGAGAAATTGCTCGCTAAGAGCAATTTCTCATTTTCCCACAAAGTTTTCTGCTCAATCTGAAGAATATTTTTCAATTTCATCACATTTTGAAATGTCGTCTGCAATCTCTATCAATTTGGGACAGTCAAAAATGTGTCGTTTGGGAAAGGGTTACCTAATTTTTATCCAAACCACGCCTGCATAATTATTACAGTTGGAGTTAAAGCATAATTTTGCTGACAGCAGTCACTGATACACCTGTGCCAATCCACATTACTGTTTTTGCCTCAGACTGTAGAGTGCAATGATGAGGGTCTATGAGGAATATACTCTTACGGGGAGACTGATTTTCCTTCACAGGCTGTTTATTTTGCAAATCAACATGATTTTGAAAAAAAAAAAAACACCTTGGGGACATGGCAGACCCGTGTTATATTGAAGCTCGATTTATACCGGACTGCGCAGAAACAGGAATACAGTCTGTTTACTCACCTGGTTTTCTCCATGGTTTTTCCTCCTCCTGTAAAGAGTCCAGACTGAACTCGTACACACCGACACCATTAATCGTCCCCTCTGCATCGACATCCACACCTTTCACACCCGGAGTGGTTGTTGTTATCTTCTGGCCCACTAGAATATTGCAAATAATGTGATAGGTCTTATCAAGTACAACCAACCTTTATTCTCATTATCACTATATCAAACATTCACTGTAAGCCTATAGTATTTTATTTCTTTAAAGTTCCTGGACGTCATACAATAAAAATATATATATATGTAAAATATGAAAATGGCATATGTTATTCAGCTATGCTCCAAACAAATATTCATGATAAAAAAAGTAACATAAATCACTTTATAAGTGTAGATAATAACGGAAAAAAAACAATGGCATCACTAACTGAATGATACATTCACTAGTGACTATATGGTAATTAGTAGTCAAGCCCGTATACCCTGTTGTTCTTTCTGTGCAAGTTCAATGTATTGATTCAAAAGTGAGGTTTCACAAATATTTTATCATGAATCGCAAAGCATTATATTTTGAGGATTGGAAAGTGGAATACTGTGTTGTAAGCCGAACATTTGATAGCATGATCAAACATTAAAAATAAACTTTTTGAACTATGGCAAAAACTAATTCATCAATGTCCAAATTTAGAAGAGCTTGCAGGTATTTCTATGAAACCATTTAATTCATGAGTATCTGTTAAATAGGTCATGAGACAGTTAAAGGTGCTTGTTCACAGATGTGAGGAAATCTTAACTTAATTTCTTTAAAACTGTGCATCAGCTGCACTGTTGAATGATGCACACTGGAGAATAGCCATTGGAAGCAATTCCTTTTGTTTTTGCAATTTGTTTGTATTTAAGTTTTTAGAGCCTTTATACAATGAATTAATGTGTATTTACATCCAAAAGCCTTGAAACGATTTTTGAAATCTCACTTAAAGAATCTACATACTTATATTATATACTGATTCTTTTTGAAATCTCGCTTATAGAATCTACATACTTATATTATATACTGATTCTTTTTGAAATCTCGCTTATACAATCTACATACTTATATTATATACTGATTCTTTTTGAAATCTCGCTTATACAATCTACATACTTATATTATATACTGATTCTTTTTGAAATCTCGCTTATACAATCTACATACTTATATTATATACTGATTCTTCCTGAATTGGTTATACATTCAACAGCTACTTTTAATTGAATATCACCCAACAATAGACAAACTGTATTGTTTCAGCAACAATTAATCTCAAATTTTCTCAGCTGTGCAAAAAGCATCTTTAAATTAGTGAGTATTGGTAAATTAGTGCATATAAAGACAATTTAATGAGTATCAGTAAAATACTATATTGAATTGTATGTATAAGTATATATATGCATGCTGTCATGTGCTATAAAGGTGACTAAGCATATTTACCTGACACAACTGGTTGTTTCTGATATGTCCCTGGGGGCTTATATAAACCGGTACCTGTGCTATAAGGTAGAAAAAAGGGGAAAAATAAATAAGATGGTTTATAAACCCATTCAAAGTTCAGAAAGATTACAACCTCATGTTTAATTACTACTCAGAGAATTGTGCAGCAAAAATCATTCAAGTTAATGAATAGTGTGACAAACAGGACTACTTGAAAATATCTACTGATATACATTGACATCATCATGGTAGATTTCTAATCTTGTCAAGAATTAAAGCTTCTATTATGAAGTGCAAAACATTGTTTATATTGTAGGTAAATCCTTAAGGTAATTTGAATAGTGTAAGTTAACCCAGTGAAATGAAATTGTCCTGCCATATTTTTTTTTTCTTGTTTATAAGAAGGGTTTTTTCTTCACTTGAAAACAGACTGCCTAAAATCATATACAAATGACCATTAACTGTCATATGGTAGATTTGAACAGGTGTTAGCAATACCATAATTCAAAATTCATCACATCAGCTAAACAATTGTAAAACTTTGGGCATTATTCAAATGAAAATACAATTATGTTCTAGATTGTATCTTTGTTACCGTACGCACATTTCAAATGAAAATACAACTATATACTTCTAGATTATATCTATGTTATCTTACGCAGGTTATAACTATCAAAACTTGTTGACTTTGATATTTCAATAATATTGCTACAAAAAAAGAACTTGCCTAATATACATTAATCCACGATTGATAACAATTTCCAACTTTATGTATATTGAGACTAGTCAAAATTGAAATCAATGGCAGGTTGCCATTATTAACTTAAAAAACAAGAACACATACTTGATGTGATGTGAAACCAAAACATTGTGACAAAAAGAGAATTTCTTTCATTTGTGTTCTAATGGGGCATTATGATGCATTTATATCTGGGAAACCTTGAATAAATGTTCAAATATCAAACCCATCTGAATTGCTGTTGAAAATGATGTAAAAACCCACTAAATTTTCACATATTTTACTGTTTCATTTCTTTTTTCTAAATTATATTTCTATTCAATTTAAACAACACATCTTACATAATGCATGGTACAAAACAATTAAATTAATGTTACATTTACACTCTTCTATAGCTATAAATCAAATTGATTCAGCCGAGAAAAACTGTAAAGAATATCAAATAGCTATCTCCTGGTAAGACTGATTTAGCTGGAATACTTTATTATTATCTATTCCACTTACTTGTTTATAGGGAAAGCTTTAATATCTCCGATAGTAACTTGAACATCATCATCATCATCGTCGTCAGAGTCATCATCGTATTTTTCTTGGGTCTGGGCAGTGTCTTCACCTTCCTAAAATTTAATGAGACCCATTACAATAACAGATATTAATCTAACCCTTTACCAAACAATAACAACATTTAACCAGTTTGTTGCAGACAACTATTGAAAATTTTGTGGGAAAAGGAGAAATTGCTCTTAACAAGTAATTTCTCCTTTTTCCACAATGTTTTCTGTCCTACCAGAAGTTTAATTTTCAATTTCATCACATTTTGAAATGTAGTCTGCTAATTCTTTCAATTTGGGTCTGTCGAAACTTTGGCATTGATAAATGATTAATAAGTCTAGATAAAGAAGAAAAGATAAGAGCATGTTTACCTGTTGCTAACCTCATCCTGTTTTTCTGTTGCTCTTCAATCCTCTTCCCTGAGAACATTATCATTTTCTCAGAAAGGATGACTGCTATGAGTAACCACAAAGTAGGATTTGCCAGAATGGTTCTTAAATACTGCATGAGAATTCTGTTTGTCTCCCTATCTTATGAAAGGCAATGTTATCTTTTTCTAAACAATTATTTCAAACAAGAGATAAATTGTTTACATTGCTTTCTAGGACATCTGCCTAAATCTAGAGTAAATTTTTATTGAATGAAAGAATTAAAGAATAATAAGCTTCGTACCCCTTCTCCACCTCCTTCTGCAGTTGCAGGTTGTCTGGAAAATCAAAATGAATATGGTTAAATAATTGATCACAGATCTATGCAAGTACAAACAAATTGCGATAATCACGTAATACATGGGTGAAAGTTGTAAAAATAAAAAAGCGGGTCCAGGGCAGAGCCATAGTGGGGGGACCAGGGAGGCGAGGATTAATTGGGTCCAGGCAATGATTGCGGCCTCTCACCCCACCCCCCCATATTTTCTCATTGATTCACGGCAAATCTCAGAAATGACCCCTGGAGATTTTCATAAAACGGAAATCTGTTTTAAAACGGAAAACGTTCACCCATGCGTAATAGATATAATGCAGACATATGACCACTATTTGATTTATCTTATTGTAAGTCAATGAAAATCTGTGAATGAAGTAACTTTGCTTTTTTGGAAAAAACTCATTTCATGAAAAAATGTAACACATGCTTGCTCTAGATTAAGGTTTTCAAACATCTTAAAACATTTGAATATTTTTATTGTTTAGTTGTTGTATCTGAGTCTGAATATAAGTTAAAATGCTGAATCAAACATTCTAATGTATAGTTATAATGATTATCATTTTGTCAAGCATCCTTTGACTTTCTCAGCTGAATTATACAATATTCCTAAATTGCCATTGAATGTACATGTGCAAAATTTTCCACCAAAAGTCATTGGGCAGTAACTTGTCAATCTTCTTACTGGTAACTCAATTCATTGTTTGTGGGTGACTCTAGTAACTGTTGTACAATGAAAACATCTCCACGCTGTATAGGTACTGTGGTCATTTCTTACATGATAATTGTTAAGAACTCTTAAAATGTGCAGCCAAAAAACATGACTTCTTTAACTCTTCGGAGACAATGGTGCAGGGGTAGAGCGTCGGGCTCTTGTACCGAGGGTCCTGGGTTCGAATCCCCGTTAGGCGAGGTGAAATTTCCGGGACTAACCCACAAACTGGCATGATTACTGGTTTAGTTTCCAGGAAGCAGTCATCGAGAGTGGCTTTGAAAAAGCTTTAAGCTTCCTTCACAATCGATGTAAAACCAATATGGTGAACTAAGCCCTTGATAAAATGTGAACTTACCCTGTACCGGGAGGGGCCGGTTCTGACTCCTTATTTTCTCCATTTTCGGAATCTATAAACAAAGAAAAACTCCTAATTTATGTTTTAATCAAATCTTCATTTCAGATTATACATTTATGACAATGCACTTTTTATAAAAGATGCTTCATTTGTTTTAGTTTGTATCAAATCTTACAACTGCTAATTTATGCACATTCCAAACCCAATGTTGCTCACTCAGGGTTTTCCCTAAGAGGCGGCTGCAGGCAGATTTGAGTGCCTCAAATCCTTTTCTGACTGGCTCAAACTTGCCCGGCCGATGGTAAAAAATACATCAATAGTACCTCCTGTAAAGAGGTCAAAATCATTTTCGGCCCACTGGCCCAAAGACACCCTTGCCTCCTAAAACGTTCTTCTGGCCTTCTACTCAAATCCTTTTAAGGAAAACCCTGCTTACTGAACAATCAACCAATCTGCAAGCATAATAGCCAATCAGAAAAAACCAATTCAATCTTTGACACCTGGCCCTAGTCTGGGTTAAACACACAGACAGGGACCCCAGGCCAGGGTACTTAGAAAGGTGATTTTTTTAAGCTTATGTAACGATTGTTGAATGTTTATCCAAATTAGGGAACCTAATACATCATTTTAGAGAACATGCTGGTATATATGTAGACAACACCATGGCTTTTTTTCTTCCAATTTGGAAGAGACCCCAGCCTGTTGATTTTGGGAAATGTTATCGCTGAAATTGCTGAATTGTGAAGCCTAAAAGCTGGTATGACTTTGAGTTTTTGGGAAAACTGCATGATTTTAAAGAAATTTCCAATTGGGAAGGTGCCTTTCATGGGAGTCTGGCATATAACGAAAAAAAAAGCCTTGAACACACAGGGCATTTTTCAGTTATATAACAGGGGCCTATTAAAGGCACCTTCCCAATTGGAAATTTATTTAAAGGAAAAAAGCTCTGACACAACCGCTCAGTTGATGACAGTGGTTTTCACTGATCCAATGTGTTTGTGTCTTTCAGCGGTTCATTTACTCGTTTCTTTACATTGGAGGCAGTAGTGGGATTAAGACTTCTCCTTCTGTCGGAGTTGACTTTCCCACGTATTTCCCAAGGGCCAAATCTCGGAATGAGTCTACTTGGAGTTGGGAGTTGTGTAACATTTAATTGAATGTTGGTATAAATATAGACAACACAATTGCCCAGTGTACGACAGATAGGATGTGCTTGTGTCTTTGAGAGGTTCGTTTGGTCGGTTTGTTACACTTAGAGCTCAGTCTGGTAATGAGAGCTTTTGTCTGTGACACATTGTATGAACGCCACAGTAATTCAACACTGACCGATTTCGTCTAACTGCAGTCATTAAAAATGAATGATGCAAGTAACAAACGATGCATTTTGGCAATTAATATCAGGACGATACACTTTTGACTTTGTTGTTTATTTTGTATCGATTGCACGAAAACACATGACAATACAACTAATTTTGCAAAATATGTGGTAAAACATTTCATGTTTTTATGGTCCGATGCACTGAGCAATAAAGATAAAATTTCTTATTCTTACCACCGTAAAGCCATGCTTCGTCATCCTCGGCACCACCAGTTCCTGTGTTTGGTTTTAAAACCGTTAGAGCGGCCATCTTTGGCACTTTTTAGCCGAATGTTCGTATTAGAAGAATCTGTCACAGAAATCAAATTATTTATGAAAATTACGTGTTAACTGTTACAATTCTGCAGAAATATATTTGAATTCATTGGATAGAAATATGATTTATTGCCTTTATATCATTTCAAAAATAATTTCCGAACATTTTAATACACGGTGATGTCGTTCGTTTTATTTCAGCGTGAGAAACGAGTTTACAGGGTTGACAGTACAACATAACCTTTCCCTGTTTTTGATTACATTTAGACAGGTAACCTATAGGAGCAAATGCAAAGGTCTGAATCGATACAACATATGTATTCCCCGTTTGCATGCCCTTCTGATTGAATAGATCTTGACTGTTTTCGAAAAAAAGAACACAATGTATTTAACTAGTTAATGTTTTGAAAGTTCTTAATCAAATTTATCCCCAAAACATTTAAATTGAACCCTTGAGACTGTCACAGGTGCTTGACACAATCTTCTGTAATATTGAAATATATGTCATTTTAACGTTACTTTATAAGAGATCAGTCACAAAATGAATTTGGGGAAAAGGGACTTGCTCAATGAACTGTTCTCTATGAGTAAAGGTTAAACATGCATGGATTGATTAAAAATAGGATGAATTCACAACTGCGAGAAAAATATTTCGATAAATTTCAATAACAATGGAAATATGGGTCTTCAAATGGTGCAACAGAATTTTTTACGCAAATGGCCACCGTTAAATGAATGGTTCGAAAGTTTGACGTGACGGGAGATATTGCCCGATACAAAGATTTCTCAATATTTTCTTATCACGTCAAATTAGTTTGACTATCACCTGTCAGTGCTTTTATGGCAAGGCTGGTTTATAAATATATCCAGAAACTCCTTGTGCACCTCGCTAGCGTCACATGATGAGAGCGGATATCCTTTTCCAAAGACGATGATATCTTAAAGCTGTTCACACAATCTGATGGTTTCAAATACTGCTTCTGACTATTTCAATGATGAAACTTTAACTTTACAAGTGGAATTGGTCTTTAATTTTTCCTATTTTAATAGTTTTACCTAAAGAAGAAATAATGAATAATCAATAGGAGAAAAATTATCTTGCGCTGCTTTCTATTTTGTTTGAGGCTGTTTTCAACTATTACTCAGGTGGATCACTGCAAAAGTTTTCATGTGTACTCAGCATGGGCTCTACATTAAATTTTGTGTGCATTTTTTTCCCAAGACCGGTCATATGTTTATGCTTTTTATTTATTATCAAATTGGACTAGTTAAAAAATCTCGATTTGGGCTAGAACTGAGATTTTGACAGAGATTTATCTAACTGAATTAATAAAAAACAGCATTATTTTGGACAGGTCAGAAAAGACCATAGCTTGAGGGTTCAATGCAAGGCTATAGCAAGTGCTTCACAAACATAAGGCACTTACTTTAGTATTGCACTGAACCCTCAAGGCTGTAGTCCTTCACAAAATTGAAGGGTTTGAAGTCTTGTATTGAACCTTTAGTAGAGATTGAAAGATAAATAATTTGATGCATATGTTTTCAGGAACACAATGGCTTCACTGTATCGCCATCATCTCATGAACAGATTAAGAATGTTTGCTATAAGTCCTCTAACAACAAGCCATATTTCATCAGATTGGGTATTGGAGCATTCAAGGTTGTATCATGGCAAAGTCAACAAACTTCATCAAAGAAGGTGGAACTATCATCCTTTGAGTGTTAGATTGTATCCTTTAATTTCGACTAATTTCACTCGAGCAAATAACATGCATTCAGCAAATGCATTGTTGAAGAAACATGATTTGAATGATATCAAAGAGGAACATCTTGAGCTTGTGAATATTTTCTCTCCAAACGAGACATTGTTGGCTGAAGGAATACCACTGGTGTACCTGGATAAAATTTGCGACTGTTTCCAATGTTTCACATATGCTGTGTTTGATTCAAACACAGCTCCTCAGAATCACAGAAGCTTTAGACTGGTGAGAAAAGATGACCCAGATATCAGTGAAGCAGCAGAGGAGAAGCATGTGAGACGGGTAAAGATCGTATCCAATCATGAGCTGAAGTCAATTGAAAAGTTACAGACAATTGTTGTGGAAGATGGGGTTGCAGCACTGACATTGAAACCAAGAGGATCCCAACCCAGTGTAAGTTATTCCATTTGGTATAGACATGGGTGAAGAGGTGGCAGGTCTTTCATGCGGATAGTAAATTTCAAAAGATGTAATTAATCTTACCATTCAGCTGTATTTGAAAGATTATCTTATTTTGCATCCTAATTTCAAGTATAAATATTTAATAAGTTAACGAAACTGTAGGAATAAAGTGAGCCTGCTTGGTCTAGACATGGGAAAACAGAGTGCAGGTCTTTCATGCCGATAGTAAATTTCAAAAGATGTAATTAAACTTACCATTCATATGTATTTGAAAGATTTTCTTATTTTGTGTCCTAATTTCAAGTATGAATATTTAATAAGTTAACAAAATTGTCGGAATAAAGTAAGCCCGCTTGGTTTAGACATGGGAAAACAGAGTGAAGGTCTTTCAGGCCGTTCCCATATAGCATTTCAAATAATTTTAATTAACCTTGCAATTCTATGTTTTTGAAAGACTATCTTATTTTGTGTCCCAATTTTAAGTACGAATATTTCATTTGTATTTTCGTTTTTCATAACCAGTACTTACACAGTGTCTTTTCTGACCAAAGGGGAAAGGCTAGGGGAGGCTATGGGGCGAAAAAATGAGACATTTGTAGTAATTCGTTTTTGTAATATGTTTTGGGTTTTCCGTATAAATTATGTTTGCTTTTTCTTTTTAAGTTGAATTAGTTAGAGAAGTCATAGGCAATAGGTGGGTGATTCATGATTTTCATCTGTTTAAAAGACTTGCGATTGAATGTAACTCATTAAACTTACTGAACCTTCTAAGCCTAATGTATCTATCTCCTTGGTTTATTTTACCTTCTTAGCCTAATTTATCCATTTTCTTTTGTTGATTTTTAACAGAAGAAGATGCCAGATCTAGAGCAGTATGTTAAAAACGAGATGAGACACATATGCAGCTTCCATTTCAAAGAAGGCAACAATACACAACAAATCTTCACATTAAACCGTGCTAAAGAAGACGATGCGTTCTACAAGAGGATATTCAGTCTTGTCTTTAATCGTGAAAAGGAGGAGGTTAATATGTTGATAGACTATTATAATACAGTGAAGTCATTTTCATCCAAATCAAAGTGACTGACTTTTTATGTTTTTTCATAGTGGTTTATTCTAATGCATCTTCAATAAAATGATTAAGAAACCTTTAACCCTTTACCAAACATCAAATTTTCGATAGTCCTAAATTGAAAAATGTAACTAAATTGGAAATTAATCTTCTGTTAGGGCAGAAAACATTGTGGGAAAAGGAGTAATTGCATAATATGAGCAATTTCTCCTTTTCCCACATTGTTTTCCAAAGTTGTCTGCAACAAAGTGGTTTAATGTCGTCATTGTTTGGTAAAGAAAAACTATGAAATTGTTTGTTATATATCCAACATCAATAAATAAATGTGTTAATTCAAACTTCAAGTTCATAGATCTAGTTGTTTATTTATTCTGTTGCAAGCTCTAACTTGGACCAGACATAAAATGTCATATAAAGAAATTTGGTAGATTATTTTATGCTTGAAAATTACCATAACTTGGAAAAACCAACATTAAACATGCTTGTTCACAGATATATGAAGAAATTTGGTAGTTCAAAATCAATTTGTTTTAAACTGCACAACAACTGTACTGTTATATGATATACAGATAATTTTTAATCCTTTTAAATGTGTACACAGTGAATTAACACTCATTTTGAGAGATCTACTGCATACAGACTGTTCATAATTAGAGAAATTGACACTTCCTGAATTAATTACGGGCACTTTTTCATGTCATATTTTTTTCCATATAAGCAATGAAAAATCACAAACTTCTGTTTGTCCCACTCCCACAAACATTTATGTAATTTTGTGGATTGTCCTAGTTGACAGCAACTGCAGATAACAGTTGGAGAGTTTATGATAAAACATTCTTTTTTTTTAAGGTAGAATACCCATAATCCATAATTTTGAAACATTTTCTTTCCTGGAATTTCTTTGGTCAGACTCAATATACCTCAGTCTGAGCCGCAACTATTCACATTAAACCGAATAGTTCCATCCCCGACCAATGTACACCCAGAACAACCGATGGCATCTGACAAAAGAAAATGTTTCAAAATAGGGGATGATGGGTATTCTACCTTCAAGGAAATTGAGCGATGTCTCCCATGCAGTTTCTTAATAATAAATGAAATTAAAGGTACTTTTTCACCGATGTGAGGAAATTAAGAGGCCAACTTACTTTCTTTAAAACTGCACAGCAGTTGTACAACATTGTAATTTTTGTATGGTGTGAAACACCATGTCAACAATTTTTCAGTTATGTACTGGCTTTCCTGGATCCAGCAGTACTATGCTAGGGCTTGCACTGTTGTACGATATACACTGGAGAATAGCCATTGGTAGCAAAATCAGTTTGTGTTAGATATCTTAAAGTCTTTATACAATAAATTAACATGCACTTAAATCAAAACCATCTACAAGCTTATCAACAGTAAGTATTTATATAAGTTGACATTTCCTGAATTAATTATGCTTTATCTAGCTACTTTTAATACAAGAATTTTTAACATAACATTAAATGTAATATTAGGAATGAACAAAAAATACTTTAAAGTCACTGTGAAGCTGATGGCAAATTTTATAATTAAATAAACAATGTGTTACAAAGGGAAACAATTCTTGAACACGTTATTGTGAAATATGGACCGATCCAGTTTTGAGCTAAGATGAGGGTGTACCAAGGTACATGCAGTACTACTGTTACAATTAAACAAATTCTTTATATTGGGTACTCACTAGCTAGCCCTTATAGTGCTGGAACCGACCTCATGCTTACGCAAACAGGTTAGATCCAGGCCAGCCCCCAAGTAAATTGGCAGCTGGCCTATGATCTAACCTGTTAGCTACACTGAGTGTATTTCAGATATTTAAGGTTTTGGAAAGCAGAAAGCACAAAAATATATCTTAAGAAAATTACCCAGCATTCTAAGGGTTAAAATCTTCCTCAGATAAATGGTACCCACAAGGTGAGGGTGAATATGCCTCCTATTGGAACTTCTGGCTTATTCATGTCATCAGTCTTCATTGTTGCTGCTATCAACCCTTAAAATGCTGCATAATTTTCTACTTATAGATTTTTGTGTCGTCTACTTTCCAAAACCTTAAATACCTGGTATCTGCTTGATTTTGATGAGGAAAGATACTCAGAGTAGCAAACAGTTTTGATCATAGGCCAGCCGCCAATTTACTTGGGTGCTGGCCTGGATACAACCTGTTTGCATAAGGATGAAGTTGGTTCCAGCACTATATGGGTAAACAATGGGAAGATCTGCAGTAAGTTCTTAACCTCAATGAAGGGCTCTTTTAAGCCTTGTACTAGCTTCTTGTTGAATGAACACAGCAAATAAAAAAATGACAAGCTGCTTGAAATAGCCCATTTCCCATGTTAAGCATCAACACTATCAGTTAATAGCATCTTGAAGTATAGAATGACACATTTTATTACGTAGATAGAGGTTTGTTTGTGTATTTACAGACAAAATATACAAAAGATTAAAAAAAACAACATCATGAAATTGTTTATTTATTTCACCTTTTCAACACCATTAATTTCATACTCAGTGCAAGATGCAAATATCCATGCATTCCTATTAGTAATGTTGACATTTCCTCCTTGACAATGACGACATTTATATGGAATATCAACCCATTCTAGCAACAGTAAGAAAAAGAGAAAAAGATGGGCATCTTACACATTTTCATTAAGAATGTAAATGTTATCAGACTTTGTGTTCAAACTTGGTACTTCGGTTAAGTTCAGTATCATACCAATACCCACTTTATCGAGAGTTCAATGCAAAACTGTAGTACATGTTAATGCTTCATGTTAGGGAAGTACTTACTATAGTCCTGAATTGAACCCTAGAACTAGAAAGCATCCTTTTGATATTTGCACAAATTAACTTGGATTATAATATCTCGGTACGTGAATTTAACAAAATATTATCAAGAAGGAAGACAATGTCTTCATGGACTGTTCCTTGCCAGTTACACAGGCTGATAAGGGCAATATTAACATAAGAATCTTGACTCAACATTTAGCTGCTATCCAAAATACAGGTACATAAACTTGACTCACAAAATGAGAGGTAACCTTTCAGGCACATTTGCTGCCTCATTCAATCTTAACATTTTTTGAAAAGTGTCATTTTACATTCAAAACACAATTTGTCAATGTAATTATGGATTTCGTTAAGGCCCTTTACTTAACAATTGGGTATTTAATGGACCTGCAGTAGACGGTCATAAAATTATTTTGGAAACATGAGTAATTTGTCATATTCAAATAAGATTTCTGTTCTTAAAATCCTCTACTGCTGCTTATTAAACAGGTACATACGTTGACAGTAAGAAAGGTTAAAAAACCTTGATTGTATTTTGTGTCAAGGAAAAACAGTTTGCTGTTGTTTCTGAAAAATTGTTGTTAAATATACATTAAAAGATAAACAAAAATGGAAATACACATCTTGGACGACACACAACACACACACATATCGATGGTTCAATGCAATACTATAGTAAGTGCTTCATGTTTATGAAGCACTTACTACAGTCTTGCATCGAACCCACAATATATAATTATTTCTGACAACAAAAGAAAAAAACTTGAATAATAAAACTGTACAAATATTTTCTGATTTACATACAATGATAATCTCTAAGTCTTCTCAAGAAATAATTTCCACACTAGTTTGTGATATTTTCTCCGAAAAGGTATCATCAAAGCACACAACTTTTACAACATGTTATGACTGACATCCATGCTTTTCTTATCCTATTTATTCCTTGGAACACATTCTAATGTATTCAAAGAAGAAAACAAGCAATATAACAATTTCTCTTGGTAAATTATACTTTTGTAACAGTTAAATAAGACATTAGAAAAAAGATTTGTTTTAGCATCTCTATATTTGCCAGCTTTTTAATCATCTTTGCAACAGGAAACACTTCAAAACATAATGAAAAAAAAAACCTCTCATGGGCAAGACGTTTTCCATAATAATATTGATTAACAATCAAAAATGCAACTCTTCTCAAGATTTTCCCCTATCCTTCATTTTGATAATTGGCATTCAATCCATTTGACTGCATACTA
The DNA here is from genome assembly GCA_947846245.1 of Cerastoderma edule. Classification (NCBI taxonomy): domain Eukaryota; kingdom Metazoa; phylum Mollusca; class Bivalvia; order Cardiida; family Cardiidae; genus Cerastoderma; species Cerastoderma edule. The sequence continues at coordinate 19,214,120 of OX401408.1, forward strand.
GTATTAAAAAAGGGCAAGCTCTTATCAAACAACTATATACAGTGTTCTTCTTGTGGAGACTTCACTCTTGGACAGACTTTCAATTGTTGCTTGCTGATTTCTTGCAAATGTGAAAAACACTACTAACACAAGTTTTACACTTTCCCAAACAATAATGACATTTGACGACTTTGTTGCAGACGACTTCAGAAAACCTTGTGGGTAAAGGAGAAATTGCTCGTAACAAGCAATTTCTCCTTTTCCCACAATGTTTTCTGCCCTATCGGAAGATTATTTTCCAATTTCATCATATTTTGAAATGTCGTCTGCAAACTCTTTCAATTTGGGAAAGTCGAATTTGTTGTTTGAGAAAGGGTTATGCTCTCTATGGATGATGGCATCAATACAAAGTTATCCCTTTCACTGATTCACTTGAGGCGCTAGTCTTGAAACAACAGCTATACTCTTCAGAAACACATTTCGTACAAACTGTGGGCAGGAGGGCTTGCTGCTCACATATTCCACTGTCATTCGCAACTCAGAAAACAGGGTTCTGAAAAATATAAGACTCAAGTAAATTTTGTAATCTAAGTTCTCTCCTTTGTATTAGAAATGCACATTTATTAGGCAGTTTGAGTACAAGCTAGCTAAAATGCAAGGATATGATGCAAATCTTCTTTTGCAAGGACTTTCAATAGTCTTGATTAAGTCCTTATAGCAATTTACAGACTAAGATGATTTCTCCCTCGAAACAAAAAATCGTTTGTTTACCTTGACTGATATCAAACATTATTAAGTTTTGCCTTTAGCAGCTGATTCAGAAAGCAAGTCTTGAAAAAGTTGAATGTTGTTTTTGGTTTTCACAATGAAAATTTAATTTTTCAAACTTTTGACCCTAGCCTGCTGATGCTTTCAAGAAACTGTTCAGGGTTTAATGAAGTGTTAAATATTTTTCAATTACTTAACAGCTCTCCTGAAATTCACCTGTACTAGGCTAAGACCCTAAAGTCTCTAGCCATAGGACATGTTGATGATTTCTGACAATTCTCTGTTTCTGTATGGGAAAACAGGTTTAACCAATTAGTGGGAAGGCTTTCTATATTTCATTGAAAGTGGGGTATATTATATTCTTACCTGCAGTAGGGATTTCTACGAGAGGAATATCTTAATGTAAGGAATCTGTAGTACACAAAAGGATGGAATATGCTTGACTTTCCACTGAAATTAAAAGAAAACTTGGTGGTTTAACCCTTTCCCAAACAACAAATTTGACTGTCCCAAATTGAAAGAGTTTGCAGACGACGTTTCAGAATATGATGAAATCGGAAAATAATCTTCTGATAGGGCAGAATACATTGTGGGAAAAGGAGAAATTGCTCGTTACAAGCAATTTCTCCTTTTCCCTCAATGTTTTCTAAAGTCGTCTGCAACAAAGAGGTCAAATGTTGTCATTGTTTGGGAAAGGGTTAATACACATTTTAAAATCAAACTAAACACAATTCAAGGATCTGCTTTTTAGAGCCAATGACCAAACACAAAATAAACTGTAATGATGTTTTATATGTTTCATTTAATGTATCAGCTGACAACTTACTTGATACATCTTCATACTTCACATTTTGAAATATCAAGAGGATAGTTCCAAAATTTTGACCATTGTCCCTCTGAAGAATGTTTAAAAGAAAGATATGACCCACACTGAAAGGCTGACACAAACTTAATATTGTCGTCCTGAATTTACTACTAACACAGAAACATACTAATATAATTGCAGGCTAAATTCATTTGTACATGCAATACCGAACCTACACAAATTATCTAGCCTTCATCGAAAACACATTAATGATTCAAACAATTCTCTTTTTGTTTTAGTCTACTGTTGATCCTTTGCTGAAGTTGTGCTAATCAATACTCTGTAATAGACTCTACATGCATTAATTTTTTACAAATCGTTGTGACAAAGGATAAATATCTGCTAATTTGTCATCATGACACACTGGTTTTTACCAAATGTCAAAATTTGTCTTACAATGTTTTGTTATCTGCCATAGCTTTCATTTTGTACTAGACAAAGAGTTCCATTGGAAGAATGGTTTAACCTCTAGAGCTGGAACCGACTTCATGCTTATGAAAACAGGTTAGATCCAGGCCGGCTGCCAAGTAAATTGGCGGCTGGCCTGTGATTTAACATGTTTGCTACTCTGGGTATCTTTCCTCAGGAAAATTAACAGATATTTAAGGTTTTGGAAAGCAGACTACACAAAAATATATTTTAAGAAAATTACCCAGCTTTCTAAAAGTTAAAGTAGCCATTTCTCTCAATCCATTTCTTCATATGAAATATTCTAACGTATTGAATTACTTTTTTAAGTAATTGCAAATATTAATTGTATACTATAAACTACAAGAAATAACCCATCATTCTAAGGGTTTAAAAGCATATACATGCAGTAGGGCTATAGGCAGAGTAAAACTCTTACCTGATTGTCATAAAGATAAGGGCTGGCATGAGGAAAATCTCAGAGCAAGCAATAAAACGAAGTACACTGACTTGCTGGGCCTGCAGTTTAGCAATGAGGTTTCGAACTATCATCACAGAGTTGGGGCCAATTATCTGAAACGTAAGAAAAAACCCTACAACAAGTCATTGAATGCACAATCTAAAACCTTTGCACGCAATTCTTACCTTAAATTTTGAAGAAGACACTGTAACATTTTAGAAAACCATTAAATCTATTGTTGAAGTATGTTAACCCTTACAATTCTGGAACCAACATCATGCTTATGCAAACGGTTAGATCCTATTCCAGGCAAGCTGCCAAGTAAATTGGCGCCTGTCCTGTGATCTAACCTGTTTGCTATTCTGAGTATCTTTCCTCATTGAAACTAAGCAGATATTAAAGGTTTTGGAAAGCAGAAGACACAAAAAAAACCTACTCTTCCAAGCTCTATTTGAGTGATTCTCTTAAGCACGCTGCTTGCCTACTTTAGGCAAAATCTTGGTGTATGGTGTTTAACATCACATCAACAATTTTTCAGTTATGTAACGGCTATCCTGGATGCACCAGTACTAGGCTAGGGCTCTGAAGTGACTTGCCAAAGGTCATTCCCATAAAACAAGGTGTGTAAAAATCTCCAAGGCAGAAAAAGATATCTACACTTTTACACATTGGTCATACTGTACTTACGTTCAGGACGTTCTTTGTATAGGTGCAAGCATGAAGAAGGGCAAACAGGAAAATTGGAACCAAAACCACTGTTCGAAGTTAAGGATGCATTGTGTAGAAATGAGCTATAGCATTTCCATAATGAAAAAATAACAAAAACATGTTCAATTGGGTGTTTTTTCAATATGTTTGACTGTTATAACAATGTAACAACACTTTCATAAGATCATATCTTTTCTTAAGATTTCATTCCTGGAGACCTGGTGAATGCCATGCTTTAAAATTCATGAAATCCTAGTAATGATAATGCAAATCATATCCACATTTAAAAAATATGTTAAATATTCAATATTAAAAAAAAAAAAAAAAGCGAGTCTGTCAAACTGTATCATTGTTTCAGCCCGCTTTAAATATAGGACAGAGGTGATATATGTTGTTTTGTTTGTATTGATTTTGACATAGTTTGCAGTTATATTGTGATGGTTGGCTCAACATGGATGAAGGAAGACCCCTTTCTTAACTTCACATAATCGTCGGCCAGAACATGTTAAATGATCAGCACTCTGTCAGCAAGAAGACTAACTCACATCAAAATTTAAAGCTCATGGAACCATAGTTTGTGTTTTAAAAAAGTAAAAAGTGTTCTTGATCACAATTTATATAACCACTTTTGTATATTCTATGCCACATAACAACATTATCTTGCTGTAATAAATTACGATCCAATATGAGGGTATTGGCAGATAACTATGATATCATAACAAGGATACTGGTGATAGGATAGCTGTTTAGGAAGATGATGCTAAACAACAAGTAGTGACAGCTGTCCTCTGCAAACAGCAATGCCATAAACACCCGACTAAACTGGAAGTTGGGTAGTCGCTGGTGGAGTCGAAGCGCGCTGGTTGCAGCATTGCTAATCAAAGCTCTCTGGTAGTGGGTATATGGGCTTCCACTTAAAAGAACAAATAAAGTTAACATGTTCAGAATATGTTACTCAGAGAGAAATCCGGTTTATTTAGTTTTTCATTCAGAATTCCAATTGCACTAGTCTTAAGTATACATATACATGTATAAGTAGAAGAAAACATGAATAAGATAAAAAAGCATTTTTCATTTGAAATAAATATAGAAGCATTGTTAAGGGAGGAAAAACTAGTTCTGTTTCATCTATTCTATATTTATTCATTTTGAAGTTTATTGACCCAATGGTTTTAACAAATGGAACACCTGCGATATCAACGAAACAATCAAAATCTTTAAACAAAAAATACTGACAAAAGAAAGTTCTAGCAGCATCAAACACAATCTTAAAACAAAATAAATTTTAAATATGCTTGGCTTGCTTATCATGTGTGTGCTCAAAACACAGAACTTTGCACGCCTACACATTGATGACAGTTGGTTCGGAAATGACAAGTTCAGAAAAAAAAAAAAAATAGAGTAATAGAAAATTGAAGGTTTAGGAAAATTAGTTTATAGACCAATATTGTGAGAACAACAAACTAATTGGGTAACCTGTCTGAAACAGTTAAATTGCTAATTATTTACAGTTAAAAGAATAATCAATATCATAATTATTGTATAATGCATTAAAACACTAAAATCATTTAATTGAAGAAGGAACTGTTAAATCTATATCATTATTAGTATGTTTTTAAGGAAAAGTTAAAACACAATAACAAATTTTATTGATAAAATTAGCATTAAAAATTATATAAGTACATTGTTTAGTTTTAAAACAAATCAATTTTATTTACACATCTCCCTCCAAAAACTGGATAAGAATATATGAACAATGAACTATACTTACCCAAAGAAAGGCAACAAGAACATTATGCTACTGACGACTGTAAAAAACCTGGTCATCCACAAGCCAGCTTCAACTTTATTACTCATTAAGTAACCCTGAAATTATCAAAAAATGAAACATAGACCTTTTTCATATATATTGGATTTCTGTTCACTCATTGCTTCTGTAACGTGTATCGGGTCCCTCTCTGAATAAAGCCTGCATGGGTCACCCATCCAGGTACTAACCACTTAGTATGTTGGTTAACATCGAGAGGATGCCAACCACTCTACCGAATCACCCATAAAAGCCGGCTTTCACAGCGAGACTGTAGAAGTAGTATTTATACATAAACTTTTTCACCTATCTCTTGACTTCTTCCCGAAGTCACAAATGTCACAACGACATACATGGGCAGTTACCGACTTTTTACAATTCAAGAAGGTACTAATACCACTATTAACACTACCTCAAAGCAGAAACAAGGATCGAGAACATGAGACGAACAATTAAGGGTACAGGAATGATGGTGATATCAAACCAAATCCCACCTCAGCCACTTATTTTTTACCGTGTATCGGGTCCATCTTAGAGTAAAGCCATCATGGGTCACCCATTCAGCTACTAACCACTTAACATCGAGAGGATGCCAACCACTCTACCGAATCACCCATAAAAGCCGGCTTCCACAGCGAGACTGTAGAAGTAGTATTTATACATAAACCCTATTATCGTCACACTTCATGATATTGCGCTATAATGAATGTGAAAGAAAACAAGACATGTACTTGAACACTACCCACTTGAATCAAAATAGTTTCTAGCAGGGCCTTTTTCCTTTCCATTCTTGGAAAACTCTAAACAGCTTTCTGTCTAGGCGTAATAGTAAGTCTTATGAGAAAATTCCTACTTCGCAGATATTGTTTTCAAAAACAAATGAAGCAACCTAATTGAGAAGTTGAAAAAGAGGAAGGAGTTGTTTAAAGCTAGCAGATTCATTTTGTGACAATATTATTGTCCGCTAAAGATTATAAGATTGATTTGTCACAAAATATTAACTAAACAGAAGACAAACCATCACTGTATTCTGCTGAGGTGGTGGTGGCTGATTTGGTGAAGAGGTTTGGGCATTTTCTTGTCCTGTTGTGTCAGCCATGACTCTTCTGTTATTCCTAAATCAATGAAGAAATGACAAACAAAGTGAAACTTTAAAGTAGAATGTTGTAAGAAATGTTCGAAAAATTCAACTTAGCCAGGGAAAAGGTTTATAAATAAAATATGTAAGAACTTCAAATAAAGGAAAAGAATCACCTGCCATATGCAATGATATTGTCAAATACTTTTAAAATATGTCATCAAGATGACATTAATCTCTTAGCCATTGAATTTATGATAATTCTGATCCTTGTCCGTCTTTTAGTAATGTCCGATTAGAACATACAGTTACCAGATTCTAGATATAAGATCAAGTTCAAGCATCTGGTCAGGTACAACTTTTATCGATCAACAGAAATACACAGCAAGAGATAGTTCATTAATGAGAGTGGTTATTTTTTGACACACTTACACGTAGAATTGAAAAATTTACCGTGCCGATCGCGTTTAGAAGAATCACTTTTTAGCTCTTCACAAGGTTTGGTTCCCACTTCCGGTCGATCTTTTTTAGACCCATACAAGTTTCTTAACCCTTTACCAGATTCTGCCTTTACCAAACACCAAATTTTCGACAGTCCCAAATTGAAAGTATTTGCAGACAACATCTTAAAATGTGATAAAACTGGAAAATAATCTTCTGAAATGCCAGAAAACATTGTGCTCGTTTGGAGCAATTTCTTCTTTTCCCACAATGATTTCCAGAGTCGTCTGTAACAAAGTGGTCAGCAGTCGTTATTTTTGGGTAATGTATTAAAGTACTCTTGCAGCAAAACGATTACATCATGAATTATTTGTAGACTGGTCCAAACTGAGAGCATCAATTCAATACGCGACAATGATCGCTATAGAAAGTTAAAAAAATATTTTAGGTAGCAGGGGCATAGCTTAAAAATGAATTTGTAGAGTACACGTTTTGCTAGGGCGGTCCGGGGCATGGTCCCCCAAGTCAAAAATACAATCTGAAATCGCCCAGGTGCGCTCTGGCATGTATTTTAGATCACAAAAATATATTTTGTTAAAGCAGATTATAGTGTTCCTTCTGTTGCGTTTTTGAGTTTTTATTTTTTTGCTTCCCGAAAGAAAAGTGTAGACACGTGCCTAAAGGAAGCTACGCCAATTGGTAGACTAGTACTAGTACTAGATCTACTCAAAACCCGTTTCCTGAAATATTGACGACGATTTCAAAACGCTTTGTACTGCAAGCACCATTTTGCCAGGAAGAATTACAGAAGACTAAAAAAAAAACACCCAACATGCAAGTTGCAACCTCATTCACTAAGAAAAGGGATTTCGTATTAGCCCGCAATCGACGCGCTACTTCTATGGCATTTAATTTGAAGAAATGCCATTGCGGACATTTTAACAAGATTAGTTTAACAAGACTGATCGTCACAATATAAGGCAAAAACTTGCAAGTATGTCCCTCATAACATGACAGGTAGATAGAATGAGGATATTTGAGTCATATGTAGGCCTACTTTCTAAACCTTTACCGAACGCCAAATTTTCGACTGTTCAAATTGAAAGAGTTGAAACAACTGGAACACTGGGCCAATTTGTGGGGAATGAACTTTAACGCGAAAAAGTGCTACATACTAAGCGTACGTCAACGCTCATCGTTCTTTTATGAACTGGATAATACTATTCTTCAACAAGTGGATACCAACCCGTACTTGGGACTAACTATATCACAGGATTTAACCTGGGAGACTCATATCAATAACATTTGTAAAAAGGCAAACTCAACCTTGGGATTTTTGAAACGTAACCTGAAAAACTGTGCATTAGAGTCAAGAAAACTAGCATATATTTCATTAGTTCGATCCTCCCTAGAATACGGAGCCATTATATGGGATCCTTACTATACAAAGGACATCAATGCCATAGAAAAGATACAACGCCATGCCGCGAGATTTATTATGAAAGACTATCGCTCAAGAGATGAGGGATGCGTTACAAGGATGCTGGAAAGCCTTGATCTTGACAACCTCCAGCACCGCAGAAAGCAAGCCAGGTTAGTCTTCCTGTACAAGATCATCCGGGGTATGGTGACGGCAATCAATAAATTGAGCTATCTAAAACCCATAAGAAATAAGAGACAGATAAAACCTAAACAGTTCAAAGACAGTGTTACATCAAATATCGTCACTAAATTTGCTAACAACCACCAAGAATGTTTTATAGTCAACAGTGCTAATACAGAAAAATATAAAAACTCTTTTTTCATTAAGGCAGTGCAGGAATGGAATAAATTGCCAGAACAAGTGGCATGTGCTAAGACAGTGGAGGGCTTCAAATCCGCCCTCACACATCACTACTAAGTGATCATAGACACCCCCGTCGTTATATGCCAGAAGTGGTTTCTACGACGTACTTATACAGATACTGATACAGAAGAGTTTGCCGACAACATTCTAAAATGTGATGAAATTGAAAAATATTCTTCTGGTAGAGCAGACAACATTATGGAAAAAGGAGACATTGCTCGTAAAGATCAAATTCCCCCTTTCCTCCAATGTTTTCCATATTCGTCTGCAACTAACTGGTCAAATCTCGTTATTGTTTGGTAATGGGTTAAAGCACGCACATGTATTATTAATCAAGCCACAGGTCCGTACCAAGAGACAAAACCGAGCCGCTACTGGATCCCGAATGCTTAACCCTTTCCCAAACAACACATTTTCGACTGTCCCAAATTGAAAGAGTTTGCCGATGGCATTTCAAAATGTGATGAAATTGGAAAATAATCTTCTGATAGGGAAGAAAACATTGTGGGAAAAGGAAAAATTGCTCGTCACGAGCAATTTCTCATTTTCCCACAATGTTTTCTAAAGTCGTCTGCAACAAAGTTGTCAAATGTCGTTATTGTTTGGGAAAGGGTTAAAACACCTGAAAGGCAATTCGGAAAACAGTGCCTCCCCCCCCCCCCCATTCAAATTAAGTATGGATTGGGTTTAACACCGTATCAACAGTGTTTAGTTATAATACGAGTCTCCTAATTTTCACGATGCTTCGGCTCTGTATAATGACTTGTCCAATGGCACTTCCACGAACGTTCCCGGCCCCACTTGTGCGGATTGAATCAGGGACCCCTGGATTAACAAATTAAGACAGCCAGAGATACAACTGGGCAGCGCAGGACCCCTCACTCGCAAATTAGCCCAATATCATATCATAGTACTGAAATCAACGTTGGCCTGACGTAAAATATGATCAGTTGAATGATATTTTTTTATATGAACATGCATTTTATATATTTTTGCCTGATTACGATATAAATGATAAAAAAAGAAATACAAAGTTTCTTTTCAGGAGTTGCACCAAATCAAAGTATGCGATAGCAACGTGTCTCATTCTTCTTTGCATTTTTTTTCTTTTTCTCTACACGTTTCACGCTGTTTACATCTCCTTGTGCGAGGAAAATTGTATATATATCAAAATGTCATTTCTTCAAAAACGTATACCAGATGTGTTGTTACATGAGACATACTGGTGAATAGCCATTGGAAGCAAAATTATTTCGTACTTAAGTATTTAGAACATGTACCCATTAAATGACATACATTTAAAACATTTAGGTCCAAAAGCGTTGCAACAGTTTTGAAATCCACCGCATACCGTCTGTACATAAATAGATCTACTGATACATTATGAATCAATTTCCAGATGCTTTTTTCACTTAATATCAAACAGCAATATAAGAAATGCATTGTTAAACGAACTTTAATTTTTGATTTACAAATCGTCTCATGTGTGAATATGCACCTTTAATCCACCAAGTAGGCCTACTACTCCGTTTTGACATGGAGCGTGACTCGGCTTTGCAGTTGGTATGTCAAACGTTTTCTATGTCTCTGGTTTTACAAAGAGCTCCAGGGTTCGTTTGTTTGTGTAATCGTAACTACTCGGGTATTTCCGTGAGCTGACTGATACACGCTCATTTTAATAGTTTTTCAGTTATTTCGCAACAACCACTGAATTCAAACCAGCGCATTTGACATAAAAGCATTTGATACAGAAACATGTCTCGTTCTTCTTCTTTTTTGACTTACATGTATATCACGACGTGAGTTCATACATCTATCCTCTCTGAATCCAATCCAGTTCTGCTTTTATATTTACCTGGAACTTGAACCGGCTTTATTACCAATTGTACCATGATTTGTTTAATTGCCGTTAAACCTTTCTTTCAACAACTCAAAGTTATTTTTTGGTATCCCCCTGAATCAAACCAGTGTGGCTATGGTTAAACGTTACTTTTAACAGTTTTCAGCATCCCCCTGATTCAAACCCGTGTTTATGATAAACAACTTCCCCGTCAATTTTAACTTATATTTCTGTATAGTTCGGTTTCAGATGTGTTTGGGATAGTAGATGCACGAAGGGAAGGTACAGCCATGGTTGGGTGAGATGATAACCACGCTATATTATACGTTTAATCTGTAGCGACAGTTGTCGATCAAAGGTAAAAACAACTCATGGAAACATTGTGATGAAGGGAGAAATTGCAAGGGGCATGCAATGTCTCTATTTAGTAATTTTCTCATGTTACCGCAATATTTTCGAGTCGATTAAAACATGTCGCTTTGACTTTGCTTTCCCTTTTTTCCAATTATGCAAATTGCCTCATAAATAAACACGAGATTTTGGACGAGTCTAAGGTTGTCGTGTTATTAGGAATAATAGTTGAAGAAGATTATTGATCACCAATATTTGCCAATAAATCCGTGATCCGTATCTTCAACAGTTGGTTTACCCAATTCAACATGTACACATTCCTTCAATATACCTAGATAAATAGCCCGGGTAGAAGATCTACAAATATCTACATATTGAATACGTTAAAGTGGAGGTTTCATACCCTTTTATGGTGTACTATTGGAAAGGACTTAAAACCAGAATATTCGGAGTAAATTAATATTTGAAGTAATATATCACGCAATTCGGTTCGATTTCTTTGGTATCGTAATGATTTGGAAATTTCTTTCTTTTCCTTCTTTTTGTTGTTATTTTCTTACTTAACGTTGGTTGCTTTTTTTCTTTCTTTCTTTCTTTTTTTCTTTCGTGCTTTCTTTCTTCTTTCTTTCTTTCTTCTTTCTTTTTTACCTTCTTTCTTTCTTTCTCCACATGTTGCTTAATTGATCGACGGCAATTATTCATATCGATTTCACACTGTAATTAAAATATTTCGTATAGATTGCAGACAGCAGTGTCGTAAGTTTAAGTAGGAAATATAACTTAGACAAAGTGTAATCTCTTAAAAACCTGTCCGGGAAGCAAATTCCTACCAGAGTTACTCATTTTTGCGCGTTCGTCCTACCAGAGAGGCATGTTTAACATCTCAAATCGGTTCGTTATGTGGCACGAAACATCACACATAAAAGGAAATGTTTATTCCCTTTCAGGGAAGCGGATTAGTGTTACTAGGCAGAGACTCGTGTAAATATTCGGCATACCAATTAAGGATCTGACGACCACATCAGTTCACCAGCATCATGGGAGAAGAGGTACGATGTTTCTATTTGCTGTGTTTTACTGAATATCATTTGACGTTTGTTGGAGTTTTATTCTGGCAGCTGTCGCATAAAATCTGTCAATTAAGCTAGATCGAAGACTATTTTCAGAAAGATGCTATTGAAAAGGCCGACTGGTTTATGTATTTCCATTCCTGTGCGTAGCCAACGGTAAATTAATTATCGTTAAGAACTATATAATTATAAGAATCGCTCCCCGTGCTTAGTTGTTTTTCGTTTGTTATGACATTTTCTACTGAAAGCCACAATGAAAGAGACCGTTTTCTTATTGACTTCCAGTGTCGATTTTCCGTTTGCGTGTGATGCTATGGCTCTTTATGGATACAACAAAGTATGCCATTTTTTATACCTACTGTATGTAATGCCTTACTTGTGCGCGGAAGAAATCCAAATCATTTGCACAATAATAAAAGAAGAGTTAATGTACAAATAGATATAGCTGTTAATCAAGGATAGTATAGTATTTAGCAGTACTTCTTTTAAGCGCTTTGTTCTTTTGTTGCGATACGGTCCTCACTATACATCCTGGTGCATTAAGGTAGAATACCCATAGTCCGCCATTTGGAAACATTTTTCTGTCGTCGGATCATTTCGGTCGTTCTCGGTATTAAATCGAATAGTTCCGGCTCCGATCAGTGTATGTCGAGAACGACCGAAGTAATCCGATGAAAGAAAATGTTTTTAAAACAGTGGAGTATGGGTATTCTACCTTTATAATGATAGATCAATATGATTTATCTGGATCGTCACAATCCAATCCCCTTTTTGTCACAATTGCTTCATAACAAGTTCACGATTATGAAATGGAAAATGTCCCACTACATTTTGGACGAATACTTGCTGACGAAGTTTGTAGAGGTGCCCGAAAATACTGCGGCATAATTACATGGATACTACCTAAAGAGGCGAATGTAGAAATGGAGACGTTAAAAGGGCGTTATTCAGTAAAGACTGTTGGTTCCTTGTACATCCGGGGGGTTTCTTTCGATATAGACGAATCAATTTTCCCACGCTGGGAAATCTGATTTAATTGATTGAACCATTAGATGGCACTCTTATAAAAGGCGAAACATAAATCTCCATTGGCAACTCAAAAAAGCAATTTTCCTATTTTCATTTCATCCATGACAACGATATGGTAGTTGATCTTAACCCTTTCCCAAACAACAAATTTTCGACTGTCCCAAATTGAAAGAGTTTGCAGACGACATTTCAAAATGTGATGAAATTGGAAAATAATCTTCTGATAGGCCAGAAAACATTGTGGGAAAAGGAAAATTGCTCGTAACGAGCAATTTCTCCTTTTCCCTCAATGTTTTCTAAAATCAGTCGTCTGCAACAAAGTGGTCAAACGTCATTATTGTTTGGGAAATGGTTAAAAAAAACAAAAAACAAGCGGATTCGTATCAAGCATATCGAATACCAATATGGCACGGGTCTTTTTTTTTATGAAAATAAGAGTTACTTCAGGCAAAAAGACGAAAACAATAATAGCAAAGAAATAAGATTTTCCCCAAAGCACAACCGACTCATATATGAAAGAATCGACGCACCCACTTTAAGTCATGTGCTTTAAGCTATAGCCTTCAACAGGTAAACATTTTAGTTGTAAACCTTTTGAAAGGTTTCGTTAAAATCAGCCTGTTTGTATAGTCCATAATTTGTTAAGTAAATACATTGACTAATGAATAAGTACTCCTTTTGATCGATGGATGTGTAAGTTGGGCGGACATTCAACACTCCAAATCGAGAATAATGGAGTCATTTCAGAGAGGAGAAGAGGAGCAACAAATAAAGTTAAGAGGGTTAAAATGGGTTCTTCTCTCTCGTAGGTACTCGTTAAAGATCTTCATATGCGGGGACAATCGTAACTACTCGGGTATTTCCGTGAGCTGAGAAATACATCTCGTAAGCGTAGGGTTACAATATATCGAGCAATCTGAGCACATCGGGTTTATCCAATAGAAAACACAGCTCACAGAAATACCCGAGTAGTTCCGATTGCCGTTCTCGGCTTGTAACACATTTCATAAAAGCGTCCACGTTAAGTAGTTCAATGTATACGGAAGTTGAACATTATTCTAAATGATTATTTTTGGTCGGTTTCTCATAAATCAAAGTAAAATCATAAGTTGTGATATATATCTATTTTATTTATCAATTCAAACGAATATCTAGATATGACATTTAAGATCAACATTGTATATCTGAAAACGAAAGCGCAATATGAAAAAGTCTTGCGCGAAACAATTTGGCGGCTCACATATTTCTTCAGAGGTGCTTTCATTGGATAAACCGAATGTGTACAGATTGACGCAGGGACTCAATGCTAACAGCCTCTTCACCCTCAAAATCCTACTGTCACTTAATGTCTTTAACATTGACCCGTCAGACAAGCGTTAAGACAGAGAAGCAAAAAATAACGAAATTATAGAAACGAGCGTTTTTTCTTGTTTTGACGCATTTTTCAAAGGTGATCATCTTCGAAGGCAAATGCTTTCCATCAAATATATATCAAATTGCTCGTCATAAGCAAAATATCTATTTCCACGTTGGTTTTCAAAGTTCCATGCTGCGTGTGCGTTAAAATTGACTCTTATAGTGCTGGAACCAACTCCTTGCTTATGCAACCAGGTTAGATCCAGGCCAGCCGGTAAGTAAAGTGGCGGCTGGCCTGTGATCTTACCTGTTTGCTACTCTGTGTATCTTTCTTCATCCAAATTGAGCAGATATTTTAATGTTTTGGAAAGCAGACGGCAAAAAGTCTATTTTTAGAAAATTCCTCAGCATTCTAAGTTTTAAAGAACGCAAAAAAAAAAATAAAAACTAAGTAATTGCTACCTTCTGTCCCAACTGTTTTTCCGTTCTTGCGTCATCCGTTTTAATTGCATTGCACCGCGTAAAAAATGCATTCAATAGGTAAAAGGGCGGAGTAATACGTTGGTAAACGGGATGAATAGTCAGTCCACGGAAACGTCTTTCGGAATCCGCTTTTCGCGCGAAATAGATCGATAATCAATTATGAGGATCGGATTTGTACTCACGCACGCAGCTCACCTGGTTACAGCAGGCCCGGTGTTTGTTATTTTACGCCCTTTTCGAATATCGTTTCGGTTAATACGAGACCTTTACTATGCCTTTATCTAAACTAGTAATTCATTTGAAAAAACTGACGATGGCTTTTTAACCCTTTACCAAACACCAAGTTATCGACTGTCGCTGATTGAAAGAGTTTGAAGGTGACATTTCAAAATATGATAAAATTGGAAAATATTCCTCTGATAAAGGACAAAACATTGTGGGAAAAGGAGAAATAGTTCTCTGATTCCCACAGCGTTTTCCAGAGTTGTCTGCACAAAGTGGCAAAATGTCGTCATTGTTTGGTAAAGGGTCAAGTAGTAATGCGATTCGCTGTTACTTGGAGTGTTAATAATTATGTAATTCACTGCTTCCCAGAATACAAATCGTAATTGTATTTATCGTTAACTAACTAGAGTGTCAAACGATATGTTACCAACCGTTACCTCGAATGGAAATCGTAATAATTTACGGTTACCAAGAGTGTCAATCACTTTGTTAATTTCTGTTACCCAGACAGTAACCTGCAAATGCTATTAATCGATATCACGAGTGCAAAACGTTATGTAATTAACCGTTACACAGAATGCAAATCGTAATGTTTACCGTTACCCAGAGTGTCACTCATTATGTTGTTAACTGTTACCCAGACAGTAACCTGTAATGCTATTCATCGATATCACGAGTCCAAAATAGTATGTTATGAACCGTTACACAGAATGCAAATCGTAATGTTTTACCGTTACCCAGAGTGTCACTCAGTATGTTATAAATTGTTACCCATTCAATAAGCTGTTACTCTAAATACCAAACGTTTCGTAATTTACCGTTACCCAGAATTCAAATCGTTGTTTTAACCTCTACCCACTGGAACCCAGATACAAAGAATGAAAGGTGTAAAAGGATAAGCCCAACATAATTTCATAAAGGCAAAGTACGTTTCGAAAAATATCGAATTCCGCTAACCGGGTATTGGATATAACCCGGCAATCAACCGTGATTCTTTTTCTTTCACAATATTTCTATTCACTTGAATACGTTTCTTTTATTCCTTTTGTGTTCGACGGTTCTCTGCAAAAACACACTAAACGATTGCGGCATCAATAAACGGTGCTTTAGATTTTTGAATAACTTTGTAATTTTGACCCTGTCATAAGAATTCTAAGTGATAAGTATAGATGACATTCCTGCTCGACGAGCAAAATGATATAATTCTTTACTGAATTCCGCCTTAGAAATGTTGCCAAAGGGAGCTTGAATACCATAAGGACATTTGAAATTTTGGGGGTGGGGGAATAAAAAAAAAACCAATGTATAACTCACGTGAGCCGAAATATTCTATGACACTTTCGCCAATTAAGTAAATAAAAGTAATATACATATTGGCTTGACATTCTTCAACCAAGCATGTAAAGTAGATTGACATTTGCGTCGCTTACAACATATTTTATATGAGTAGCGAACGACTGCTAAAGGGCAGAGGTATGGTGCCCGCTTTAGAACGTTAAATGACCATTCATGAACACAAAGCTCACATTTCAAAAACTTGTTCGTGAACACCAACAACAGGTTGATGAATGTATTCATGAACATGCACTTAATGTTGATGAACATTTTCCTTAAATTCATTAAACAGTTCTGTGTTCATGAACGACCATCTAAAAAACGTTCATGTAAGTTCATGAAGTCCTAGAAGAAGGAATTAAATCTTTCGTTGCAGAAATAGAGCTTAACCCTTAGAATGCTGGGTAATCGTCTTAAAGTAGATTTCTGTGTCGTATGCTTTCCAGACCCTTGAATATCTGCTTAATTTTATTGGGGAAAGATATTCAGAGTGGCAAACAGGTTAGATCACAGGCCAGTCGCCAATTTACTTGGCGGCTTGCCTGGATCTAACCTGTTTGCATAATCACGAAGTCTGTTCCAGCCCTATAAGAGTTAACAGCTGTACCTCTTCATAGACACCTCTTAACTGGCTCTTCTAATACCTATCGAAGGCTTGTTTTGCACCATTTCTATACAATCAATACTCCGTAATCGCACCCCATTTACTATTAATGTTTATTTTCTTTGACTACACCCTGGGTGCCTTGCCTAGTTCAAATAGCGTGTTTGGGTCGAGGCTTCACTATTCAAAGCTCTGAGCTTGCACGCTAGATGAATGTGTGGGAAATGGAATAGAAAGATTTATACTATAAATAGCCCGATAAATCAAATCGATAAGTCTTTATTCCTTAACACTTAATACATACAGGAGGACTGTACGGCAATACGAATCGCGAACTAGCAACATATTCATCAGCGTGAACGAAAGCAGGTTGCCGGACAAAAAACGCAACGAAACAAAAATATAAACAAAAACATAAAAAAGGAAAGGAAGAAAAAGACAGACAGAAGAAAGACAGACAGACAGACAGACAGACAGACAGACAGACAGACAGACAGACAGACAGACAGACAGACAGACAGACAGACAGACAGACAGACAGACAGACAGAAAGAAAGAAAGAACGAACGAAAGAAAGAAAGAAAGAAAGAAAGAAAGAAAGAAAGAAAGAGAAAGAAAGAAAGAAAGAAAGAAAAAAAGAAAGAAAGAAAGAAAGAAAGAAAGAAAAAAGAAAGAAAGAACGAAAGAAGAAAGAAAGAAAGAAAGAAAGAAAGAACGAAAGAAAGAAAGAAAAGAAAAACACTCTCAAACTTATACCATGATATAAAAGTCATTTTAAAAAACACATTCTGCCACTTTATAATTGCAATAGACTATTTGAAATGTTTTGATGAACATGTGCATATTCAGTGCTTATATAGTTAGTATGGTATAAAAAGTCTTTTTTGTCCTTTTTTGCTTATTTATGATAAGTAAAATCTTTAAGAAACTTCCTTCGTGAGAAATGAAATAAAAAGTTGATTCAAGAATTCTTAACCCATTACCAAACAATAACGTCATTTGACCAGTTTAATGCAGAGGACTCTGTAAAACATTGTGGGCTCAGGAGAAATTGCTCTGTACGAGCAATTTCTCCTTTTCCCACAATGTTTTCTGCCCTATCAGAAGATTATTTTTTCATTTCATCATATTTTGAAATGTAGTCTGCAATCTCTTTCAATTTGGGACGATTGAAAATTTGGCGTTTGGTAAAGGTTTAAGACAACATATTCCTGTTAGCCCGACCTTTGACACTTTGACCTTTGATAAAACGAGTGATATTTACAACACCGACGCGTTTTCAGGCCTAATCGATCCCTTACAACAACGATAGGTGTCGTCTTCTCTAGGCGAAAGGATGATGTTGATTTCCTTCTTTAACTGTCTCGTCTTGCCTCCAATGTGTAACTTGAAGTTTGATTGAGCTATTTCTATACTGAGTTATCGTTCATTTTCAAACAACATAGGCACCAGGGTGCCGTTTTGCTAAACAGTTTATGCTTAAAGTTTGCGTAAGTTCAAATCAACACTCCCTCTTATTTCAATTCTTAGCCATGCAATATCTCTCCTAGACGCTTCCTATGATGTGCCACATTGCAATATTATATTTGGCCCTCCTGAACAATTTTACGATTTACTGTTATTCGCGAACTTTTTGAAAACATTTTCTTTATTGAACGCAGGGTTTATGTTTTGGCATTGAAAAGGAACGACAACTCTGGTTAGAGACATAATGGTGCACCGTCACTGGTTCTCTAGTCAAAGCTTTGTTTAGGCTATTGGACAGGTAACCAGTACTTAAGCTTCAGCATGCCTGAACCAGGTTCCGGTGTTTGCACACGAACCATTTTTATTTCTTTATAATATCCCGTTCGATTTAGCTTTTATTCGTTTGATGGTTAAGTTTATTAACAACATAGGTTGCTTAGCCATTATTTCCTCCATGCATCACAATGGCGAATCTACTGCTATACCTTTAGACACCACTGTTATAAATATATAAAATTGCCTTTATCTGAAATTTCGCATTTATCACAATGCATTCTACTCAACGTCTTACGTAAAATGTGTTATTTTTGCCTCTTATTTGTCGCTGCCTGTCGCTTTCAATCGACATTACTCCGAAACTCCTATTTTTAAAATTATTTATCATACATCGATTGTGAAACAAGTTTTATAACTTAGATAAATCACTCTCGGTTCTGCTTCTTGGCATAACCAGTACTCGAGGTTTGAACCCACGAACCTCCTTGGGAAACGGTTTGATTTGATTCCGTAAGTCCCTTGTTTCCCAGACCGAATAGTAAGTTAAAAACGTGATCGTGTTTTGCTTGAATGGGAACTTAGAGTGTTTTCAACAACTTATACATTATATGACATTGACAAACAGAATTTCAATGGCTTGAAGGTTGTATCCTAGAGCTTAACACTGTCATCCCTCCACAAATCTGATCGGCTTATGGGAGAAAAATACACAAAAACATACCACTTTTACCGCTTTTGTACTGAATACAAATAGACATATCAAATAGATTCATTTAGCATGTTTTTTCGTCCGAAAGTCAATCGGGGTTATGAGAGGGTAAAACCATCCGTTTGGTTTTTCACCTGTAATCTACTCGCAATTCTTGGAAAACGGAAAGAGGATTTAGAATAAAGAAGAAAGAGAGACGATTCGCGTGACATTCCGACATTAGAGGAAACGCGGGACGGACACCTCCTGTTTCTTTTTTATTGATGACGCATCCGGTTTTTCTTATCTCGCAAACACGTTTGTGAGTGACAGGGTACCCGCAATAAGCATGGACTATGCAAAGAGGCGAGAAGAACGTCGTTGCTCTCCGGATAGGCCAACTTATGTCGTTAGAGGAAACAGTGGTCGCCGATGGAGCAGTTTTACAAGTGGATAAGTTAACAGACATAACTCCTGACACAGAGAAAAGCTCGAAGCGATCTGTGTACGAATCGGTCACGGTTGCTAAGGACGGACCTGGAGGCAGGGGTCAGCGGTTTAATGTTATATCAAAATGTGTGAATGCGCTGCTCGTGAATTCGAGACGAAATAGTGTGAGGACGAAACGCAGTGTGCAAGCACGCAACATGGATCCCAACTTCCTGCGAACGAACAGTAAAGACGAATCGGTACTTGTATATCGTATTGACTATGACCTACATTGACCCCTGACCTTCACGACTCATTGTTATTTTTGTGATGATATGACGATTCTATTTTCACTGTGGCTATTACTATTTGCAAATATTTATTTCTTAATTTTTAAAAATATTTCAAAGGTGCTTTTTATCGCAACTATAGCAGGTGTTTCAGTCATACTCTTTTACTCATTACTATTTGCCACAATCACTTCTTAGTTTTTCGTTTATAGTTAATTTAATATTCTTTATCATTCTCGTCTGTTTATGAGTCAGCTATGACAAACATCAAAACTCTATTTGGGAAAGTGAACCATCTTCGTTTTGAAATTAAGGGATTGAATCTTACTGTCGCAAAGTTTAACTTTTTGCTTATTCGTATACAACTTATCATTCAAACTTGCATGTTCAGCCATGTATGTTAAAATCCTGTTTTATTTATTTTGTTGTTTCGTAAATAGGCATATAATACATTCATTCTTATTACTCATATAGTTTATCTAGAACTCATTTAAAGCAGAATAATGAAGAAATAAATTTTAGTTCAAACTTATTTATTTAACATCGACTTAGAAATAATTTCATACAATTTAGATCACTCACTCTCCATTCTGCTTCCTCGAAACAGAACTAGTGCTCGCGCCAAGTGTGGATTTATGAAAATCCACAAAGTGGACCCCACTTCTCACGGGACCTGACCCCACGACCCTTGTGTCCAGGGGCCGACGCTTTATCCCCTGACCAATGCCAATATATAAATATGGCAAAAGATGGAAATGCTTATCAAGAGTCTGTTGTCTTGTCCCCTTATTAAGTTTTAGCCAATACGATAATTAACATGTTATAGTTTATATTATACAGTTGATTTTTGCAATTACTTGATGTTTCTTAATTCGTTAGAATATTTCTCATAAAGAATTGGTTTTGAGAGATTAGGTACTTTTACCCTTATAATGCTGGATTACTTTCTAAAAACAGATTTGTGTGTCGTCTGCTTTCAAAAACCTTAACTATCTGACTAAATTTGTCGAAGAAAGATACTCGGAGTGGCAAATAAGTACGATCATAGGCCAGCCGCCAATTTACTTAGAACTAGAATCTGTTTGCATAAGCATGAAATCGGTTCCAGCACTTTAAGGGTTAAGAACGGAATTATGTTACAGTATCCAATCAAATACTTGGTCTCCTCTTAAGTTATCAAGTTAAAATATTATTCTTCAATAGTATCACTTTTTATCAATTGTTATGTTTTTATACGGTCTTACTGTAAGACCGTATAAAATCATAACAATTGATAAAAAGTGATTCTAGTTGGTCGTCTGCTGAACCTGAAATTGATTTATAAAAGGTCCCCGTCGTCATGGTAATTTATCCGTGGCCTCCGTTTGGGTCAGGGTTCAAAACTTGAAATTAGATTGGCCTATTCTTTGTAGGTTCAAATCTCGGTGACAGAATTTGGAATTTGATAGGTAATCTTCCGACCGACTTAAGGGATTGTTCTACACGGCTTGAACAGATTGAGAATGCGATGTTCCTATTATTTCTTATGTCTTATTAAGAGTCGAGCATCGCAATATAACTCTTAGAGTGTTGTCGCGATATAAAATCTCATATTAAAAGAAAATTTCTAAATGTAATCGTATTCTTTATTTCAGGGAGAAGTACCAACTCAATTGAACGAGGAAGGTAAGCGTTCTATACATCCAAACATGCATGTTTACCTTTTTTAAGGTAGAATACCCATAAACCGCCATTTTGAAACTCATCCTTTCGTCGGATTACTTTTGGTCGTTCTCGGAATACATCGGTTGGGCCGGAAACTATTCGGTTTACACCGAATAGTTCCGGTCCCGACTGATGTATGCCGAGAACGACCGAAGTAATTCGACGGAAGAATACGTTTCAAAATGGCGGATAAGGGGTATTCTACTTTTACTAAAGCTACCGAGATGTATGAAATGGGTCCGAAATAGTTCGGGCATGTAACCGCTCCAGAAGTCAGCAGAGATGTTCGAACGTAATTTGGATACACTGTATCAGAATATTCGTGAGTGATACGTTTGGACTATTTTGGACCCATAACCCCTGGGTTTGAACCCATTCGTGTATGCAACTTTCTTTATATCTAAACCTAGATTATAGAAAAGGATGCATTGTGGTTCCTTCAATTCATGTATATCATATATCATTTGATTCTGTCTAATGTATGTACATGTCAATATTTCTACAAGCATGTTAAAACATAAAACAAGTACATCATCATCCATATAAGAATGTTAAAAGAACTTACAACGTTCAAAACAAAAACGTAATTTTTCAATTATTTATAATATATACAACACTCTTCTGATTTTTTAGCATATCATTGCAAAGAAAGTATTTTCAAAAGAGTAAATAGAATAAATAAAAGGTTTTAAACAAAACTAGCTTGAGAAGTTTGAGAATCATTAAATGAAGCCATCTTTCAAACAGGTGTAATTTAAATGATCGGTCCTTTTTGTAAAAGAATGATCTTTATACATACTGTAAATATATAGAAAGTTTCATGAAATTGCAATAGAGGCTTCATTTCCCCGTACTAAATGGCAAGAATGCTAAAGTTTAACACCATCTGTTGTCCTAAGTCAACCTTTGAAAATGTGTTTGAGAAGGTTCTCGGTATACCTCAGTCTGGGCCGGAACTATTCGGTTTAAACCGACCCCGGACCCCGACCGAGGTTAACCGAGAA
The DNA here is from genome assembly GCA_947846245.1 of Cerastoderma edule. Taxonomy (NCBI): domain Eukaryota; kingdom Metazoa; phylum Mollusca; class Bivalvia; order Cardiida; family Cardiidae; genus Cerastoderma; species Cerastoderma edule. Next base: position 19,236,631 of record OX401408.1, read on the forward strand.
CAACCGAAGTAATCCAATGTAAGGATTCGTTTCAAAATGGCGCATTGTGGGTATTCGACCTTAACCCTTTCCCAAACAACAAATTTTCGACTGTCCCAAATTGAAAGAGTTTGCAGACGACATTTCAAAATGTGATGAAATTGGTAAATAATCTTCTGATAGGCCAGAAAGCATTGTGGGAAAAGGAGAAATTGCTCGCCACGAGCAAGTTCTCCTTTTCCTTCAATGTTTTCTTAAGTCGTCTTCAACAAGGTGGTCAAATGACGTTATTGTTTGGGAAAGGGTTAAATGACAACCATTCATATCTTACAGAGGCAGACGAATTGTTCGAATTCATAGACTCTAACGACGATGGAAACATCGACTTCTCCGAGTTAAAGAAATTCGTTCAGTTAAAAGGCATGAATCCGACACTTGGTCAGTTTAACGATTTTCTAACGGAAAAAGGAATGGACAGTAAGTGAATATTTATCTATGAATCGATTAACATATCCCCAATATGGACATCTTGTATCTGGTCAAAAGGCAAAACCTACACCAAAGTGAAAAGAATAGCACGGGAAAATAAAGGGATATTTGGGAGAAACCAATGTGACTAAAGGAAAAATTGTTTGTCAAGAGAAAGTTTTCATTTAGCCCGTTTACTTTTCATTTTGCACCATAATTCAACATGCTTTCAACAGTTATCTGTGTACGATAGCAAGACTATGGTGGTTTTGTACATTTCGACCGCCGAGTGAGCGCTTAGCGAGAATGTTCGCCTCCATTGTTGAAAGTTCCAGGTTTAACCCTTTCCCAATCAATAAATTTTGGACTGTCCCAAATTGAAAGAGTTTGCAGACGACATATCAAAATGTCACGAAATTGAAAAACAATCTTCTGATAGGGCAGAAAACCTTGTGGGAAAAGGGAAATTGCTCGTTACGAGCAATTTTTCCCTTTTCCACAATGTTTTCTTAAGTCGTCTGCAACAAAGTAGTCAGATGTCGTTATTATTTGGGATTATTTGTGCTGCATCCTCGCACAAACCCCTAACAAAGGAAGCAATGTCTTGTCTCTGAGGAATTACGAGGGAAATAGGAAACAAACACGAGGTGTAAAGCTTTTTCTTTTTAAACAATAGCAATACGTTTAGTTTAAACTTATTAATTTTAATTTGATTCGATTGTGAAACAAGTTCCTACAACTTAGATTAATCACTCTCGATTCTGCTTCCTGGATACACAACCAGAACTCGCGCAGAATGTGGATTAATTCAGGAAATTGTGCAAGGTGGATCCCGCTTTTCATGGGAATTGGAACCCACGACCCTCGTGTCATGAAGCCGACGCTCTACCCATTGACCACTTTCCTCCACATTTCTTCAACGACAACAACAACAACAATAATAATAAAAACAACAACAACAACAACAACGACGACGACGACGACAACAACAACAACAACAACAACAATATCAAGTTTTAACCTTTTGACAACCGTGATGAATCTTCCTTGCAGAGTTCCTCAAAGATGTTAGTAAATGTTGGGAGCTAGCGGGAACTTTACTGGGGATTCTACCGAAATAAATGGAAACACACGTTAGGCCACAGATTGTACTCGTGTGTTTTTCGTGCCCGTAGGATTGATTGAAAAAAACATAAGTGTTTCTATTTTTCTATTCAGCTTCAGGAGAAATCTCGCTTTCCAAGGAGGAGTTCATTTCCCTCGCTTCGGAAATGATGGCAATTCTACCTCCAGCAGAAGAAGAGCTGGATTCAGCGCTTAACGATATCGATACGAGCGGGGACGGCGTGATTAGTAAAGATGAATTAAGGTAAAGTGGTGTCTATACGTCAATGTGTACGTCAATTTGTATGTCAGTTTGTATGTCAATGTGTATGTCAATTTGTCAATCGGAACTACTCGGGTATTTCCGTGAGCTGTGAAATACACCTCGGATATAAGTGTAGGGTTACAAATTTTCGGGTAAATCGGCATCCGCCAATGGACACCTTTTCTAAGCGTGCATGTTAAGTAGTTCAATGTGTATGGAAGTGTTGGACATCCTTTTTAATCACTTTTGATCAGTAACTCATTCCAAATGGCGAACTTGTTGTTGTGACATGTATACTTGTTTCCTCAATCAAATTTAACGACTTTTTGGATTTTACATTCAAGATCTATTTTTAGAAACGAAAGGAAGTGACGTCATTCTCGCGGAAAACATTATGGCGTCATCCCTATTATTTCAGAGGTGTTTTCTATTGGATAAACCCGATGTGTTCAGATTGTCAATTTGTATATCTTCTTTCTTGATTTATCTGTCATGAATCTGTCTGTTTGTCCGTCTTGTTTCTAAGGTAGATTTTGCCTGAATTTGCCGTTTGATGTTCGTTTGTTAGTTTAGTTTGTTTGTGAGCGACAGTGGTTCAGAGGTATTCTTTTACCGAGGGTCCGGGGTTCGAACCCCCGTTAGGCGAGGTCAAAAGTTTTTTGGACTAACACACAATTCGGTGCGAGTACTGGTTAAGTATCCAGGAAGCAGTCAGCGAGAGTGGCTTTAAACTTGTAAGCTTTAAGCTTCCCTAAAAATCGATGTAAAACAATAAGGTAAATCAAAGACCTAATAAACAGTTTATTAGGTCTTGAGGTAAATGAGTGTATAAATGAGTTTGTCTGTCAGTTATTTTGTATTTTCTCTTGTCTTGCATGTCAGTCTCATGGCCAATATTTTTTTCCTATTTTATCCTTTTTTTTCTTATGCCCACCTGTGCGTCCTCTGACACCATTATTCAAGGTAATTGTATCATTTTAAGACTCCTCTGATTTACAAAACCTAGCATTTAACAACAGACATATCGATTTACTTTCGGGATTCCAGAAGTCCACATCATTATACGTATAGAGCATACCCACACCAACACAAACACACCACATAGATGCACCCCACCCCACCCACACAAGCCCACATGCTATCTGTCTTTCTCCTTTGCAATGATATCCCTTTTCATTTTGGTTAGGAACTGTTCTCTACTGAAGTGTAGCGAAGGGAAGTATTCCTGCGCGGAGTTTGGCTATCTGTTTGTCACCGCTATTGGGGTAAAATGCAATAAACCAGTAATTGTCGCCATTATACATGTGTTGTAGGGACTATCTGACGAATCGAGGCGATGAGCCGATAACTGTTGAAGAGTTCGACGCCTTGATGGGAGAGTGCGGTGTTAACGAAGATGACCAAACGATACCAAAGGGAGGTAAGTCGTTACAGCCCACCTTGTTGGTGGGTGGGTGGTCACGGGTTAGATACCCGGAGCCGGGTGAAACAGACGATTAAAAAAAAGAAAGTGGAAATATTGGCAACCATCAATGCCATTTTGTGAAACGGAAAAGTGTTATGGATAAACCTGGGGTCCAGGGTACCGTTTTAGTAAACAGTTTACGCTTAAGATTTGCGCAAGTCTACAACAACAATTCCTCTTATATTAGTATTGTGCAAAGCAAAATTGCAAAGTAACACGTCATTGGAATCGTCTCTCCGAAACGCTTCCAATGACGTGTAACAATGCAATATTGTTCTTTCATTGAAGATTCTAAGCATGTGTATCAGTTATGACTTATGCAAATGTTCCCTTAGATGTTTAGTAAACCGGTACCCTGGCCCGTGCGTATACACCGCGCAAGGGGTGCGAAGTACATGCGCGGGTCAGGCCCCTAGGCTTATCGGATCGCTCGATTATACAAAGACCCGACCATAAAAACATAAATTCACTGTCATACAACAATTCCCATTCTACTTCAATATGGAAATTTTGTTTTAAACCTTTTTCAAACGCCAACTTTTAGATTGTTCCAAATTGATAGAGTTTGCAGACGACATTTCAAAATGTGATGAAAATGAAAAATAATCTTCTGATAGGGTAGAAACAATTGTGGTAAAAGGAGAAATTGCCCGTCACGGGCAATTTCTCCTTTCCCCAGCACATTTTCCAGAGTCGTCTGCAACAAACTGGTCAAATGTCGTTATCGTTTGGTAATGGGGTTAACATAAGCCAAGGTATGCGAGACGATACCTTGGTAGTCCCGTCCCAACGATGCGCAATAGTCTAACCAACCCAGCGACTTCTTTCTCACATGAACATAATGTAGAGATGGGAGCCGGATAAATCGCAATGTTTCGATCTAACGTTGGATATAACGTTTTGACAAGCCGATGTATCGAACTTGGCCCCTCTGTAGTCCATGCCAGACCCGATGCCGATTGAGGTATTAAGGCTTGGTATGAAAGAAGCATGGGTCTTGTTTTAAGACAGAGATCACAAGGCGACCAATGTTACAACTTTTCACAGTATTTATATTTTCTATTCGTTGCTATTTCCCGCAATACATTTATATGAAGGGCATTGTAAATAAGCGACAATGCGAAATATATAAGTATATGAACAGTGACGAATATTGTTTGACAGACCTATATTATCAATATATACAGAAGGGGAACATGTTGTCCCTGTGAGTATATGTGGTCTATTCGCGTTTTTCCCCCCTAGAGAACAGCATTTTTCTTGTGCAGAGGTTAGCGATGTGGACTTGAGACGGACTGATTCGGGTCCGTTCCATGGTGGCACAAACCTGAATTTGATTTTTGGGGTGTCCTTGGCAAGGCGCTATTTCTTTTCCCAGTACTTAAAGATAGGTGAACAGAATGCGCGATAAAACTGAAAAAAAGAAAAATGAAAACGGCGTTGAAACTCTTATTTTTCTTTTAACAAAAACAGTTTTTTGGACAAAGATTCATAGCATCGTTAGGCCATTGAATATACATAACATATTTTTAGGCATACAAGTTTATCGATTATAACTTGCGCTAAATCCCAAAAACTCATCCAATCATCCGCCATCCCTGTGCGGACTAACACCTTCGTGGGAACTAGGCCAGAAAAAAGTACCGATTTACTCGATTTGTTTACATTACTGTCAAGTACTTTCATTTTACTTTCAGTGTTGAAGGGATTGCTTCTCGGAACTAGTGATGCATCTGCCTGAACACGTGTTAGCATTCTACACTAGACGAGGAATTTAAAATTTGCAGAAATATGGCGAATCCGATCGTTTCCCTACTACACACAACTTTCCTTACAGCGTTTTTACATCAGATACAACTGGGAAACATGATGAGCAAATGCTTTTTTTTTCACAATGATTTCAAAAGGACTTATCAATATGCTTAGCATTTAAGCTACTTTAATTGGTATTTTTTGTGTCTATATTTGTTTATATTTACATAAGTAGATGAACTTTTTCTTTACACTGTAATGCTTTTCTGCTACTGGAATACACAGTTGCGACTGCTTTTGTATGCATGCGCATCACATGCTGTTCTATAAGAGTACACTCTTTGAACATGGCAGTCAAACCAGTCCATTTGCCAGCAAAATTCATTCATTAAAGCGAAGTTTTATGTATAAGTCATATTAAACTCGTTTTTTTTTGTAAATAGCCCTACCCCAAATTCACAAAGAAACTTCAAACGTCTATAATATTGAACTCCCCTTCTCGGCACGATTTTTTAGTGTAAAGGGAGATAACCATTTTGGTGATAAAAAATCGGAAAAGCCTTTTTCAAATATTCCTCCCTGTTTGTTTTGTTTATGATGAGTCGAAAGATTGTCGATAGTTCATTACAAAATTCGTATAAGTCTTTCTTTATTTGTAAAGATTTTGAATGAACATTGCACTACATACATGTAAAGGCCGTCTATGTAAAGCTGTGAAAAATAAGTCGCATCTAACGTAAGAGTAGTTTTATATTCCTGAACAGAGAGATTCAAACTAATGTGTCAATCGGTCTCTCGGCCCTTTCTCTATTGCATAAATAACAAAAAACAGATAAGCAGCAGATGCCAGTTGATAATTATGTGGCGGTAGGGGCTATTTGTTCATAGGGATAATTTCATAAGAGTCTGTTGTTTTCTTTTGCATCCGGAAAATATTGCAATGGTTCATTAACACATGATTTCTCGCAAAAATAGGCATAGCGTTTTCTTCCATGTTACTTTCAAATTATGTGATTTACCCAAAAGACCCAGACGTTAAATGTTTCGTTTTCACTGTTTAAGATAACAGCTTTTTGGACAATTCGAGCTAATAAACTCTTCCCCATTTTCACTTTGCAATAGATATACGCTTTTTATAATAATATGTTTTGTTATTCTTTTCTTCTTTACTTAAAGCTGCTTGTTCATAAAGCAGAAAATTTGAAAGGCAAACTAAGATTTCGTTGAAACATTGCAGTTTTTGTATTGTTCGATTTACAGTGTAGTTAATGGAAGTATAAATCGTTCAGAAGGCGTAATTATATCTAAATATGAACAGCTTATATTTAGGAGATCTCAAAAGCGTTTTATGTTTTTATGTAAATATATATGATATCACTGCATATAGGCTCTTGAAACTAAAATACGAACTGCTTTGCCTTCCAATCGCTTTTATCCATCGTGTATCATACAGCAGTTCAGCTTCTGTATAGTTTTCCAAACAATAACGACATTTGACCACTTTGTTGCAGACGACTTTGGAAAACATTGTGGGAAAAGGAGAAATTGCTCTTCACGAGCAATTTTTTCTTTTCGCACAATGTTTTCTGCCCTATCAGAAGATTATTTTCCAATTTCATTACATTTTAAAATGTTATCTGCAAACTCTTTCCATTTTGGGACAGTCGTAAATTTGTTGTTTGGAAAAGGGTTAAAGAAATTAAATTTTAATTTTCAAATTTCATCAAATCTGTGAACAAGCATCTTTAACATGGCCCATCGTCCGGTTTGTTGGATGGTTTGAGATGTAACGCCGTTTTCAAAAGTATTTTACTCTCATCGCGGTGGACAGCGTACGTATCCATGTTTATGGTTTTTCTTTATAAATACTGCACAATAATCTTTCCATGATATTGGTTGCTTTCCCGTATAAATACAACCTATCCGTGAGCTAACCAGGTTTTGAATTCAGAATTCAGAGTATTTATCTATTTATCTCTTTGAATAACCTACTTGGCACTTTAAGGCGATATGTAAATGCCTCCTGTTAACCCTTTACCAAACAATAGCAAACTTAACTTTACTTTGTTGCAGAAGACTCTGGAAAACATTGTGGGAAAAGTTGCTCGGAACAAGCAATTTATCCCTTTTCCGCAAGGTTTTCTACCCTATCAGAAGATTATTTTCCAATTGCATTACATTTTGAATTGCCGTCTGCAACCTCTTTCTATTTGGAACAATTTTGGCGTTTGAGAAAAGGTTAACAGGTTAACTGGGTTGAAAAGGAATGAATATGTATCTTTTCAACGTTTACCAATCCGATGACAGAGCTACGAGTTATTCCAAGATGATTAAGCCATACTGAAAAATTTCGAAATTTACTCTTATTATCTCCCTATATGTTTACACTTTTTAAGGCCGTTCGAATTAATCAAGGGTCCACCCACCAAGTTTTGTACCACTTTCAACAACGAATCGATAAAATTGCGGCGATAAGTGCATATTTTCATGCTTTCTCGTATTTCTTTCCCATAGCGAGCGGTAACTAAGATATGAATGTTTAAAAAGAAGAATTGACTCAAGCCCCGATGGGCTATATAGGGTATCTCGTCTTTTGTTCACTATATATTTGTTTTACATCGAGTGTGAAGGAAGCTTAAAGCTTGTTCAAAGCCACTCTCGATGACTCCTTCCTGGATACTAAACCAGTAATCGCGCTGGTTTGTGGGTTAGTCCCGGAAATTGTCACCTCGCCTAACGTGAATTCGATGCCGGGAGCCCGACGCTGTACCGCTGCACCAATGTCGCCCACTCTTCCTCAGATGATGGTTTAGATATTAAAGTATTCATCTGTCTCTTAGAGACGCTCAGTTGTTCGTTGTCAAGTTGGGTACTGATTCAAAGTATACCGGATACTCTAATGTATACAACCATGTACCCCGGGTACGGAAAAAGTGTAACGTGGGCAGCAATTGTGCAGTGGTAGAGCGCCCGTCTGGTAGCCAGGGTCTAAAATTCGATCCAAACAGCGAGTACCGGCTGAGTATCCAGGAAGCAGTTTTAGGGAGTGAATTGAATGAGCTTCAAGCTTCCGTCACAATTAATGTTAAATGAAAGGTCTAAGTTTAGACAGGACAAAGCTCTATTCGTCTTACAATTTAATTAAAAGCCACCAGAGAAAACATTTTTGTCACTTTCAGTAATAACACTTGACAGATGAATCTTGCTTGCATTTTGCCAATTTACCCGGTTTCATATGATATTCAACAGGCACAGTAGAGGCATCTACTCAAATCAAGAGACTTTTAGAAAGAAAATCCTGAAAAATGAAGGTGTCAAAAGTCAAAACTAGCCATTAAAACAAGGTCTTTGTTTATATAAGTGTGATAATGATCTTTTCCTTTCTTTTTTATGATCAATGTGCATTACTTCGAATCTTTGTTTGTGGATTACATTTGGTTGATCTAGACAACACTTTGTTGGTGTCATTTGAAAAGAGTGTCGACCTATTTCATAAGCTGGATCCAAGCCACTCTTAACCCTATATACCAAACGCCAAATGTTCGACTGTCCCAAATTGGAAGAGTTTGCAGACGACATTTCAAAATGGGATGAAATTGAAAAAATAATCCTCCAATAGGACAAAAACCATTGCGGGAAAAAAGGAAATTGCTCTAAACGAGCAATTTCTCCTTTTCCCACAATATTTCTAGAGTCGTCTGCAACAAACTGGTCAAATGTCGTTATTGTTTGGTAATGGGTTAACCATTTTGATCCTTTTTTTATTACAGAATTTGAATAGCGTGATCGTTGTTTTCAAAATAAACCGATTAAACGGTCTACAAAAACGGCAACATGAATATGCTATCTCCCTTACATTGTTATGAAAGGAGACGTATCCATGATTTGTTTTCTGTTTGTTGCTTAAAATAGCTTTGATGTCATTTTATTGTCATAAAACATTTTTTTGCGAATAAAATGAAAATAGAATTATAATGTGTGAGGTGATCCATTTAATCTGAATAAACGGAATTGAAAATCTATACCAAAATATACTTTATTGACACTAGCAGATCTACATAAATGCTTCGTTCATGGGAACCAGATCATTAAAGATGTCAACACAAAATGCCTTGTCCAAAGACACCAAACGATGTAATAGTCAGACATGAACGGATTCGAACCGAAGGTAACCGGTTGCAAATACTCCAACCCCTGCCATTGAGATGGTATATGTCTACCTCTTTACCAACAGCAGACGTTTTTTTCTTACTTGAAGCAGACGAATTAAGAAAGGCTTTGCAAACATATGAAACACCTTTCAGTTCTGCTGTTGTGATTTGTTAAAAGATTGAAAAAGCACTGTGGCAAAAGGAGAAATTGCTTATGCCAAGCAATTTCTCCTTTTGCCACATTGACCCATATGAGACCTGTGTCGGGTAACGACTCTAAACTAAACTATTGCCTTTCATTATCAAGAAAGTTGTCTGCTGCAAGACGCAAAATTGTGGGATATGTCGTAATGGGATACTACAATACACAATAATGAGATGCGCTTGCCACAGAGAAAGTCTATGCGTTCTATTTATAGCGTGTGTATAACAAGCCGGATACACAACGCGTGTGATTGTCTTAATACACACACACTATAGTGATGATACGGTGGTACGGAGGACGTAATTTGATTGTAAATTCATTGATTCCTGTTGGATACAAGTTAAACATGTTTCTCAAGTGTAAGAATTCGACCAAAACAGCTGAGAGGAACACACTTTGACTGGTATGTAAAGCAGTTTTTTTTACTGTATTAAACATAGGCGTAGGAGCCGGGGGGGCCAGGGGGGGGGCGGCCCCCCAATATCCAGACCGGGGGGGCCAGACTATACTTTGGCCCCCCCAATATTCACAATGGCAAATGAAGATATTTGAAAAGAAAAAGAAAAGAAACGAAATTTAACAGCAGAATAAAAATAAATGTGTATTTTTGTTCTTTATCTAATTCCAATTCGCCTTTTGTAACGCACAATAACCAAAATCTTTTTGACGTCATCATCGCAAATGACAATCTGAACACATCGGGTTTATCCAATGAAAACTCAGCTCACAAAAATACCCGGGAAGTCTTGATTGACAAAATAATTGTGTAATAGAATTTGTTCTAAGGAGTCAAACTCAATATTGTCTTCAATTGTTAGCTAAAGGGTAAAGTATAATTTATTCTCACTTTTGTACTAGATGATTCCGTGGCTGTGACAGTCTGGTAGCTGCTACTTTTTGTTTAAATCAATACATTTGATTTCCGCGTGAGATCGAGACCTGGCATATCCCTTTTTTTTTTTTTACTATTAAAGATACACATTTTCATACGCTTTCTTTTAATTCTCATAATGTTATTGAATTTGTAAATGCATGAAGAGCATTACAAAGTTTAGGAACATTTATTCTTAGACCGGTCTTCATCTGAAGTTGGCCCCCCCCAATGTTGAAAACGCTCCTACGCCTATGTTAAAACATGTGTTGATCTTGTTTGTTGAACTCCATGTATTTTTATGATACTTCCCCTTTCCCTTATCGAAACCACGTTTATGACCGACTAGTCCGATCGCTAGGTTATCGCTTCAAATGTAGTTTCTATTTATATCTTCACATAGATTCTACATATTTATGAAGTAAATATAGCGTCCGCGTGAATTTTACGTATATGGATACACCATGGTGTCCACGGGGTACAGACAATTCCCCCACTGGACATTTCCCCACTGGCTGATTACACACTGGACAAATCCCCACTAGAACTATTCCCCACTAGGACAATATCCCACTGAACGATTACACGCTGGACAATTCCCCACTAGGACTATTCCCCACAAGGACAATATCCCAATGTCTGATTACACACTGGACAATTCCCCACTAGGATTATTCCCCACTAGGACAATATCCCATTGGCTGATTACACACTGGACAATTCCCCCACTAGGACTATTCCCCACTAGGACAATATCCCAATGTCTGATTACACACTGGATAATTCCCCACTAGGATTATTCCCCACTAGGACAATATCCCACTGGCTGATTACACACTGGACAATTCCCCCACTAGGACTATTCCCCACTAGGACAATATCCCACTGAACGATTACATACTGGACAATTCCCCACAGGATGATTACTCATTTGACAATTCTCCATATTTGTGTCAAGTAGGACAATTCCCCACTGGTAGTAAGATGAAAGGGTTATAAAACGTATTTTTTCTCAAGAATTTGAATTAAAAAAGCAGAAACTTTGATTTTCATTGTTTATGATTTAAAAATGCAGTAAGTAACACATTATGTACATTTAAGAGAAAAAAATATATACTTTATTTGATTAAATAAATTTTATATCAACTAGTGTGGAATTATCCAGTCGCCAATCCGCCTCGGTTTAAATATTCGTAACAGTGAAATGGTGTACAAATCTCCGACAAACAAATGCACGTGTGTTCGTAAATATTGTTTTCAATTGCTCTACTTGTGAAGTAATAAATATTGGGGTCGAGGTTTTGTCGACTGGTCGACTGTCCCAGTGAGAATGCGTTTTTTTGCCGCCATATACATTTTTTTTACCTTGCTTGACCTGATCGTACTCGACCAGAAGTCCATAGAGGAGGTTTCATCTTTTTTCATTTGACTATTTTCAGAGAAACCACCTTAAAGCAGAAGGAAGCCATGGCTTCATTTGTGTACGGGTTGGTCATGCTTCCCTATCGTCTGCTTGACGTCTGCGTCCGAGCCGTCTGTAAAGCCGTCTGCAACCGGCGGGTGAGCGGTAAGCGTGACAGGTACACAAGGGTAGCCCTTGGTATCCTGTCGCTATGGCTCACATACTACCTTTACCAGACACTGACGATGCCTGTGCGCTTCCTATTCATCAATGATAACGTGAACAAACAGTGTATCATACCTGAACTTGACCCCTTCGACAAGTCCGTTATGAAGTACGTATGGAGCCCAGAGCCCATCCATTGCAGCCCAAGTCCGGACCTTCTCGTTGTAAACGATGCTGGGCTCCTGGTTTTCAACCAGAGTGCGCTCTCTCAGATCGACGGCCTGTCGATCAAGTGTACGTATAGTCTGTTGAAACGCAAACCACACAATGATTATAACGTGTATTTCGAGGACGAGGTCGAATTTGAGCCTCCGGTTCGAGTCCCGGGCGATTTCTTTAAGGTGCGATGTAGGAACTCTCGACACGCATTGATTTACGATAGCTTACACGAAAGCGTTTTTAAAGAGTCCGTGCTGGAAAGGCGAAGGATTGAACCAGAAGACGACTCCCATTATAGCGTGTTTATGTTCGGTATTGACTCAACCTCGCGCCTATCCGCCATTAGAAAGCTTACAAAAACCTACGCATATTTGACAGAAACGCTCGACGCGTTTGTGTTCAAAGGTTATATGAAAGTCGGCGACAACACGTTTCCCAATTTGCTTCCGATATTGACTGGAAAACTCCCCTGGTCGAGCGACCTCCCAAACGTGAATTACAAGGACCACTTTATCGATTCGTTGGTGGAGTTTGTGTGGAGTAATTTCTCTAGGGCTAACTATGCAACGATGTTCGCCGAGGATTATCCGATTATTGCCACTTTCGACACGGAGGCGGGAGGATTCAGGGAACAGCCAACCGACCATTACATGCGGCCCTGGATGCTGGGGATGAAGGAGGTGGGGTTGGCCTCCGAACTTTTGAAGTCCGTACTCCTGCCGTTAGAATATAACAACATCAATCTCAAGAAAACTTCGTCACTCTGCTTTGGAAATAAACCAGTACACAAACACTTGATCAACTACTATAAACGATTTGTTGGTCAGTATGCGAATGAACGCCGGTTTGGGTTTTCGTGGTTGACCCAGATCTGTCACGAATTCATCAATTACTTAGAACTAGGTGATCAGGATTTCTTGGACTTTTTCAAATTTCTTAAAGATAATGGACACCTTGAAAATGCTTTTCTGATCTTCTTCAGTGACCATGGCTCTCGTATTGACGAAATAAGAAACACTTTTGTCGGGAGAATTGAAGAGCGAATGCCCCTTTTGTCCATTGTGCCACCAGAGTCATTTCGAGCCAAACACAAAAACCTAGTGCAGAATCTCAAAGACAATACAGAAAAACTTACATCGAATTTCGATTTTCACGAAACGATCAAAGATATTCTTTCAAATGATTTCAAACCTACTGGGAACCGACTTTTATACAGACCCGAATCTGAGAAAAGGGGAACCAGTCTTTTCAAACCCCTTCCGGAAATACGGTCATGCGCAGATGCATCGATACCAGAACACTTTTGCGCGTGTTATGCTTCATCACATGTCAAAACCACAGACACCTTAGTTCAGGAAGTGGCAGCGTTTGCCGTTCGACATTTGAACGAAATTCTAAGGAAGTACAGTGATATATGTGCCGATCTTTCGTTGTTTAAAATTCACGAGGCGGAACAAATTTCACTTGGTCTTTCCGCGCGTGGCGAGGAGCTTAGTCGCTGGACGCTTTACAGATTTATTTCGAAACCGGAAGAAGAGAAACACAAGCGCTTTCTTGTCGTTTTTGAAACCATTCCAGGCAATGCAATGTTTGAAGCCACCGTTAACCTCCACGTAGACAGTGGTATGGAGCTTTTGGATGAAGTGAGTAGGACAAACAAATACGGAAACACGTCTGTTTGTGTTCCTGAGAAGCCTTTACAACGGTATTGTTTTTGTAAACACTTGTTGAAAGCAATGTCATAAATGAATGGGTGGTGTGGAGTCAATATATATTTAAAGAATGTCCATTTCTTGTCCTTTGTGAATGAAGGCTTGATGCAAAAGGGTAGAGTTCATATTTATAGTTGTAAATGCTGAATAAATATGAAGGCTCTTGCATTCGATTTCCACTAAACCTATAGTCGGGTTAAATGCAAAAAGATTGTAAGTGCTAAAGAAAACTTAAGCTATTGACAAACATTTTTCGCTGAACAAATGATTGAAATGTTCGATGATACTGAAGTACTTGTCTTTAGGGATAAGATACTTTGTAGTTTTGTTGTATTTCTCAATCAATTTAGCCATAAACTGATTCTCTATGACGGTAACACCTTGACTCTTTTGTAAGCTATAAACATGTTTTTATGTTTAATTCTGAATAAAATTATGTTATGTTATTCAAAGAACAATAAACTAATGATTTCAAAACAGAAGGGGCTGCTAAGCTAGGATAGGAAAACGCAGTGTGAAAGCATTTGAGTAGATATTTTAGTTGGCATATTGCACAATACACTGCCCATCTACCCCTTTCATGTATCAACTATCTATCACACCTGCAAGTCTGAATTAACACACCTGGGGATAACTTGACAGGTAAGTGTCCCCTGCTTATAACCAGCCCCTGTCATATCTCCCAGACAGAACAGGATACTAACCCTTTTACATAGCAAAGTTATTATTTACTGTCGGCTGCTGTAAATTCACGAAGTAGGAGGAGAGGGTTATCAATGAATAAACCACTTTAAGTTGCTTATATATTACACCAATAATTTCAAATTAGGTAAACTTAATAACTATTGTAATAAATTAAATTGAGGGCTTGGTTCAAAACTATTGGATGTCCTTCATAAAGGACTTACAATATTTTTGCCACTAGTCATCGAAATATAATTTTAATAGATAAATGATAAGAGTTTGAATGGATATATTCAGGATTTCATTAATGTATAAAATAATACTTGTCAAATAATCTTATTAAGTATCTACATCAAAAGCGATGATGATCAACTTGTGACCGACTTGTACTTATACATGTCTTAATGCAATTTAGGATATTTTAAAGTGTGAAAACAAATTAATAATGTAAAGGGTACTATAAATTGGTTAATTACTATCACATTTAATTTTTTTAATTACATTTACGGTCCACAACATAATAGGCCTGCAACCAGCTTGTCTGGGGGCAGAATACGCCTGGAGGAACCTTAAACCTTATCACTTATCAATCAATCAATTATTTCAAACTGATAATGTTTATAGTTGGAAAGAGTTAGTTCAAAGAGAGGTGTAAAACAAATGAAAATAAAATCAATCAAGCTGCATTTTCCTGTTTCTTCTGTAAGAAATAAAACTTAAATCCTTTACTTCAATTTTCACAAATCTCAAATTATCATTTTCAATAATTTTTATTTCAATAATTTCTATTTGAATAAACTCATATGTTTAAGATAATTTACTGTTTAAAGTTGATCACATGTTTACTTAAGAAAAAGAAAAAAAATGTATTAAGCTTTCAAAATTTAAATAAATAAGTAAATCAAAATATGAAAGTTAATGAAAAATATTTTTTTTTTTTTACTAAATTAACAGTTAACATAAGTCTCAAAGTCAAAATGAACTGCTATCTATGAAACTTTTATAGTATCATTATATTTCACTACGTCCCTGAATCTAATCAAATGGTCGTCAGTGAAACTGTGTAATATGACCTCTCAATTTTCAAGGATTTCGTGAAATCCCTGACATTTTTAGGGATTTCACGAATCCCCTAAGTGAATTAGGGATTTCATGAAATCGCTGAAATTTTCAGGGATTCACGAAATCCCTGATTTCACAGTTTCCCTGTAACATATATA
Organism: Cerastoderma edule; assembly: GCA_947846245.1. Classification (NCBI taxonomy): domain Eukaryota; kingdom Metazoa; phylum Mollusca; class Bivalvia; order Cardiida; family Cardiidae; genus Cerastoderma; species Cerastoderma edule. The sequence goes on from OX401408.1 coordinate 19,252,293, forward strand.
TATCTTGCCTTATACGATTTATGAACTATGATTATATGGATTTTATTGAGACAAAACCTTACAGATAATAACCAGATAAATGATCGTCATGTAGTTCTAAGTCATGTAGGAGTTTGCCTCTTCCTTAAAACTGCTTTTTTTTTTTAACTTGGACTAGGAACTACTTACACCGTGTATTCGAAGGCCCGTGTATGCAGTAACTCGTGAAAATAACGATTGTGTTTGACAAACAACGCATATATGCGTTTGACTGTTCACTTCTTGCCATTTACTTATTGAGTATCCCGACAAAGGTGCTAGTAGTGCATGTTTAACCCTTATAGTGCTGGAACCGTCTTCATGCTTATGCAAACAGGTTAGATCCAGGCCAGCCGCCAAGTAAATTGGCGACTGGCCTGTGACCTTACCTTTTTGCAACTCTGAGTATCTTTCCCCATCGAAATTAAGCATTTATTTAATATTTTGGAAAGCAGCCTGTATGAAAATCTAGTTTTAGAAAATTACCCAGCATGATAATGGTTAAACTTAGAAAGCTTTAACAAGGCGACTTGATGCCTGCATAATTGTTAGTTGTCCTTGTGATTTTCATTCTTTAAAAAGAAAATCGTATATCAACAACGATTCATTGTTGGATTGTGATTGGAATGTTTTCTCTAATGAACTGTGGCATGTTTTGATGAAGTCATATACAAGATGTATAACCCTTTTCTTTATAGGAAAACTTGCTTTAATCAAGTATCATATACTCCATTGTTTACATTGTTAAATTGGTTTATTATTAATGTGTTAATTCTTAACTTTTTATGGCACATTCGTCATTTGTTTAACCAAGAACACGTCCCATAATATCTCAATACTATAGGTGTGGCGAAATCTAATTTTGATTTACTTGTCCGTGTATACCAAATCCTTATCGTATACTGGTAATAAATTAAATTTCCCCTTGTCTTTTGAGGCTTTTTGACAAGTTGGGCAATATAAAGAAATAGTTTTGCCACCCCCAAATGGTGGTCCTACTTGAGCGGGTCATACAATTTCTGACTACACCAGGGTACCGTTTTACTAAACAGTTTACGCTTAAGATTTGCGTAAGTCTAAAACAACAATTCCGCTTTTATCCATATTGGGCAGAGCAATATGCGTCTCTCCGAGACGCTTCCAATGACGTGTCACATTACAATATTGTTCTTTCATTGAAGATACTATCCATGTTCATCAATTATGACTTACGCAAATATTTTCCGTAACTTGTTTAGTAAAACGAACCCCTTTACCAGGTTCTTTAGATGTAACATACTGTGGTCTTGCATCGAACCATTTAGATATGCCAAAGGTACCTACTGCAAAAGACTTAAAAAATTACTGTGGTGTAATGTAAAAATGATTCGCAAGGAACATTGCCGATATCCGCTTGGGTTCAAATCATGGTAGTGGCTGGGTTTTTTTTAGGAGATCTAGTCTCCAAGCCGACTTACAGAATACCCATGGTTCTACCCGGCTTGACCAGCCCTTATGAAAAGTTAGGCTTAGAGTCTTCCTCCATGTAAATGAGCCGGGATTGCAAAATATATGTAACCATAAACGCTATTGATGTGATACAAAACCCATACACAGATCTTTCTTTGCTTAAAAGGTCCTTGTTCACAGATGCGAAGAAATTTAGAAGTTAAAAAGTGTTTCTTTATAAAACTATACACCAGCTGTACTATTGTATAAAACGCACTTTGCCTGGTGCACAGTAAACGGCCCAATTCATTCAAATTTGATGTACAAGAATATTTGATAGCAACTAAAGAAGTGATGCCCCAAAAGTGGATTTTCCATTTGAATGCATGTCAAAATACAAGTGTGCAGAAAATTTCATGAAAATCATATTGATAGAAATGAAGTTATGTAGCTATTTATGGTCCAAAAATGCTTATTTTGACATGTAATGAGTTAGCATCTGATTTTTTCATGTTTTTTACTTTCTTATATTGATCATTTTCTTGTTAAAAACCATAAAGTAAGTCGTTTTCCATAATACCCAGTCTTATAAGCAAGAATTTGAAGTATTACACAGGTGATTCGGTGAAAAAATGTGAAAGTTATGGAACGTTTAGTGAAAATAGACTGCTTGTAATGCTGGCATTTTGCTAAGGCATGTAGTTGTTTCTAAACCATGCCCAAAGCAAGTTGAATACAGATCTGAATCTTTTAGAACAGCATTTAAAGCAGCATACCTATACACATGCAGATAAATGATTAAAAACCCTGTTAAAGTGCATTTGTGGGATTCTTTAACCATTTTCAAATATTCAGTTTGTGTCAAAAAACATGTAATGTCCGTCCCCCCCCCCCATGTATTTTACAGAAAAAGCTGTCAATAGCATTAAATTTGGGTGTATGACAAAGCCTTATAGTGATAATATAAAAATATAGTACAAGAAATAATTTTGTCGAAATTTTAATCTATGAAATATTGGAAATTACAAAAGTTATGTGTAATGTCCGTCCCCGTGATGTCCGTCCCCACAGAAGAGTACTTCAAATGTTTATGTTTGTTGATGCAACGGAGCTTTTATTTTGATGCAAATTGGTCTTATTTGACTTGACAGTACATTAAAGAGTACAAAGAAGTAAACTTGCTGTACAAAAATGGTATCTAGCTCATTTTCTATTTTTGCCAACCCACAAATGTGGACACATGACAATTTGACAACATGGAATGATGTATCAACATGTTTTTAATTGTTGTAACATTCTTATTTATCATATGTATTATTTTAAATTTAGTAAACATCTTTCTTCCTTCAAATGTATTCCAAACAAGATGTATAGCTGTGAAATCAGGAGGGGGACGGACATATCAGAAAGGGACATATCAGAAAGGGGACGGACATTACACAGTTTATCAATGTCGATAATCTGTATTTTGGCTTAGAATTTTGGATTAATTGCTTAGAAAAGTAATACATATTAATGAAAGATCTTTTAGTAAAAAGTTGAATTGTGTATTTGATAAAATAAATAGCACATGCCACTGATCTAAATATAAGTAGTTGTGAAGGGGACCGTACCTGTTCAATATTGGGATTCCTGTGAAAATGAACTTTCGAAATACCCTTCAATTGTCATGTGTCACACTTCAAGGGTATTGAAGGTATACAGACATTATATGGGCCACGTCACGGAAAAAGGGGCACTCGGACATAGCAAACAGTGTAGCCCCAGACCAGCCGCCACGTTACTGACGTGGCGGCTGGTCTGGGGCTACACTGTTTGCCATCTTAGAGGACATCAAGTTCTTCCTTTAAATAAATACAAATGATAACTTTCGTGACTAGATGCTGGAATAATAGCGCTAAGAAAAAGCTGAGTCAACGGTTTTTATTTATGTCCGAGTGCCCCTTTTCGCGTGACGCGGCCCATATTTTCTTTGCCTGACTAGGGCAGTCATAATGTGCCCAACCTTGCCATACTTCAAATTAGAGATTAAAGGTGGGATACGTTCAAACGGCCATTTTGCATCTTTTCATGAAAATGGACATCAAACGAAAAGCATTAGAGTAAAGCTGAGGAAAGACTAGGTATTCTGTTGTGCCATTAATTTTTTGTGATAAAGCCTAATTTGAATATCTTACTTATTCAAATTTCTGCATGTGCAACATTTTTAGAAAGTGAACATAAAATAATGAGTTGAAGATAATTCCTATTTAAAGGAACATTTTTCAGAGAATATGTACATTTTGGCTGTTGCTCTTGATATTACACTTAGCATATTATGAGAGTGAAAGAATGTATACAATTAATGCCCTGTAATTGACACAGCAATATATTTTAACCAATAACACCCTGTTGCAGAAGAAACATTGCAAAGCCCTAAAAAAAGATGTTTCAAAGAAAATGTCAACAATTATCTTCAAAATTCTCCAGTGTTCAAAGCTTTCGTCGAGAAATTGAAAGATCAGTATTCAATGTGTGTTCAGAAGTTCTGTATGGAAAAGGTGCCAAATAAGATTAACAACATCAATGTGACTATGTCTAAAACACTGCATCTCACGGTCATTAGATATGTGAAGGAGAAGAAATAACGTGACTCTTAATAAAATAATAATAAAAATAAAAGAACAAGCACAAAGGCTAGCAAAACAAAATAGCGTCCATGCCTTTTAGATAAAAATTAAATTGAAAAAAAGCCCAGTCTATGTGACAGACTTACAAACAGACTTAACAGAAACGCCAGACTAACACAAAACCAGTGAAACAAGTCCCATTAGTGTTTATCTTTCTTAAACGCCAGCCAAAAAAAGTATAGATCATTGAGAAAATAGTTCAGAACATAACATTTTGATCAAGGAAGGTTTTAGTTTTAGTTTGTAGCCCATCAATACAGCTACAGGTTGCATTTGTTCAACCAGGTGTATGTCACAAACCGGATTAGAAAAATGAACAATTTTAGTCAGTGAAAGAGACAAAACAGAAATCAATGAAAAAGACAACTCTTGCGGCTAATATAGTAAATAAACTGAAAGAGTTCTTGATTCAACTTTTATAGACATTAACTAGTCATCTCTTGCTGAGCGGGCTTGCTCCTATAAAACTTGGTGGGAAATCCTTGAAGCATGTTTTTTAAGACATGGCTCTTGTCACATTCTTTATAAATATAGAAATTGAATGTCTTTTGAAATATTGATGAGAATTATCGAAAATTTCATGACTCAAAGTTAGTGTAATGAAGTCAGTGTAATGTCCGTCCCCTTTTGATCATATCATGATACTGTATTTTCATGGTTTTCTTGTTCAATCATGTAATTTCAAGACTTGGTGTGCAAATGCCTTTAAAAACAGCAACTTTAGTCTCTAAATTTAACAACCAAGAAAAAGGCCAGTCATCACTAGCGCAGCATACTTGCACCAGACAAATTAGGTACGAAATCTTAGCGGCATGGTTTTTTCTGACATGGTTCTCGCCATTGACACGATCTATATAAATTTAATTTCAACGGTGTTTGTAAATATTATTGATGCAGAATGCTATTTATATGCTTGATGTGAAGAAACTAGGGTATTTTGGCTGAAAAATTAAGGTTCATAGTCTTTGTAATGTCCGTCCCCCTTATGTGAAATGTCTGTCTCCTGGGCGACAAAGTAATGTAACCAATCTAGTCATCTTTATTAAAGAAAGAAACCACACCAATCTTTTTTTAAGTGAATCAGTGTGCTAGATATTTAGTATTCAAGGAGTTATTTTCCATATCTATCAACCAAGTCATTTCTATGGTAAACAATACATTACCATTAAATAAACAGTTTCAGCTCTTAAACAATATTTCGATGAAAAAGAATATTTTTAATGTGTATCTTCAAAATTACTTTATCGGGACATTAAGCATTCCAAAACAAGTCAAATTCTTTAGTAATTCAAAAAAATATTTTTTGACTTTGATGCTAACTGAATTGGGCCTTTTACTGTGCACCAGGCAACTTAAGAATAATCATTGGAAGCTAAGATAGATCGTGTATTTCTCTTTAAAATGTGTGTACAGTGAATTGACTTGTATTTTAATCCAAAAGCGTGACCTCGCTTTTGAAATCTACTGCATATAAACTGTGCATGCTTAGTAGATAAATTGACGTTTCTTGAATCTATTATGCTTTCAATAGCCCCTTTTAATTGTATACCAAGCAGCCAAACAAAAGTTGTATGATTTCAACGCCATTTTATTGTGACTTTCATTTTTTTTATCATCTGTGTGAAGCACATTTAAACGACTGTACGTAAACATCTATTGGCCAATACATTGTTGTAAGGTTTTTAGGAGAAAAACGTTCTTTAAACCAAAGACTCGTATTAATGCTTTACATTGTGCTGTGCAGTTATACTGACAGTACAGCGCATTTGATATGGAATAAAATATTTGACATTATAACATGCGATATGTTTTACTTTTTCAAATTTTGTTACCCCATAAAAGCAAACCAAACCTCTGATAGGTAAACATTTTTCGTTCATAGGTGAATTCGTATTTCGTTATGGTAGAATACCTATCATCCGCCATTTTTGAACTCATTCTTTCGTCTGATTACTTCGGTCATTCTCGGTATACAAAGGTCGGTGACGGAACTCTTTACTTCCATCGAATAATTCCGGCCATCGCCAATGTATACTGAGAACGACCAAAATAATCGGACGAAAGAATGAGTTTCAAAATGGCCGATTGAGAATTCCATCGTTTTCAACAGCACCGTAGGTGAATGGTGACAACACCTAGTTTGAATCCAGTGCCACTTTTGTTTTCTCTATGTATGGATTTTCCTGTCGTGATGCAGTCCCCTTGGCCTATAGTTCCATACGTAAAACCATTTTACCATTGGGTTTGGATGTCTGATCTGACCCTACGTCGGTTACGAACCAATTAGCCCTACATCATAGAAGGACCACATTGGACATAAAGGGGAAATCCTACTCCCTTTTTTTATGTGTTATCCATGGTATTTTGTGTGCTTTCGTGGTTAATCAATATTATTGCATTTGTGATACACGTTTTCGTATTCTATTACTTTGTTGTTGCCATGTAATATATCTTTTTACCAAATAAATATATCTAAAGGGATTCAACACCGTGTCAACAGTGTTTCAGTTATATTCCTGGGATCTTACCGCTCAGGGATATGGCTCTTACGCGTCTTGCCAAATGACACTCACCAACGGCGCCTGTTGGGATCGAACCCGGGACCCCTGAGTTACACTTCCACCACATTAACCAACGAGGACCCCAAGCAGAAGGCGGACATGCTAGGCTAGGCCTTGTTTTAACGGTGCTTAACGCCGTGTCAACAAATGATCAGTTATGTAACGGTTTTCCCGGTTTCACCAGTACTAGGCTAGGGCTCTGAAGTGACATGCCAAAGGTCACCCAAACGGCACCAGAGGTGTCTGTGGGGCTCGAAACCAGGGCCCCTGAGTTATCAGTCTGCCAACCACTTCGCCACGCAGGACCCACATTCTTGATCTATGGTTCGTCTGTTTTACGTGCATTCTACATTCGGAAGTGTACTTAGGTTGATCAAGACTTGCAATGTAGTTAAAGCTTGGACCATCCGAGTAACCGGGAGGGTCGCAATTTAAAACTGCTGGTTTGTTATTGGTCTTAATTGATCAAATTAGTAACAAGCTAACAGGGCGAGATAACTTGGCTTCTTAACCCTTTGCTCCTAAACGGGAACATTTGGGAACTCTTTCGAGAGTAAAAAGTGACGATAAGCATGCTAGTTTTATCAAGATCATTTAAGCATGCATTCGTTATCAAAAAGGTTGACCAACAAACATCATATTAAAACAAAAGTGAGTTTATTTGAACAATTTTAATGGAAGCTTGCATATAAAACCATAAATTACCAGACAACAATTGTTTGGGAGAAAAATATAGGTTAATATATTAAAGTAGATAGTAACATGCATGACGGTCCTATTTGGGTCTTCTTACTTATTCCTTCGTCGGATTATTTCGGTCATCTCGATGTACATCGGTCGGGGCCGAATACATTCGCATTAAACGAAGTAGTTTCGGCCCCGACCGGTGTATACCGAGAACGACGAAAGAATACGTTTAAAAATGGCGGATTATGGGTATTCTACCTTAAAACCAAACACAATCGCCTTCAATGTGTCATAGAATTGGACAATAAACACCGCTTATATCATCAAATTGAGGGTTCAATGCAAGACTATTGTAAGTGAAACATGAATCACTTACTATAGTATTGCACTGAATCCTCGATATCCTTTACACTCATTTAACCCTTTCCCAAACAATAACGACATTTGACCACTTTGTTGCAGACGACTTTAGAAAACATTGTGGGAAAAGGAGAAATTGCTCGTAACTTCGTTTTCCCACAATATTTTCTGCCTTTTTCTGCCTTATCATCACCTTTTGAAATGTTGTCTGCAAACTCTTTCAATTTGGGACAGTCGAAAATGTGTTGTTTGGGAAAGGGATAAGAACACCTGACAAGGAACAGCTGACAAAACCAACAGAGGATAGACATTTAAAAAGATCTTTGAGATATTGAGAAGAAAACTTTGTATTACAAGGAAAACTTGATTGTTATGAGTATTTCCTCATTTTATCACATTGTTTTCTTATATATGTAACATGTCCTTCAATATGAAGGGAAAGGGAAAAAGAGGCAGCAAGTCATGAAGAAAACTTAATAAAGTGCCATCTCCATAGACCCTTATAGTGCTGGAACCGACTTCGTGCTTATGCAAACATGTTGGATCTAGACCAGCCACCAAGTAAATTGGCGGCTGACCTGTGACCTAACCCCGTTTGCTACTCTGATTATTTTTCCCCATCAAAATTCAGCAGATATTTAAGGTTTTTGAAAGCAGACGACATAAAAATATGTATTTAAATAATTACCCGGCATTCTTAGGGTTAAAATAATGTCGATCCTTGATTAAGACAAAATTGTTCAAATGTCATAATGGCTTAAATGACTAAGATATCTAGTTTTAGAAGTAGTGTACATATAGCCCATCCAGAATTTTGAAAACTAATATAGATGCAACTTAGCCATAAAAAATTAGTATCGTTTAAGATTAAAACATGTACACAAAAATTCAAAATGGAGGACAGTGCTCCTGGGAAGCGTTTTATTTAACATCATTTGGCAAGAATTCGGTTAGCATAAAACAACATCTCTTATTATTTCAATACTGAGACAAGCAATAAAGACAATTGGTACGTTATTGGAATCGCCTCTAATAACATGTCACATGACAACATTGCACTTTTCTTAAAGATAGTATTCTTGTATATAAGTTTTGACAAAAATACTTTCCTCGAGGCATTAAGGGAAACATCTCTACCCTAGGGTGTATTATGATGTCTCATAGTCATTGTGACAAAGTGTGGACAATCAAAACTGATGTCTGATTGGTCGATATTTCGACTCTTTCGATATTGACCAATCAGAAATCAAAATGTATTCGCTTCACTTCATTGTCGAGTGCCACCACTATATCTAACTTGTAGCACTTTGATTTGTCCGTGCCAACCTCAAATTGCTTACATGTAGAACACATCAAGTTTGTATATCATTTGAAATTACTCAAAATCGTGAAGCTATATTATATCCTACAACTAACATTAAAATGATGCTAAGTGTATTTAGGTTTGCTTTGGAAATAAAATGTATTGATAGTAAAAATCGATTCATATTTTTTTTCTTAAAAGTTAAACTCATCTATAAGGGACAACTAATTCATTTCTTTGGCAATTTCATTAAATTGATAAAAAGGGATTATTTGTTTTGATGTAAATGCTATTTGTAGGTTTTGATACACATACAAGTAAAAGAGAAAACATAAAAAAACATCGTCATTCTATGAACACATATATATGTAATGTGGTAATGTAAGACAAAGTGATAAAGCCACACCAGCTTCACACAGATATATGATTAACGCTTTCCCAAACAACAAATTTTCGACTGTCCCAAATTGAAAGAGTTTGCAGACGACATTTCAAAATGTGATGAAATTGAAAAATATTCTTCAGACAGAGCAGAAAACCTTGTGGGAAAAGGAAAATTTGCTCGTCATGAGCAATTTCTTCTTTTCCCACAATGTTTTTTGAAGTCGTCTGCAACAAAGTAGTCAAATGTCGTTATTGTTTGGGAAAGGGTTAAAGAGATGATTTGTCAAGTAGAAGGGTATAGTGTGTTTTATACAACAGTTTTATACAACAGTACTAACATGAATCAAGACACAGAACACATAGAAGACTAATTAAAAGAAATATTGAGGAAGACTACATTTAAATTAAGATTACACAATATTTTCTAAGATTAATTGGTTATTTCCATCTGTACCAAAAATCTTCATTGCACAATTCAGAACCTTCAAAAGCAGTCCATATCTCATGAACCTTTTCCCTACAATCGAAATTTGTGACCAGTCCAAAGTGAAAACAAGTCCAGGGGCCTGTTTTACTAAACAACTTACGGAAAATGTTTGCGTAAGTCATAATTGATAAACATGGATAATATCTTCAATGAAAGTACAATATTGCAATGTGACACGTCATTGGAAGCGTCTCGGAGAGACGATTCCAATGATGTGTTACTTTGCAATATTGCTTTGCCAAAAATTGAAATAAAAGGACTTGTTGTTTTAGACTTACGCCAATCTTAAGCGTAAACTGTTTAGTAAAACGGGCCCCAGACCTCAAAATTGATACTGGATAGATACAATTGTGATAAAAAGGAGAACAATTCATTTCTTTTGTGGCAGTGATTTCGTAAGTATCTTTTTCAGCAAGGGGGACAAATGGAGTATGGGGTTTAAGTACAAAGGAATTGACATGACAGTTCATATACATGTGTAATAATCATAGAAAATATTTCCTATTTACCTACATCTTTCATTTTCCAGACGCTTAGATTGAACGAAAAAAAAACCCAACCTATTAATGAACTCATTTAAGCTAATGTTTCTTTACATAGGTTTTACATTATGTCTGTTAAAACCGATATGTCTGTTAAAACCGGCAACATTGATCATAAATTATAAAGCTACAATTCTTAGGCCATGAATACATGATACAAATTATAAACAAAAACAAAAACAATTTGGGAACAGACTGGAATACACATGGGGAGATCTAACATTTATAATTTGCATATATATCAATAAAAGATTGGTATATTAAAAGAAAAATGGCACATTCTAAGTCCACATACGTTTACAACATACATGATACATAAAGCTCTGTCTCATTACAAAAACAAATTAAGTTATGTGTAAGCATCCTTTATTAAGGATAACTTATTGTAGAATAGACAATAATCAAACTAAAGAAAAACATAAGAGAAAAGGAGCCAATTTGGCTTGCATATGAAAAGGGTCTAGCTACCATTGAGTAAATATGCAACCTACAATGCATTAGGTTGTAAACTAAAAGACAGGGAAAAAGAATGTGAAAAAATGATAAAATGAAACGAAAAAAGAATGGAAATTTAAAAACAATTACTATGTAAAAGAAAATATGTATAACGTTTGTATGTTGCATATCATTTTGTCCCTAATCAGGTCTCCTTGTGCCTAGGGTTGAACTGATGTTTTCAGTCAACAGTTTTTGCTTTGTTAAGCACATCATTATCCGTTAGCAAAATCGACTGCTCAATGAGCAGGTTTTAAGAAAATCTACATTTAACTTAATGTTGAAGATATACATAAATTACGTTAATCAACACGATTTAAAGTACAGGATGCTGTTCCACTCATCAAATTGCTAAGTATTTGGTTTTAATAGCCTAGCTCACTCCTGCGCCATTAGAGCCCTTAGGAATGATCATGAACAAACTTTAAAGCCTGAATAATAATTAGAAGGCATTTGAATAGACAGTAAAGATAATAAACACTTTTTTAGAATTGTCCAATGCCCATGATCCTATGTGCCCTAACAGCATATTTAACAGATTATATTATCAGACAAAAAAAGGGAGATTCAACAGGTTTGTTTGACAATATGACAATGCTTCAAATCAAAATGAATGTTGTCAAGACAGTTGTCCAAGTGGGTGGACTTCCCAAGTTTGTCTCTAATTACAGAGGAAACTTCGAACACAAGGGGCCCGTTTTACTAAACAGTTTACGCTTAAGATTTGCGTAAGTCTAAAACAACAAGTCCTTTTATTTCTATATTTGGCAAAGCAATATTGCAAAGTAACACATCATTGGAATCGTCTCTCCGAGACGCTTCCAATGACGTGTCACATTGCAATATTGTACTTTCATTGAAGATCTTATCCATGTTAATCAATTATGACTTACGCAAACATTTTCCGTAAGTTGTTTAGTAAAACGGGCCCAAGAAGTTTGGTAGCGAAACAGCGTTATAATGGTTACATAACAACGTGAACCATCAAAAGACATTGTGATTAAAAAAACAATTTAATGTTACAAAACACACAATAATCATTGTTGGAATAAGACTCATTATGAAACTATTGGTTCTTTATTTCATCCATCCAGAATTCTAGACACAGTGCAGGAAAATTCAATGAAGCTTTGGTAATATTTCTCTAAAATGGCAATTTCGCCATAAACGTGTTATTTTATTGGCAAGTTTGACCTGATTTTCAAAAAAAAGAAAGAAAAAAACTTTAATGCCTAGTGATGATACCAACCTAAACGACTGGTTTACATATCTTACTACTGTAAAACAACTTTAACTGATATTCACTTGTGAGTTGGGTTCAAGCAGGACATACTAACATACAACGAAAAAGAAATCATTTTGAATTGAATTCCATCCTGACATTATAAGAAGAAATTGCTTGCCACTAGCTATAGCAAGATCCAGAATTGATATAGTGGGTTCTTTGTTTCTTTGTTTATACTACATATACTAGTATACTCATTTACCAAAAACTCTTACAGTAACTTGTAACACAGACATTTGAAAATGATATTTAAATAAACATGATATTGTAAGTCGGTAATCAGTATCAAAATAGAAAAAAACATGATAATGATGACAAGTATGATGATTATAATCATAATACTAATGATATAAATACACATGAATATACGTCCAAAGAGAAAAAGAAAACATATTTCAAAAGTTGAAAATGGTTAAAGAATGTTTAGACAGTACCAAGACATGGTCAAACCTTCGACATACTGCTGAACACAGATTCTTTCTTTGCACTTTGATTCATCATTCTTCATTCAATATCTACATCAAACATAATCGTGAGATTCAGATGGCTATAGGATAACTGTAGACAAAACAATGAACATCCATTCAGCAAAAGAATTTGAAATATTTGACCCCCAAAAAAACCCATTCATATTAATTTAAAACAAAAACCTCAGATTTGTAATCTTAAATCAAAATTAAAACTGATTTAATGAAACTTTTTAAAAAATATCATTATAAGTACCATATACTGGATCCAATCCAATCGATAGTTTCACTTACACACATAAGACAACACCATAGAATACCTCCTTCTTTGATGCCTTTTACATGTACTCCCTTTTAGAATCACGTTTTGAATGAATAATGGAAGCAGTCTCAAATTCACTTTTTACAATAGCAATATGGCTTCAACCGTTTATCATTGACACAGCTCGATTGGTTGCCATATTTGTTAATCCTGACTGGTTCACCAATGACATCAACAACAGAGTCAGAAGACATAGTCAAAGATGCCTCGAAATGGGCTAAACCCGGTTTAGTTTCTATGGCAATAAGGTAGCGTTTTGCAACCTGTGTCTCTGGCCGGAAGAACTGAAACAGGGAAATCCCGGTGTTTTCGGTTTCGTGATGATGTAGACCGTGTACAAGAGATCTAGCTTCTAAGATTTTGTTTAATTCCAACACCTCACACATAGGAAAATCAGCAAACTTGGCATTGAGCACTGCAACAACTTTTGACGACAAAGACTTCAGCAAAGCGTCTGCGCTGGATTCGATTGGCGTCTCGGTATAACAGGCACAGTAATTCTCGTGAATCCAAGCGTCTGCGCATGATCTGTCGACCGGAAGTTCGCCAAACAGACTGATACTACGTAGCTTGTTTTTGATGAAAGACCTCGTAGGCTTATCAAATCTACGGTATAAGATGTCCGTGAGTGTTTGATGAATGTCATAGTGTGTTGATAGTCTATTTCTGTTAACCAGCAGGTTGGCATGGAGACGCGAATACCTGGATCTCAGATGTTCCGGAAGCACAAGTTCAAACACGGGCATCCGGTCTTCTATACGTCCCACGAACGTGTTTCGAATTTTGTCGATCCTGGCCCCATGATCGCTGAAGAATATGAAGGCCGTGTTTTCCAGATGCCCAGACGCTTTCATCCACTGTAAGAGATCCAGTACCATTTCGTCCCCGTATTCAAGGAAGTTCGGGTACTCGTGGCTAATGGCGTTTATGAAGCTGAAGGCAAACTTGCGCTTTTTGTCGTAGCGCCGTATAAACTGCTTCAGGTAGTCCGTCTGAATGATGTGTAGCGGCTTGTCTCCGTAGCAGAACGTCGAACCTTCATTGACCTTGACCTTGTGGTTTTCCAGGAACAACTGGACGGCGCTGTTTATTCGCCCCTTCTCCTCATCCACCCACAGCATAAACGGGCGCATATAGTGGTCAACAGGTGGGTTAACGAACCCCTTGGTGAGATAGTTAAACGTGCCCATCTTCGGGCCGTCTTCTGAGTAGAACGTGGCATACCCTTCGGCCGAAAAGTTCTTCCAGACAAAAGGAAATGGGTCGAAGGGCTCGGTCGCATAGTCTTTGGTGGGGACCTCGTCCGACCAAACAGCCCGACCAGTCAGAAATGGGACCAAATTGGGTAACGTATTCTCGCCAACCTGAAGTATTCCGAGAATAAAATAATGAGAAGGAATAGAATGAACACATAAAAGTAATGGTAATGGCTAAAAGATAGAGTGTGCGAAGGTATAAAAACGCTGGGAAAGATATAAAAAGGAAACAGACTGGTAGAGAGGGCAGAAATACATAGCAAGAGAGCCGAAAGTTGTAGAATGAGCATGTAAATGGAAGCAATTTATTTTTGACTTCTTAATTACCTCACAACTGTGAGCAAATACTTTTAGGGTACCAATGACTGTATGTCTTTACGTACATAGAGCGGATCATTTTCTAAAACTGCCCATATCTGATATTTAGAGGCACTGCTCATCATGATAAATAATAAGTATGTAAGCAACCCCATGCACATGTTATGTAAATAATTCTTCGAACATGAGCTTATTACAAATGAGTTGAAGAGCTCAATATTGCACTTTACCTTCATATGCCCTCTAAAGTCATACGAATGGAGGTCTTCCGTCAGATATTTGAACGTCTTCGGTAGTTTTCGTATAGCTGCCGAGCGGGACACGGAATCGATTCCAAAAACGATGACGCTCAGCTGGTCACGTGACTCGTCTTGTACTTCCGGTCCATTCCGTGTCACTGTCGTTCGTATGTTTGTGAGCAGACGATCAAACACCACTTTGCTCTTCGATTCGCACGTCACTTTAATAAAATCTGCATCTACTTGAACAGGTGGTGTGAAATGAATGGGGCTCGATAATATCACGTGATCGTCGTCAAGGTGACGATTCAGAACACTATACTTGCATTTCGTAGCGGCTGGGTCCAGCCGGAGCATGCGCAAGGCACTGTCGTTAAACTGGAATAGTCTACGTTCGTCGATGTATATCACCGGAAGATGCGACGCGTCACACACGAGTGGGTCCGGGTGCCAGACAAACTTCAAAATGGAGGGGTCGAAGGGGTCCGGATGTGGAATGACGCAGGCGGACGACGTGTTGGAATGCTTGAAGATGTATCGGACCTGGAACGTGAGTTGTATGTACATGAACGGGGCCAGTACGACGGATAGCATGCACAGGAGCGTTTTGATCCTACACATGGGCATCCGTGGTCCCCTGGTTCCCGGGTGACGACAGGTGAGACAACGTTTCAGGAGCGATACGGGGAGCAGGAGCAGCGCCCAAACGTCGGACATCCATCTGAAACAAGCGCCCCTCATACCGCTAGCTGCCATACTTAACTAGTGAGTATTGTATCATCTAATCGAGTTTGCTTGGTCAGAATGCTGCCTCATCGTGTGTTCGCTTACTTGAGGCGTTACACGGGTGGGTAGGTAGTGGTGGATGCTTCTGACTCTCTCTACAAATAGACAGGCATGAACATTCAACTCGTACACACATTATCTATCGCCCATGTTCAGGTAAAGTCGTTTCTTATCTGATATTTTATTTATTCATCTGGGATTAACGTCGCAACAGTAATTAACAGTATTTCAAATATGTTGCAATGCCCGACTCATAATGATGGTGGAAGGCCTCCCAAACTCGGCTGCCGGTAAACGCTGATCAAGCCGGGTAGAACCACCGACATAAAAAACTACCTTACGAGGAGGCCGAAATCTGATTTTGGTTTTAATATTTGTCTGTAATTGCAAAACCGTTTCTATTCATGCTCGTATAACATGGTTAATGTTGAAGAATTTCAAAAACCTGAAATCTGTAGTTCATTATCCTGAAAAGGCATGTTTGCTATAGCATTATATAGGGACAAAAACTCTCAAAAACCTGAACTTTAGGAATAATCCTGAACAGTTTCACCCATAACAATTATATAGTAAATGTCGGTAATAATTCACTTGTCCAATGTCGGTAATAATTCACTTGTCCAATGTCGGTAATAATTCACTTGTCCAATGTCGGTAATAATTCACTTGTCCAAAGTCGGTAATAATTCACTTGTCCAATGTCGGTAATAATTCACTTATCCAATGTCGGTAATAATTCACTTGTCCAATGTCGGTAATAATTCACTTGTCCAATGTCGGTAATAATTCACTTGTCCAATGTCGGTAATAATTCACTTGTCCAAAGTCGGTAATAATTCACTTGTCCAATGTCGGTAATAATTCACTTATCCAATGTCGGTAATAATTCACTTGTCCAATGTCGGTAATAATTCACTTGTCCAATGTCGGTAATAATTCACTTGTCCAATGTCGGTCCAATGTCGGTAATAATTCACTTGTCCAATGTCGGTAATAATTCACTTGTCCAATGTCGGTAATAATTCACTTGTCCAATGTCGGTAATAATTCACTTGTCCAATGTCGGTAATAATTAACTTGTCCGTTAGGGCTTTTCGACAATACGGAACATTGATTTTGCCATCCCTCCTCTAATCGAAATCAAAATGTCGTCACCGCGATTATAAACTACTCGAAGATGGTCAACGGGGTTTCAAATTATGTACTCAAACTATTATACCAAGGAGGCCAGCTTCATTTTTAACAATCTATGTCATGACTACAATGGTAAAGATACAATCATGAATGTACTTAGATACCATAGGAAGATGATGCGTAAAGTTTATTGAGAAAACGCCTTGTTTGCATTTTTTCAGGTTAAAGCATTGCATTACCAGCTTGGCCAAAGGGAAAGTAAGCCCTGAGGTAAACTCATTTTTAGGGGAAACCTGCATTTTTTAAAGACAATCGCGGGTATCTGTTATACATGTAAAGTGAAAAAGAAAGCCCTGCTTCCTCTTATGTATACAACAATCCTCATGTACCGTCATCAGAGAGCTAATCCATAGAAAGGCGTTGTGATTGCATATAAAAGAACTCTCTGGCCACACACGGCTTTTTGTGTCATATAGCAGAGGCATATAAAAGGCACCTTCCTTATTAAAAGTCGTCCAAGCCTACTGGTTACCAATTCAGCAATTTCAACGATAAAACTTCCCAAGTCTACCAGGCCTCTTGCAAATTTTAGGAATACCCCGTCATATATGCCCCTTGGTTTTATTGGAGCAAGAATGAAGCATAAACCATGTCCCGTATTTTCCCGTAGTTGTTTACTTAAAACCGATTCCCGCAATTTTCTTTTCAATCGTGCCGTTTCCTCCTAAAATGAGTTTAAGAAATGGTTTTCCTATCCCCTTTGGCAAAGCCCGCATGATTTCCCCCTAATTACCAAATTTTACAATACATATAAGAGAATATCAAATTTCCCCCATCAGAGTGAAAAAAGACATGGCTGTTAAATGTTGTGTTCTAGGTTAGAATCAGAAACCAGAACAAATTACATTCTTAAGCGAAACAAATTTGGTCAATATTTTTGTTTGATAAAGAAATCACGCACCAATTCATTTATTGAACACATATGATCTTTGTAATGTGCCATTAGTCATTGTGCCATTAGAATATTCCACGTCCACGGTTGCTTGGCAACCGATAGATAATCGACGGCCACAGGAGATTTAGATAAAAGACCATTTCATAGCGAACGCAGATGCTCCAAGCTGTAAATGTTTTAGTGAAATATCTAGGTCTGGATCATTCGGACTATTTCATAGCTGAACTATCTTTAGTGATATTCTCAATGGGCAGGTCTTTTTTACTATATAACAGAATCCCATAAAAGGCATCTTCCCAATTGGAAATTTCTTTAAAATCATGCAGTTTTACCAAAAACGTAGTCATACAAGCTTTAAGGCCTCCCAATTCAGCAATTTCAGCGATAAAATTTCCCAGATTCAACACGCTTGGGCCTCTTCCCAATTGAAGGAAAAAAAGCACTGATGGGTACTCATCCGAATCGACTGATACTCAATCTTGAGACCTGTCGAAATCGACTAATGTGCAAATATACAGGGACAGAATGCTTTAGAAAAAAAACATGGCATGATGTTCACATACAGTGACACATGAAATTATACCATGCAGTCGCTAACGGATTATACCCTGCAGCCTCTACAGGCTATTATACCCTGCATCCTCTACATGCATTTATACCCTGCAGGTGATTATACCATGCAGTTGCTAACGGATTATACCCTGCAGCCTCTACAGGCGTTTGTTCCCTGCAGCCGCTACCGGATTATACCCTGCAGGCGAGTATTCCTTGCACCCGCTACAGGCTATTATACCCTGCAGCCTATACAGGCGATTATACCCTGCAGGTGATTATACCATGCAGTTGCTAACGGATTATACCCTGCAGCCTCTACAGGAGATTATACCCTGCAGCCTCTACAGGCGATTATTCCCTGCAGCCAATACAGGCGATTATACCCTGCAGCCTATACAGGCGATTATACACTGCAGGTGATTATACCATGCAGTTGCTAACGGATTATACCCTGCAGCCTCTACAGGAGATTATACCCTGCAGCCTCTACAGGCGATTATTCCCTGCAGCCTCTACAGGCGATTATTCCCTGCAGCCTATACAGGCGATTATTCCCTGCAGTCGCTAACAGATTTATACCCTGCATCCCCTATACTCGCTATAGACTAGTGTACCCTGCAACCGCAACAGAAGATTGTACCCTGCAGTGGAAACCGGAATTATACCCTGCAGCCGCAGCCGCTACCGGATTACACCCTGCAGGCGTTTGTACCCTGCAGTCGGTAACGGATTATACCCTGCAGCCTCTACAGACTATTATACCCTGCAGCCTCTACAGACGATTATTCCCTGCAGCCGCTACAGACGATAATACCATACAGGCGATTGTACCCTGCAGTCTCTACAGGCGTTTGTACCCTGTAGAGCTACCGGATTATAACCTGCAGGCGATTATTCCTTGCACCCGGTACAGGCTATTATACCCTGCAGCCGTTACAGACGATAATACCCTACAGGCGATTGGATCCTGTAACTACTACCGTGGATAAAACTATCATGGCAGACGCTACAAGCAATTTCAAGAGTTGTCAGCCCCTGTAAGCCCTACCGGGGATTGCACCCTAGGCGCAGATTAATATATGTATTTCCAACATAGATCTGCAGTTTTAATCATTCTTGATTCTTTAAAAAATAAATCATGGATTCCTAGTCAGCCACTTTCAAGCATAATATTATGTAATATTTCCAACTAAATGTGTTTAATTGTTCTAGTTACTCGTTATAATGACTTATCTCGTTTAGAGCGACTCACTACGTTAAAAGGTCAAGCGTTTATTCTTCCAAATATAACCAAGAGAGTTAATTTTAGCCCTTATAGTGCTGGTACCGCCTTCATGCCTATGCAAGCAGATTCGATCCAGGTCAGCCGCCAAGTAAATTGGCGGCTGACCTATGATCTAGCCTGTTTGCTACCCTGAGTGTCTTTCCTGATCAAAATTGAGCAGATGTTTAAGGTTTTGGAAAGCAGACAACACAAAAATATAGCTATAGAAAATTACCCAGCATTCTAAGGGTTAAATATTGTCACCAGCCTGTTGTCGAAATCGTAGTCTATGGGATTTACAAGCTAACTGCAAAATAAATCTTTACACACACACAAGGTCCATACATCCAGGCCATACGATCCGTCATCCTTTTTATAAATAGTACATTGTGTTTTAATTGGGTCATGTGTGGTGGTCAAAATAATTAAACGTAAGATTGCTTTAGATTTTTTGATGGAGCAATTGTCCGATATGAAATTTTCCCAAAATGTCCCGTCAAATAAGATAAGTTTTATTACTTGTGTGTGGCGATTCAAAAATGTTTCAGTTGTAAAAGGGAGACGCAACCTTTTCTCGCTGAATTTGGAAGAGACACAGGCGTTTTACTTTTGGGAAGATATATCGCTGAAATTGCTGAATTCGGTAAACAAACTGGTGTGACTTTGCATTCTTTGAAAGTATGCATGATCTTAACGAATTAACCAAATGGGAAGGTGCCTTTTAAATGCCCTTGTCAAAATAACACGGTTACATATAGAATTTACATAGATGTACATGTACTTCAAAATTCGTTTTCCCCCGCTATTCTTTAACCCTTTACCAAACGCCAAATTCTCGCCTGTCCCGAATTAAGAATTTGCAGACGATATTTCAAAATGTGATGAAATTGGAAAATAATCTTCTGATAGGGCAGAACACATTGTGGCAAAAGGAAAAATTGCTCATTACGAGCAATTTCTCCTGGTTCCCACAGAGTTTTCCAGAGTCGTCTGTAACAATTGGTCAATTGTCGTTATTGTATTGTTTGGTAATGGGTTAAATAAGTAACATTCTGTACTACAATAGTTTGCGTAAGTTCAAAATACCAGTTCCTCTTATTCCAAAATTGGTTATAAAACAATTTTTGCGATGCAACATATCATTCATGATTGGAATCGTCATTGCCAAAGACGTAGCACACAGCAATATTGCACATTTACCTAAGATAAGTTCTATCAATGGTAATCAGTTTGACTTTAAGCAAATATTTCCCCTAACTCGGTCAATAAAACGGTACCAAGGAAACTAGTTAGGTTGCCCCATCGGAAAACAAAAAACAATCTTCACGTCGAATTATTTTGACAACCAGGAAACTAGCCGTAATAGTAATAGTAGGCCTATTACATGTAGTTAAACATACCATGATCAAGCCTATTTCATTGGGACATTACTGAGTCAAACTAAATTGACGCGATCAGAAAATACTGAGACAGTTTTGTATCGGGCAATATCTGCCCCATCAGAAAATAAAAAGCAATCTTCACGTCGAATTATTTTGACATTACTATGAAGTGAGAGACGAAACAAGCGAGTTCATTGGCCCTCGGAAAGAATATCGACAGATGCCGGGCCTAGCAGGTATCGAACCTAGGACTGATGTAGTCAAAGTCGGAGACACTTTTCACGTTACCGACACAAAATGATAATCGACATGAAATCCGCGGCAGTGTAATGGTTAACTAGATCCGGGTTCGGTCCCCGAAGGCGGCAATCTTTTTCACCGTGGAGTGTCCTTGGGCAAGACACACTTCCTAGCATAGTTCTGGGAGGTCATACATGGGACATGTAAGTTATAACACTCAAGACCGAGTCCTGCAAAGTACATTAATGGGAAAACAAAACAAACAAAACAAATAGAAACCAAAGCGCTTGTGATGAATCGATATCATAGCCCGCTATATTCATGGTGTCATCACCAGTGTATGACATTGATATCTACGAAAACAAATAGACGTCTTATTACACAGTATTGTCAAAATGAGAAGATCGCCGAGTCAATGTCAGGCGCATATACAAAACACGGTACAACTAACCTTATGAAGCAAACTCGTTTAAATCGGTCCAAACGCTCGCAGTTTCTCCTCGATATCCATATAGGAGCACGACCTAACACAGAGTGGCACTCAATCAAGTCCTTGTATTGTGAAGAGAGACATATACTGCTGTGTTTTGTCTGGCGTTTTACGATAACGAGTATGCAGAGCATAGCGGAAGTGGGAGTATCTTTGCTTTACACATATGTCGGTGTATCACGGGGCTTGTGTGTAGTATACTGCATCTCGGGGCTTGAGACGAAAATGAGCTATCAAGAGTGAGTCTAGAGCGCAGGGTCAGACAATTGTTGGAAGAGTAGATATACCGTGTAAACACGTGCAAGGTTCTATGTGCAATTGATAACCACAGGGGTTCGAAGTAAAGGTACGCTTACGACGCTTACGGCTATTGATACATAGCCGTAAGCGTACCTAACTTCGAACCTCTGTGTTGATAACAATAGCTTTAAGGTAGTCAACCCTAGTGAAACTAGTTTGACGCGATCGGGAAATATTGAGATAATTTTGCATCGGGCAATAGATCTCCCATCAGAAAATCAAAGACAATCTTCAGGTCGAATTATTTTGACTTAGTCTAACCCTGATGAAAAACTTGTATTCGCCTATTAGTTGAAGAATAAATTGAAATGTAAATCATGAAAGTATTTATCATTTCGAAGATATCCACCAAGTCACTTTTCCGAATTTCTCTGATTTTAAAAAATATAAAATGAATTTACAAAATGAATATCAAATCAGTAAGCAATCGCTCAGATCCGTTCTGGCATGTATTTGAGAGCACACAAATATTTTGTTTAAGCAGGAACTAGAGGCCTTTTCTGTTGCGTTTATGAGTTTTTTAGGGTTTTTTTACCTTTTTTGTTTTGTTTCCTGAAATAAAAGTGTAGACACGTACACAAAATGCCCTAAGGAAGCTATGCAAATGACACCTGGATCATTCGGACTAATGCTGGTGACGATGGAAGATTTACATTTTTGTCGAATGTGCCTCGAAGGATGGAGATAATATAGACCGCACATGCGCAGGGAATCTTTTGACCCTTTACCATATGCCGAGTTTTTGACTGTTTCAAATTGAAAGAGTTTGCAGACGACATTTCAAAATGTGATGAAATTGAAAAAAATCTTTTATTAGGGCAGAAAAAATTGTGGGAATAGGATAAATTGCTCGTAAAGAGCAATTTTTCTTTTTCCCATAATGTTTTCCAAAGTCGTCTGCATCAAACTGGTCAAATGTCGTTGTTGTTTGGTAATGAGTTAAAGCAACTAATAAGAGCGTAGCTTGACTGAAATGAATATGTAGGTACGTCATTCTAGTGGGGGTGGGGGTCCGGGGCATGTTTCCCCGTGAAAAAAATACAGTCTGAAATCGCTTAGGTGCGTTCTGGATTGCATTTGAGAGCACAAACATAATTCTTTGTTTAAGCAGGCAAATGAGGCCCTTTTTGTTGCGTTTTTGAATTTTCTTTTTTCTTTTTTGTAATCCTGAGATAAAAGTTTAGGCATATGCCTTAAGTGCCTCAAGGAAAGTACACCAACGACTATGAAGAGACAGAAAAGACATTGTTAAGTCAATCTGCCACAGGCGTTTGATCAAACAATGTTCCCTCGCGAACCAGTTGACATACTATAAGGCTACAGATAGTGTTCGATGTTTTGCATGCATAGATAACGATGAAACCGCCCGTCTCTATGTGAAGGATTTTAGGCACACCTTAATATAGCCTGGAGTCCTGGCCCATGCATACCCGCCTAGTTCGGGGTATACGGACGGGCCAGACCCCAGGCTTACTTAGATAGTCCGAATTATTCAGACGTAGGTCTATAAATTTCACACTAATGCAACGCGCAATGATTAGAGTCTATTGTGTAAACTTGGAATCACGAACTTGCCTTTTCACTCTAATGAATTAATGGCCCTTTTCTCATTTTGAGCATTCATAGACTATAACTAATGGGATGTAGAGACTTAGGGCCATTTTGCTAAAGTTTCAAACATGTGTTTATTTCACACAGTAAGTCTACAACTTGGATCATCTGAGTAAGGCATACTTAGGCAAGGCGCAACGGCTATTGTGTAAGCGTGGAGACTATTATAGCGCATGTGACATGGAGACTTTTAAAATATCATTTTATAGAGTTGCAAACAATTTCAATTTAGTCGAATGTAAGAAGTAAACAATAACTGTTCAATACTATTTTAAAAACTATGTCGATGTAAGAAAAGAGCGTTTTCCCCTTGTTGATATATGTATTGAGTATGTGCTAATCTTACGTTATTGTAATTTTCATGATAATACCGTCTGGTAATAAAATTGTCAACATGGTGGCAGCGCGGGATTTTTTCTCATGAAAATTCGAAGTTTGCGGCCGATTAAAGAAGCTTCCGAGGCGGAAACTGCATGATAGCAGAAGATGGCAGAATCATCTTTCCGACTGCCGGGTTCCCTGAACGTGACAGATGGCAATGTCGCGGAAAACTTCAAGAGGTGGAAGCGTGAATACGAGGTTTACATGACCGCCACGGGATCCGATAAAAAGGATAAGAAGATCCAAACGGCGATCCTGCTTCATTGTGCCGGTCCGCAGGTACTTGAAATATATGATCAGTCCACGTGGGAAGACAACGCCGATAAAGATGACCCCGAGAAAGAACTGGGTAAGCTCGAGACTTACTGCAATCCACGTAAGAATGAAGTTCTAGAGTCGCACAGGTTTTGGACTGCACCGTATCAAGAACCATTTGATGTTTTCGTCACAGACCTGAGAAAAAGGGTAACGTCGTGCAATTTTACCGATGCTGACAGAATGATCCGTGATAAAATCGTCTTTACGACTACAGGAAAATTGCAAGAACTCTTATTAAGAGAAGATGATCTTAACTTGACAAAAGCCATTAAAATAGGTCGAGCCTTTGAACAATCACAGAAACAGGTGCAGGAGTTAAGAGAGAAACCTTCAGATATGTCTGTAAATAGGTTGAACACTGCTAGACCCAAATCTGACAATCATAGCCAGAAAAGACAATATAAACAATATCCAACAAGGCCCATTTCTGGCAAAGCAAAGCAAAATGCTGAGCATAAGCAGTGTGATTTTTGTGGCAAGAATCACCCACCTAAAAAAGAGGAATGTCCAGCATGGGGTAAAAAATGTGCAAAGTGTGGAGGCAACAACCATTTCAAAGCAAAATGTAGGCGGGATGGTGTGAACTCTGTACAAGCTGAGAATGAAAATGGTAATGGCAATGATGAATTCTGGTTAGCTTCTTTTGAATCTCGATCAAAGGTAATGGCGACAATGATTGTGAATGACTGTGAAGTCAAGTTCCAAATCGACACTGGCGCAGAAGTCAATACCATAAACCAAAAATATGTGAGGAAATGTCAGGTCAAGAGCAATGCATCTACACTGAAAATGTGGAACAAATCGACTTTGAAACCATTAGGTGAAGTAACACTTCCGATGAAAAATCCTAAAACTGGTTCGACACATGATGTTAAGTTCGTCGTCGTCCCAAATGACTTTCAAAGTCTGCTAGGTCTGAAAACAGTTCAAGAAATGTCATTAATCAACATAAACACTGATTCTTTCATAGGGAAAGTAGGAATGGATCTCGGTGATCTAGGTGAGACAAAGCTGCACATTGAGAATGATGCAAAGCCCATAGTTTTGCCTTCACGAAAGATTCCTTTAGCTATCAAAGATCAAGTTAAGTCAGAAATCGACACTCTCGTTGAGAGAGGTATTTTGATACCAGTTGAAGAACCAACGGAATGGGTCAACCAAATGGCTGTTGTGCGGAAAGCAAATGGTAAGCTGAGAATTTGTTTAGATCCGCAGCCCTTGAACAAAGTCCTGAAACGAAAGAGATACAGACTAACTACATTTGATGATGTTCTTCCAAATCTGAATCAGGCAAAAGTGTTCACAAAGTTGGATGTGAAAGAAGCGTTCTGGCATGTACGACTAAATGAAGAATCCAGCAAATTGACAACGATGATCACACCTTTCGGACGGTATCGATGGTCAAGATTACCCTTCGGTCTCAACGTGTCTAGTGAAATCTTCGCCAGAAGACTGAATGAAGCACTGAATGGTCTTGATGGAACATTTGTTATAGCCGATGACATTATAGTGATAGGCTGTGGTGAAAATGAACAAGCTGCGATTGCTGACAATAATCGCAAGCTGAAAGTTCTGTCACAGAGATGTGCAGAACAAAACATCTTCCTCAACGAAGAGAAGAAAGAAATCGGAAAGGAAATCACATTCCATGGTCACAAGATCACGGATAAAGGTGTTATGCCAGACGAGAAGAAAGTAGAAGCAATTCGCAAAATGCCGACACCTACAAATGTGACAGAAGTGCGGAAAATATGTGGTCTTGCACAGTACATGGCAAAATTTCTTCCAGATTTAGCTTCAACCCTAGAGCCCATGAGAAAGCTGACTCACAAAGATGCAGAGTGGAAATGGTCAGAGGAGTGCGAAACTAGTTTCCACAAAATGAAAGACCAGATTGCAAATGCACCAATACTAGTGTATTTTGATCCTGAAAAGGAGTTGGTTATCCAAGCTGACAGTTCACAGAGTGGTTTAGGTGCTGTCCTGATGCAGGATGGACAGCCAATTGAATTCGCTTCACGGTCCCTCACCACTTCCGAACGCAAATGGGCGCAGATTGAAAAGGAGGCTCTGGCAATCTTGTATGGATTGATGCGTTTCGATCAATACACATATGCACGCAAAGTGATAGTGCAGAATGACCATAAACCGCTGGAGACAATACTGAAGAAACCTCTTGGTCAAGCCCCGAAACGACTGCAAGATATCATTATGAAACTGTTGCGGTATGACATTCAATTTCAGTATGTGAAAGGCACAGATTTGGTAATAGCCGACACGTTAAGCCGTGCCTATACGGAAACAGGAGAACATGAAACATCAGACCGGATGGACATCCGAGGTGTAGAAATAGGTGCTTTCGATCAGTTTCCAGATGCGAGAATAGTGGAATTAAAGCGTGCAACAGCAGAAGATTCGTCAATGCAAGAACTACAAAACTGTATAGTGTCTGGCTGGCAGAAGAAAAGTGACATTAGTACTAAACTCAGAGAGTACTACCCACTTAGAGATACGCTTAGTGTACAGGATGGAGTCATCTTCAAAGGTGAAGCTATAGTGATTCCGAAAGTGCTTAGAAGAGAAATGTTGCAGAGACTGCACAAAGCTCATCTTGGTTTTGAAAGCATGGATCGAAGAGCGAGAGGAACTATATATTGGCCAGGTATGAGAAACGAGATAAAAGAATTCGCGAAAAACTGTGTTCAGTGTGAAGACAGAAAGCCGTCGCCTCAGAAAGAAACGCTTAAACAGCATGATGATGGACAAAGACCTTGGGATAAGGTCGGTTCCGATTTATTCGAAATACAGAACAGAGTGTACCTAATAGTTGTAGACTACTACACCAGCTTCATTGAAATAGATCATCTTACGGCGGCAAATAGTCAGCAAGTCATCGACAGAATGAAGAAACATTTCGCGAGATTCGGTATTCCTAGAGAGCTGATAACCGATGGTGGCCCCCAGTACACATCCAGGGAATTTCGCGAATTCACAGAGCATTGGGGAATCCAACATCATGTTACATCTCCCCATCACCCCGCGTCAAATGGGAAGGCAGAAAGCGCGGTGAGAGTAATGAAAACGCTTATTATGAAATGTCACGATTCACGCTCCGATCCACTGGAGGCCATACTGGAGCAACGGAACACTCCGCGAGCCGACACCAAATTAAGTCCAGCAGAGATGCTGATGAGCAGAAAGCCGCGAACATTGTTACCTTCGCGAGTGACAGTAGAGAAAATCAACAAGTCGCGATCGCGTCGTAAAGAAACCGTTAAGAAATGGTTCGATGTAAGTGCACGAGATCAAAGAAAGATTTGTGTTGGTGAAGCGGTGTACTTTTTCAAACAGAGTAAAGAGCCTTGGCAAAAAGGCATCATCATAGGTTTCAGTGGAAATAGGTACAAAGTTCGCAGTGAGGATAATGGATTATATACGAGAAATCGCGTGCACATCAGGCCAACAAGTGTACCAGTTCACATTCGCGAGCAATCGCCACATTGCTATGGTGAACTATATACGGATCGTCATAGTGTGCGAAAAGATGTCGCGAATGCGCCAGCAACCGCTAATACTCAGGAAACAGTGAATACACCAGTAACTGAGAACGCGCCAGTAACTGAGAACACGCCAACATCTGCGTCATTGGGCGAGTCTCCTACTGCCGATACAGCTCCCAATACCAGCCCGGGTAGATACTACCTAAGACCAAGGAGAGACATTCAACGTCCACAACATCTGAGAGACTATGTGTGAAATAGTGCTGATTGATTCTGTGTGTTATTATAATGTAACCAGTATTGAAAGACTATCACAATCAAGATTACAACTTTTCATAGTGATCATAGTAATGGTTTAAGTTTTGGTTAATATTAAGAGGACTCATGAGAGTATGGTTAGACTTTGAAATTATGTTTAAGAATTGTGTGCGTTTTGTTAAACGGATTTTGATGTTGTTGTTTTTTTTTGTAAGAGATTAATTGTCAAGGTAGACAAACTTCATTTTTAGATAGACAAACTTCATTTTAGATAAATTTCATATTTATCACAAGTTCAGCAATTAGGTTCCAGTCAGTTATTTTATTGTTTGAAGGTATTGATGCCATTTTCCAGTAAATAATCAGTTCATACTTCAGGCTGTCTATTAATGATATTAATTCTCTGAAGAAAGAGGGATGTTGATATATGTATTGAGTATGTGCTAATCTTACGTTATTGTAATTTTCATGATAATACCGTCTGGTAATAAAATTGTCAACACCCCTCTTTATTTTTACATCTTAGTATCCGCGATAGTAGGCAGAACCTATTGTTTGAAATGTGTTTGTTCTAGTAGCGTATGTCCGTTTAAAATAAGATAGTTGCAAACATTGTAAATTGGTTTATTTGTTTCACACCACTGAGTATTTATGTCCTGGTAAAAAATGACCCAGAGTTTTATAGACGAAAGTTTGCATTAAGATAAGGAAATATAGGATCAAATCAAAGTTACTCCGTTCGCCTTTTTATTCGATTGAACACAAAACAAAGGGAGACAATTACTACAATAATTTTTTATTACAAGTCTAAGAGTTATCTTTCTTTTTTAGTATTAAAGATACACGATAGGAGTAGATATATAACGCAGTAGAAAAAAGGAACCATGGTCTAGTGGTTATATTTGTTTGTTTGCTATGGTTTTACATCGTGTCAACAGTACTTAAGCTATAGTGCTATTCCCGGCTTCTACTAATCGATGGAAGGAGGCCAAAGTTATCTACCCTGAAGCGCTGATAAAGACAGGTAGGAACATCGACATAACGTAACTCGTCCGTGAGACTACCTCTCATAAAAGAAATCATAAACGAAACATGAAATTTAAAAGACCCTTTGCCCATTAATAACAATTTACAATAAGTACATGCGTCAGCAGTAACTGTAAATAAATAAGATGATTTAGTGGCTTTTTTCTTTATTAACTTGAAGCACCAACAGCCTATAAGGCATAAAATATAAATTGTTTGTTTAGGGTAACATGCTTAAAATCAGTAAGTAGGGTAGGTAGTTTTTTTTTATCTTTTTTTTTAAATTCTAAGTATCAGTTTTATGTGCTGTTTCCTTTTTCAAAAAAAAAATTAGTTAAACAGTACATAGAACTGTCTTCTGCCACAGACCAGCATCCATCAAAATGCATTTTCAGAAGTTGTTTAATTTAAGTGAAGATAGAAGATATGAATAAACATACATTTGTCAGATGTTCTCAGTCTATTCAACTCGTGAACTGGCCTGTTGGAAATGCGCGAGAAGTTTCAAATGGATATGTTAAAAATACGGCGCCAATTGATTTTTCTTCCAATTGGTCAAATAAAATCTTTAGGTCAGGGAGGTTTGGCAAGGTAGGGTCGGGTAAACCTTAACAAACAACTTTTTTTAGGCCTAATCGTATTTATAAGTGTTGAAAAATAGAAGAGAAAAAAAAACACCACCCAATATCATTACTTCTTCAGATTTTGGGAATAAATCATTGTAACAAAAGGAGAATTTGTTCGGTTCAAGCAACCATCCAATTCCTTTTGCCAAAGCGTGTACATGTATATATCTTTAAAAAGACATGTTAAGTGATCCGAGCCTCTTCGTGTTTTTATTTATAAAATAATACTTGTAAAGGAACCAAGTACTGTGTGTATTTATCTTGAATGTTAATGCATGTTTAGTAATCTGAGTCTCATCGTGTATTTATTTTTAATACAAGACATGTAAAGGGACCAAGTCCTGCGTCTATTTATCTTGAATGCGTGCATGTAAAGTGATCTGAGTCTCTTCGTGTACTTATTAATATATAAGACATATGAAGGTCCAAGCCCTGTGTGTATTTATCTTGAATGTTAATGCATGTTTAGTAATCTGAGTCTCTTCGTGTATTTATTTATAATGTAAGACATGTAAAGGGACCAATTCCTGTGTGTATTTATCTTGAATGTTACTGCATGTTTAGTAATCAGAGTCTTTTCGTGTATCTATTCATAATGTAAGACATATAAAGGGACCAAGTCCTACGTGTATATATCTTGAAAGAATGCATGTTAAGTAATCTGAGTCTCTTCGTTTATTTATTTATAATGTAAGACATATAAAGGGGCCAAGTCCTGCGTGTATTTATCTTGAATGTATGCATGTTTAGTTATCTGAATCCTTTCGTGTATCTATTTATAATATAAGACATGTAAAGACACCAAGTCCTGCCTGTGTTTATCTCGAATGTTAATGAATGTTGGGTGATCTGAGACTCTTCGTGTATTTATTTATAATATAAGAAATGTAAAGGGACCAAGTCCTACGTGTATATATGTTGAATATATGCATGTTAAGTGATCTGAGTCCCTTCGTGTACTTATTCATAATACATGTATCAGACA
This sequence comes from Cerastoderma edule, assembly GCA_947846245.1. Lineage (NCBI taxonomy): Eukaryota > Metazoa > Mollusca > Bivalvia > Cardiida > Cardiidae > Cerastoderma > Cerastoderma edule. The sequence goes on from OX401408.1 coordinate 19,282,925, forward strand.
AATCAAGGGACCAAGTCCTGCGTGTATTAATCTTGATTGTATGCATGTTTAGTAATCTGAATCTCTTCGTGTATTTATTTATTATATAAGACAAATAAAGGGACCTGCGTGTAGGTATGTATCTTGAATGTAGGCTTGTTAAGTGATCCGAGACTCTTCGTGTATTTATTTATAATATTAGACATGTAAAGGAACCAAGTCCTGCGTGTAGGTATGTATCTTGCATGTATGTATGTTAAGTAATCTGACTCTCTTTGTGTAAAACCACTCCTTCAAGCGTTTAATTATATACATGTAGAAATGCGAAGATGAATTTATTGTAATTTTCTTTGTCAACCATGAGCTGTATTCGCTTCATTTGAAAATTTATCAGCTTCATTTTCCAATCATTAGTTTCGAGGCGAAGGGCTGTAGTGCAAATCTTTTCTGTGTTATGAGCCGAGTTGAAAAATGTAAATACATTTAAACCTTTACCAAACGCCAAATTTTCGACTGTCCCAAATAGAAAGAGTGTGCAGACAACATTTCAAAACGTGATGAAATTGAAAAATAACCTTCTGTCCCAAATAGAAAGAGTTTGCAGACAACATTTCAAAACGTGATGAAATGAAAAATAGCCTTCTGATAGGGCACAAAACATTGTGGGAAAAGGAGAAATTGCTCTTTTTCTTCTTTTCCGACAGTGTTTTCCAGAGTCGTCTGCAATAAACTGGTCAAATGTCGTTATTGTTTGGTAACGGGTTAAAGCAGACGATGTTAAAACCCCCGTCTGACGATTACATCTAATGCACTCGATATTGACAATGTAAAAGTATGACTGTCTAATTCTACTTCTCGGTTAAAACATGTGTAGATATCAATCGCTTTATTTTCGACACCCACATAATAATGTAACGTGTCGTATCTCGAAATCTGGGGCAGAGTTAAGCATGGTTTGTTAACGTCTATATACAAGATATCGATTTTGTTCGCTCTGGATTTAAGAGTAAATACGCGATGACGACAGGTATGTAAGATTTTTTTTTATTTGTTTACGTTTGGGCCAATAAGATCGCAAGCCTGTGGTCCTAATTGGCACTAGGGTGCGGGGTTTAAGCTCGGACCGGGACCCAGGGCTACATTGATCGCTGGATCATACTTCCCACTGTAATCAATCTCTACCAGAGTAAATTGGTTCCTGCTACGCTCCCACATTTAGTATCCGTGAGGGGATGATAACTCCGCATAGGAGATTGCCACTGTAATGTGTTCAACAAAAGTGTCTATATTTAACTTTATTCAAACCTTCTTTCAGTTTCAATTAGTGCATTTTTGCTTTACAGAATTAGATCATCTATTCTGTGTACCGAATCGAATATAGAGATCTCACTAGCATAATGGCATGATCACATAGACTATGGCCTTGGGGATTTGTACAGTTTTAGAAGAAGACCAGTGAAAGATCACATCCGACCTGTGTAAACAAAACTGTTAGAAACTGATCGATTCAACTCTCTCTATATATGTACATATAAATACTCGTGTGTTCTCTTCTCGACAGCAATGTGCAGGTTCTCAAGTTTGCATAATTTACGTATATGTTACACATGTGTTACACAGGTGTTATACATGCTTTCGATTTTAATATCCGTAACAGCTTACAACACATACCCAGGCTGATCCTCGTCACCACACATTATCTGTTTTAGTAAATACGTTTTATCTATTTAACCATTCAAATGCTGGGTAAATTTCTAAAAATAGAGTTTTGTGTCGTCTGCCTTCTAAAACCTTGAATATCTGCTTAATTTTGGTGAGGAACGATACTCAAGGTAACAAACAGGTTAGATCACGGGCAGCCGACAATTTACAGGGAGGGAGGGAGAGAGGGACGGAGGGAGAGAGAGAGGGAGGGACGAACGGACGCACAGACGGACGTACAGACGGAGGGTGGGAGGGAGTTTTTGATCACTGAAAACGTTTTAGTACCGACGTCCTCAAGTTGCAAACCCTTTCAGATCTTAAGCGGAAATGGTGTATCTCATGGGACCAGTTGTTTATGGGTGTGGCAATGGTGACTTCACAGAGGAGTAAAGACCCTAACCGGCAGGTATACCGAGTCAATTTTACCCCGGAAGAGAGTTTTTATCCTGTCACTAGTTTCATTTTGGGACCGATAAGTAGGTGCCGTATAACATTTGTGATATAACACATGCACGTGACGAATCATGACGTCATAAGAATATGATATCATAGCAGTCCCCTAACAGAGTAGCGTTTTCTTTTTAATGTTTTTAAGTAAAAGTTTTAATAAAGATAGTAAAGGAACAAAACAGTTAACAGAGTATCTATTTAAAGCACCCACTGTGTGGATACGTTGCTTTCGAGTGAATTAAGGTCTAAACTATTATAATGTATTTGTATGCTTTAAACATTGGCAGAAGACCTATTTAGAAAAAATAAGAAAATCGAAATCATTCAGTCAGTTTTCTTTACAAAGTACCGTGTGCTTCACCAGGTACATGTGCGTTATCCATTACCATACAGTTCCACAACATTTCGGTCGAAAATCCGCTTAGAAAGCTTTTAGATGCGTCCGAAAATTAAGCAGATTACTTCATAAACGCTGCGTGCGTTACAATGCTGCAGGAACGTTATGTGGTTACTATCATATCTTAACCGAACCGTTCGAACGAAACTTCCACTTAGTAGTGTAGATCGCTCAAATGTCTGGTTCTCTCTGAATGGACTCTACCGTAATCCTTTACCAAACAATAACGTCATTTAACCACTTTGTTGAATACGACCCTGGAAAACTTGAAAAAATGTGGGAAAAGGAGAAATTTCTCGTAACGAGCAAGTTTTTCCTTTTTCCAGCAATCTTTTCTACCCTATCAGAAAATTTATTTCTAGTTTCATCCCAGTTCGAAATGTCATCTGTAAACTTTATCAATTTGGGACAGTTGAAAATTCAGCGTTTGGTAAAGGGTTGATGAAAATGCTGATTGGCTGCACCCTGTCCAAGGGTCTACGTCATCAGTGACGACAGACGCGCACCTGTCGATCACAATGGCATGGCTTTATCAGTATACAAAGCGCTGATAGCGCTGGAGGACTAAGGTGCGTTTCCCATGAGGCAACAGTTATTAAGATATTGAGCAAAACAAAGCGAGTAAATCCGGACTACACTCCTAGTTCTAAGAAGGTATTATTCCGCACAGTGAAGGCGGATGTTTAAATGAGTAATTGGGGTCAGACCGCTGTTTTTTATCGATAAAGTACCGTCCCTCTAAAAGTGGTATGTAAATTCAATGGACTAAGGTGCTGGCGCATCCTTAGTCCAACAAGTTCCTTTCCAAGAAATTTTCTATGTGCATCACCAAGAGGTTGGTATTTCTGTGACAAATCTAAGATCTGCAGTTTATTTCAGGTTGGTTCCTGTATTGTAAATTGTGACAATCGCGTCGTTAGCACAGGTTACAACGGGATGCCAAATGGTTGTGAGGATTCCGTAATGCCCTGGGGTAGAAAGAACGAAGACAACATGAAAAATAAGACACTTTATGGTGAGACTTATTCAATTTTTAACCGTTAGAATGCTGGGTAATTTTTTTGAAACAGATTTTGTGTCGTCTGCTTTCCAACACTTATATACCTGCTTAATTTGGTTGAGGAAAGATACCAAGAGTAGCAAAAAGGTTAGATTATAGGCCAGCCTCCAATTTACTTGGGAGCAAAATTAAATCTCTTTTAATTCTTTAAAGTGTGTATAAAGTGGATTAAGATGTATTTCAAATCAAAAGCGTTTCATAGCTTTTGAGACCTACTGCATATATCCTGTACATACCTAGATAAATCGACGCTTTCTGAATTTATCATGCGTTCAAATGCTACTTTTCATCGTATATCTAACAACGATACAAACATTGTTTTGTTTCAACGGCATTTTATTTTGACTTTCAAATAGAAAGAATAATTGGGAATTGGGATAACACTAAATGCATTACCTGCAGATAGTTTCTTATGCAGATGGATTGGCGACACCTCTACAGACTTCGTAAGGGATCATTAATTCGTCAAACATGTTGCAAAAACCATTACACATGTACTGTCGTGATATTTCATTTTTTTTGCGATTTGTCCCAATAATTACAGTTTGTCATTCGGAGTTGAACACCATCTTGAATACACCAGTATCAGTGAAGGGTTGCACAATTTACGTGACGCTGTTTTCCTGCAACGACTGTGCGAAGGCGGTGATTGAGGCCGGGATAAAGGAAGTGGTCTATTACAGCGACTGCAAGGCCAGCGAGCAGCCGTACATTGCGTCGCGGCGAATGCTGCGTATGGCTGGCGTCAAAACGAGGTTTGTATTTATTCTTGCATCGACGCACCAATCGACGCCGGTCGTGGGATTCGATCGATTTCGGTTGAAATCTTTTTGGTCGGACGTCAAAGAATTATAGTAATTAGCCAAATAATGTGTATGAATTGAAGATGAAGAATAAGAAGAATTAGAAGAAGAAGAAGGAGAAGGAGAAGACGACAAAAAACTGATGATGGAGAGGAAGAATGAGACGGCGGCGGCGGCGGCGGCGGCGACGACGACGACGACGACGACGACGACGACGACGACGACGACGACAACGGCGGCGACGACGACGACGAAGAAGAAGAAGAAGAAGAAGAAGAAGAAGAAGAAGAAGAAGAAGAAGAAGAAGAAGAAGGAGGAGGAGGAGAAGAAGATGAAGAAAATGCAACAACAGCAACAACAACAACAACAGAACAAGGAGAAGAATTATGAAAAGATGACAAAGACCAAGAAAGCGAAGAAGGAGACAAAACAAAGAACAGCATGAAGACGAAAAAGATTAAGATTAAGAATAAGATCACATTTAACATCTTTCTTAAAATGGTTTCAGTCTCCATTCTTCATTTATTGCAGGAAATACGTTCCGGTAGACATGACGATGAGGATTGGGCATTTTTACAGCAAGCTATGACGAAGTGAACCTCTTTAACACATTCGCCTGTTCTATATGCATTTATATAGTTTGCGTGGGCTTTACATCGCGTCAACAGTATTTCAGTTATATTGCGATACACTGCTTTTATCGACGGATAGAGGAATACCCCTTATTTAACCAGCCCGTTAGGGGCGGTAAAGTATTGTAGGACCAATGGCAATCCGTTTGGTCGTCATGACGGACTACCTCTCATAAAAAATCCGGGTTTTGTGATTTCGACTTCTATTAACTTATCACTTAGCCACGGAGGCTTCTTAAAATGTTTTGTGCAATTCGCAGTCAGGGACAATATAGTGCCTTTCCGCGTAAGTTCAAATCCCACTGACGGAATTCTGAATTTTCATTAGAGATACATGTAGTCGACCGGTAGGCCTTCCTATGCCGATGGTTCTTCCCGGCTTGACCATCCCTCGTTGGCAGTCCAGTTTAACATTTGTCTCCATAGTTATGGGCCGGGCATAGCAACAGAACCGTAATAATGTTGACGCGATGTTAAACTATATAGAATGATTAAACGAAATTAATCAAACTGAATGATTAAACGAAATAAATCGAAGTGACAGGTTGTGACCACGAAAGTTGCCATAGCGAACCGTACAATTGAAACTCTTGTAACTCAAAGATAATATGCTCATTTTGAGCAAATTATCTATGTGCTACAACTACAACGTTTTCAAACATCTACGACAATGTGTTTCTAGGGGGCTGGATCATTTGCGTTTAAAGAAGTAGAAACCGAAGCATTATATCTTAAAGCATTACCAAACAATAACGACATTTGACCAGTTTGCTTCAGACAAAACTCTGGAAAACATGGTGGGAAAAGGGGAAATTGCTCTTAACGACATGGTGATTTGAACACAATATCAAAGTGGAAGTTTTCATTTTTTTTCAATTCACAATTTCCCTCTGTTAACTATTATGTTTATGAAGCAATTACTATAGTCTTGCACTGAATCATTGAAGTGACTTTATGAAAGTACAGTGGAAATTCACGTCGTTCTTATTACGCAATTGCTTTTGCTTAGCCTGTGATACAAACTGTGCCGTGCGTTGATGGGTACTGGCCCAATCGTCACAACTCGGGTATTTCCGTGATCTGAGAAATACACGCATTTTCATTGGATAAATCCGATGAGTTCAGATTTGCACTGACCAGGACCAAGACCAGCTTTTACATATTCTCATTGGCTTACTCCATGTGTAGAAAAACGAGACTTAACCCTTTACAAAGCGACAATTTTTCGACTGTCCCAACTTGAAAGAATTTGCAGACGACATTTCAGAATGTGAACAAATTGGAAAATAATCTTCTGTAAGGGCAGAAAGCATTGTGGGAAAGGAAGAATTGCTCGTTACGAGCAATTTCTCATAATACCTCATTTTCCCGCAATCTTTTCCAGAGCCGTCTGCAACAAAGCGCTTAAATGTCGCTATTGTTTGGTAATGGGTAAAGCAAAGGGCATTTTGGAGAGAGCAATGAATTTCACTAGCGAAATACATATCCCTTACGCACAACGAATTTCACTGGATGCAAAAACAAAAACAAAAAATATTTTATTATATAATATTTTAATGATCGTTAGTATAAAATAAATGTACATATTGTATTTTGCTGAATAAAACATAAAACATGATTTTAGCTTTGATTGAAACATCATACCCACTTGATCCTAAGAAAATGGTTGCCCCAGGATGATGACTGTATCAATTGCGTGCGTGTGACAACTCTTGACCTATACTTATATACTAGACTGTGATCTAGATTTCTATGAACATTTACTCAAGAAAATTATTAGAAAAGGACTATCTCACAGATTGAGAACCAAATCTGTTTGATATTAAGCATTGTATGGGTAAAATGACGTCATATAGTTTAAAAATTTACATAAACCAAGAGAAGTGCTAAATGTCTCACCACTTTCAAAATAGTGTGGTGACGATAAAGCACATTTATAAATGTTGCAGAAATAGTTAAACATTTAACCCTTTCCGAAAACAAAACTTTTTCGACTGTCCCATATTGGAAGAGTTTGCAGCCGACATTTCAAAATGTGATGAAATTGAAAAATATTCTTCAGATAGAGCAGAAAACATTGTGGTAAAAGGAGAAATTGCTCTTCCAGAATCGTCTGCAACAAAGTGGTTAAATGTCGTCATTGTTTGGTAATGGGTTAAACATTTAAACGGTCTATTTCATAAACAATGAATTAAATTTGAACTATCCAGTAGGTGACCAGCAAGTGACCAGCGGTATCTTTTAGTAACCATCAACCCACTTTTCATCTGCAAACCTTATCTAGGTAATTAATGCAAAATCATTGTAATGGTTAAGAGTTTTCCATCAAAGCACTGAAAGTCATAGAAGCTTGTTTCTTCTATTTAAACAAACACAAAAGAACACAGTTATTCAGAAACTTGAGAAAGATGAGCCAAAAATTTAAGTTTTATCTAGTGACAAGAATTCATTAAATCACCATTACAGTGTTAATTACTCACAAAACACAACCTGTGAGATAGTTCCTTTAACCCTTGGAATGTTGGGTAATTTTCTAAAAATAGATCTTTGTGTCATCTGCTTTCCAAACCCCTTGAATATCTGCTTAATTTTGATAAGGAAAGATACTCAGAGTAGCAAACAGGTTAGGTCACAGGCTAGCTGCCAATTTACTTGGCTGCTAGCCTGGATCTAACCTGGTTGCATAAGCATGAAGTTGGTTCCAGCACTGTTAGGGTTAAAATTCTTAATAAATTACAAGACGAAGTCCATTATGTATTTTACACAGTCAAACCTCCAGTAATTCATTGATTTACTCCATTAAGATTGACTTGTTGACAGGAATGCAAGGTATACTCTACTCTAATATCTCCGGGGAAGAAAATCATCTTCTGGTAGACAGAATATATAGAGTCTTGAATTCTTACAAAAGCGTCTTTGAAAACATTGTGAACATGAAGAATCTACAACAATGAAATCATCTTCTCCATGAACAATGCTCCAAATAAAATATGTGTAAGGCTTAACCCTTTACCAAACGTCAAACTTTCGACTGTCCTAAATTGAAAGAGTTTGCAAATGACATTTCAAAGTGTGATGAAATTGAAAATTGTCTTCTGATAGGGCAGAAAACATTGTGGAAAAAAGGAGCATTGCTCTTTAAGAGCAATTTCTTTTTTTTCCCCACTATGTTTTCCGTAGTCGTCTGCAACAGACTGATCAAATGTGATGATTGTTTGGTAATGGGTTAACCTATTGTAATCCAAATCAAGTTTACTGTATGAAACAGTAGGAATTCTTTATTTGTAAAATGGCCTTTATTACAAATGTAATTATATATCAGAACAATGAAGTTTCAAGTGCTTCAAATGTCACAATCAATGTGTTTCTGGACAAACTGACCAAATCTTATTTGTCCCAAAGCCTTTGATGAGAGACAAAGATGATTTTATACATGGAATGATTGGTTATATACAAAGGAATGATAAAAGATTCACATGGAAACAACACAAACTTCTCACAACATACCATTGCAACTATTCCAAACTATTACTAGCTTGAACCCATTTTAATGCTGGTATTTCAAATCAAGGTCATAAGTTAAAAAATAACACTGATCTAATTAGAAATCTGGCTGTTTAAAAATGACTTATAGAGTAATATTCATGAGGATAAGAATATGAATATACGAAAAACTATGATTTTGCTCATCATATATTGATATTTGGATTACCACAATGTTTTAATAATCAAATATTAATTTCAAGTCATTACTGTATAGTCTTGCACTGAACACCACGGATTCTATGAAAACCTAACTCATTACCAAATAAAAGGTTGACAAACTTTGACAAGCATGCAGGAGGAGATCTGTGATGATAGGGAGATTGACTTATCATGAGCACTTTATCCTGTGTAACCATTGATTTAAACCAAAAACACTAACAACAAAATAAAATCATGCATGCTTGATAATTGTTATTCTGGTGCTGCTTTCAATTTGGAAAAACCTGAAAATCCAACATTGGTGCATTGTTTCTTTAAAAAATAAGAGATTCTCTTGTAGAAATAAAATATTTTGTTTGAAATTTCAGCATGCAAGTTGTAGGCAGTATCTCCATAAGGAACTACAATTAGTTTTTTTGTAATGGTTTACTTTGTAAAGGTTTATGTTCTAATGATTTGCTTTGTTAATAACATTAAACATAAACTTTCATGTTATTCAACAAGACAGTGTTTATCACAGGTAAAGCCAAAGTTTATGTCCCACACAGTTTTAAGTTGACAAATACAAACTGCATATGGTTAAAAAGGCTTAATTTATTTAATGAAATTTTGAATTATATCACCATGGCCAAACTTTGTTCTTCATTCATAAATGTTTTCTAGTACTTTCGTTTATGGAAACACAACAAAAAAATCATTTGTTTACTACATGTATAAAAACACCAATAAACACAAAGTTGATATGTATTAATTTTATAAAATATTTACATGTATTATTTACAGTAGAAAAAAAGACAAAAAAGCCTATTCTTAAAGTAGGCAACATTCTTATCCAAAGTGTACCAACGAAAGACAATTTCTATTCCAAACTCAAAAGCTGTATGTAGTATTTAATGAGCACACATCAAATAGGGTTTTACCCAAGTAAAAGTTACTTTCATCTGAAATATAAAACTCATCATGACCGATTTTAAAGAAGTCTGCAACAACCATGTACTTGTACTCATCCTGAGTTTCAAAAATATGCTCCAAGCAGACAATAGTAAATGATATAACATGTCTTTAGTTAACTGGAATTAAGAAGTCATCTGATTAAACAAACATCTTTTTCTTGTTAAGATAAAGACATCCAAACCGGGGCAAAAAATCATCCAATACCATTTCCCTGGTTAACAAGGAAATAGTTCTCTGAATCAAAGCAATCATTGTCTTTGCATTGTCATTGTCATGCATTCATATAACCCATGAAACATTTTTTTAATATGAATGAATGTTGTTTTAAGGCACTCCACCAGATAAACATCTTTGGATGATTCTTTTTTTTTTTTTTACTTGATTGAATGAATGCTCTAACTCAGAGAACTGTTCATAGCCGATATGGATGGTGAGCTCCCAAGATAGTCATTATAACAAGATGCTTGTATTATTGATCTAATAATATCCAAGACCATGTCGTCGCTTCTCGCCAGCAAATCGGAGCTCCCTGTCTGTCTCTTCATTGATCTCCTGGCGTCTGGCAATCAATATCACCACAAAGGCCATCTGAAATACAAACATAGTGTCATCACTATTATTGATTTTCTTATCCACAAAATGAATTCAAATCTATCTCCTTGCGGAGATTACAAGACTACAAACATAGTGTCATCAGTATTATTGATTTTTTTTTTTATCCAAAAGACAAAATTAAATCTATCTCCTTGTTGAGATTATAATACTACAAACATAGTGTCATCACTATTATTGATTTTCTTATCCACAAAATGAATTCAAATCTATCTCCTTGCGGAGATTACAAGACTACAAACATAGTGTCATCAGTATTATTCATTTTTTTTTTTATCCAAAAGACAAAATTAAATCTATCTCCTTGTTGAGATTATAATACTACAAACATAGTGTCATCACTATTATTGATTTTTTTTTATCCACAAGATGAAATTAAATCTATCTCCTTGCTGAGATTACAAGACTACAAACATAGTGTCATCAGTATTATTGATTTTTTTTTATTCACAAGATGAAATTAAATCTATCTCCTTGCTGAGATTACAAGACTACAAACATAGTGTCATTACTATTATTGATTTTTTTTCATCCACAAGATGAAATTTAATCTATCTCCTTGCTGCAACATGCTTATAAAGAAAAAAAAACATCAACAAAACAACTAGTACTAGGTCATTTGGATATTTTTTTGAGTAAACCTATTAAGATTGTTGGTTTACAAGCTTTTTAATTTCCAGACTATTTTGCCATAAAATACAGAGAAATTTCCCCCTTAAATTTCCGACTGTCTTCCACAATTTCAAGACTATTTTGCCATAAAATACAGAGAAATTTCACTGTTCAATTTTCAACAGACTTTGCTTGTAGACCACAGTGAGTTACTTTTTAATTGCAAGAAATACAGGAAATGTGTACTATTCCTGTTATTTCTTTGTAACATAAACAGATAAGAAGGTTAATGGACAAGGCAATCATATTTCACAAAAGATGATTGGGACAGGGTTCATTGGTTATCATGAATTTCCTATAAAGATTGAAATTTCTGATCTTTCAATGTACACATTTATTAGCTATATCTAAACACCCAAATTCTATATCAGACAAAAAAGAAAAATGAAAAACTTGCATAATTCATTTACAAATTGTAATTTTTTTAGTTAGAATGGCAAAAGGAGAAATTGCATTTGATTTGAAGATATTGCAAATCCTTCTTGACACTGAAGTGTTTTGATAAACAACATTCAAAGGTCCACAGCAAGGTAAAATAATTTGTTTGATAGAGTTGCTTCCTTTGAGTTTGAAATAAGGCTTAACCCTTTAGCAAATGCCAAATTTATTGTTTGTCCCAGATTACAAGAGTTTGCAGACCACATTTTAAATGTGATGAAATTGAAAAATAATCTTCAGATAGGGCAGAAAACATGATGGAAAAAGGAAAAATGGCTCATGATGAGCAATTTCTCCTTTCCCTCCAATGTTTTCAAGAGTAGTCTGCAACAATGGGTAAAGGAGAAACTCCATATTAAACAATTATCTCATAAGGAAACTTTACTTTGCACCTCAACAAAATTCAGAAATACATTCAGTTATTGAAAGAAAGAAGAATAGAGCAATAAGACAAAATGCAATTTAAAAGGTACAACAAAACAGAAGAGTGCAACATACTTACATTAACAATTGTCCGCCCAAGCCAGTATAACCATGTCCAAACCACATAGGCTAGCCTCTGAAATTGAGATGAAAATGACACTTTATATCAATGAGTAAAGAAATAGAGGATAATCAACTCTTTTCGATTGATATCAAAAATATGTCACGAGAATGGGTTGTTATCAGGTTGAAAAAACGAGTTCGAAGAACGAGCTTTTTCTACATGATAACAACCCATTCAAGTGACATATATTTTATATCTATTGAATGGAGTTGATTATTCTATTCATTTTATTCCACTATATAAAGTATATTTGCCAAAATACCTCCATAAATGCCAAATGGAATATAAAATGGGAGGAGCAGAGCAATTAATAAAGCCCATGACGTCATTTTTGCAACCTATGATGTCATTCACGCGTATGGATATATTTTAGAATACAAACATTTTAGTGCCGTGTGCAAAAGTGCAGCTATGACTTTAATGCAAAGGAATGGTAAAAAGGGAGTCCCGTCAAAACTGATATCATCACTCGTGATGACATGACTTTCTGATATCATCACTAGTGACGATATTCACTGTGACAAAATTGAAAATTAATACACTGAGAAATCCCAGTATTTCACTCATAAGATTATAATAAAGAATAATTAATCCATTCTTTCATTTCGGATTTTGTGAACAGTTCCAATCAAAAGAACTGGCAGATGATGATAGATTGATTAGACATTGAGGACAAATTACTCATGTTGTTACGTAACTGCCTCACTCTCTACAGCATAGCAACAATCAATCAGGACAAGATGTAACTTCTGCGTTACTGAGCCGACTCTTGAGCTCAGTGGTTATGTCTTGGATTGTCACCCGGGAGAACTGGGATCGAATCCTCACAGGGGACATAATATCAAACGTGGATTTTGCCAGCTATGCTTCGTTGCGGACATTGTTCGTAAGAAGGGGGCTCGTCCGGGTTTGGCCATTGAGCCATTAATTCGCCCGAAATTGACTTACACGCCGAAATGGCTTAGATGTCATCATAAACGTAAGAATGTCAAAATGATGTCAAATTGATGTCATGTAAAATTGACGTCATTCATAATTGGAAATATTTGCTTGGGAAACCATTTTTGCATAAGGATTTGAACCCAATTGGAAAAGGCTATTTTATTTCAAGAACTGTACTCTAGCTACTAGGCATTGGAGGCCCCTATTTCTTTTGTCGCCTGGCCAATTTATGGGCTGAATACAGGGTGACATATAAAATTTTTGATACCTTTCATTAGATCATGTGATACCTATTGGTATAGATTTCCCATTTTATTTCACCTTTTGTCCGTTTTATTTTCAATTTTTGTTCCTTTATTTGAATCCACGTATTTAACAGAGGAAAATAGATGGTTGGCGTCTTTGAATAGGAATGTTTTTCGGGCTCACCTTCGGATTAATACCTTCAGCTCACCTATTAATATTCCTACGCCTTAGCCGATAATATTTCCTGTTCATGATACCAACCATCTGTTCCCTATTTACCTGCTTGACAGACCAATGATCATCATATACATGTACTTACGAAGGTGTTCATCCCATAGTAGGAGTACTCAAAGGTTGAGAAGCAGAACTCAACGAAAATGTACCAACACAGCCAGATTATGAATAACTTCATGGTGAATATGTAGGTTACAAAATGCTGAAACAAACACAAAATCCAATTACTGCATGCAATATTATTTTACACGTGTGTCAACATTCTTTTCAGTAATATTGCAATGCAGAGCACATAATGATGGAGGATGACCCCAAACTTGACTGCGTATAAGAGCTGGTCAAACAGGGGTACATCCATCAACCTTCCTCAAGTATGCAGAAAATTATTGAGAAACAATTCCCATGAAAAGACAACATAGTTTTTATTTTAATCATTGTACTATGATGAGCAATTTTGTTTTACTAAAACACCACTGTTCTGCCATTGACGTCAATAGATCTAAATTACCCATAGGCAAGCGTAATTCTTTTATGGGCCTCACAAACATTTGACTGTGTATGTGTTACCCTAGACCTCAAATTATAACCCTGAACACATGTGTGAGATATCATCCAATTCCATACAGTAGTACATGAGATACAAAATTGCACGTAAAAACTGAACCGAGATAACTGAACCGAGATACACTAAGTACAAGAAGCAGCATAATTTGATTTAATTCCAATCAAGAGATTATAAACTTGGTCAAGGACCTTAGATTATGACCCTGAACACATGTGTGAAGTATCAACCCATCCCATACAGCAGTTAATGAGATACAAACTTGCATGTAAGAACTTAACCAAGGTGATATACCGACAGGAGTTGCATAGCTCTCCCTTTTCTTTGATCAGTCAAGCAAGAAATGGTCTTTTGTTTTGGAAAGATGTTTGATTTAATCCCAATTATAACATTAGCTACCTACAGAGAACAATTTGTGAGAATGTCCCTTTACTAAAAATATTTAAGTTGGGCAGTGAATTGTAGTTTAAGGAAGACAGGTCTACATACATGTACAGTCGAGCCTCGTTTATCCGGACACTTTCGTTCCCAGGAGTAATGTCCGTATAAAAGGATAATCCGGGATAAAGAATCGGCGAATTTCCAGTGAAATGTTTACCTTTACACCATGTATCATTATAATAACTTGAAGAAATAGTTGAAATGGATAGGCATTGTCTCTTTGTCGCTGTCTACACAGCAAATTATCACCTTGTTATGAACTTGACTTTCTGCATGTGACAATGATTACAATTAGATTAGACCATTTAACTGATAGAATAACCGATTTACAAACAATCAACATCTTTCATTACTCTAGAATGGGTGACCTTAGGTAACCTCAATTAAAAAACCATACTGGTATCCGTATAAGCCATTTGCATATACTATTAAAAGTTAGGTTTGGTTCCTGCTTTTACCACAATGTTTTCTCAAGTTGTCTGCAACAAAGTGGTCAAATGTCGTAACTATTTGGTAATGGGTTAATCTAGAAATATTACCTGAACATAATTATTGAGAATCTCTGTACAAAGACCATAACTTACCCTGTTTGTCACTTGGAACACCATGTAGATACTGAAGAAAAACGTCACGATATGGTCGAAAGTATTCACAACATCGCTTGCAAGAAAGGCTGTGAAAAAAAATGTAACCATCAGCATCAAACCGGTTTTCTTTTTCCATTTAATATAACAGATGCATATAAAAGGCAAACTCCCAATAAATTGAAAATATCACAAAATTATTCATTTTCCCAAAAATTCCATGTCACATCAGCTTTATAGATTCCCAATGAAACAATTTCAGTGAAAAAATTCCTCAAAATTAAATGCCTAAGGCACTTCCCACTTGAATTTGAAGAAAAAAAAGCTCAGTCATAAAAGATAATGTAGGGAAATCAGTCTGGGCAGTCTGTTTCATTTATATGATTTGTGTCTGGATGTTTGCCCTTAAAATGCTTGGCAATTTTCTAAAAAATTGATTTTTGGTGTCGTCTGCTTTCCAATACTTTAAATATCTGCTTAATTTTGATGAGAATAGATACTCAGAGTAGCAAATAGGTAGGATCACAGGCAAGCCGCCAATTTACTTGACGGCTGGCCTGGATCCAACCTGTTTGCATAAGCCAGTGTCTATTCTACTGAGCAAATCGCTCTTTTTTCAAAGATCGGGCACAATTTCAACATGCATGCGAGAACATCGTGCATCCGAATTTCATATAACTAAGAAACATTTTGATTGTTAAAATTAGCTCAGCATATTTATGACAGATTGCTTGAAATAAAAAAGGTTAGTTTTACGAAACGTTAAGATAAAATATAAGCAGCCAACATTTGACTGACAGTTACAGTTAAATAAAGAATATGAAAATTTCGTCTCAATTTAGCAAGGGGGTCAATCTTCCGAGAAAACACTTTGTCTATGTACTGCAAACGTCCTTGATCAAGCATGTTGAGGAAGCCGATAATGGACTTCTTTTAGAAACCTGAACCCCCATCGAACATTTTTTGATGAAACCATAAGGAATTATAGTTAAGGTCGTTTGGGATGATGTGTTTAAAAATTTGCATTTAATATCGGTCCCCTTAATTTTAAAAAATCCCCATTTATTTTGAATTTGAAGGGTGAATTCCACCCCTTCTTTGGATTTCTAGAAAAGACACTGATAAGCATAAAGCCAGGTCCAGCACTATAAGGGTTTAGAAAGGTATTCGATAAAATCATGTCATGAGAAGTGTTCTTATATATATATATATATATATATATATATATATATATATATATCTGTTTTCAACATTGTATCATATGGAAATGTGTGAAATGAAAAACTAAAGCTACGAACTACACTTGTCAGAGATACCTTCTCGGATATCAATATTACAAGGGCTCAAACTTTTACATCACATCAACAATATTTCGATTATATTGGGATACCTAGCTCATAATGGTGGAGGAAGACCCTAACTGCTTACAAGAGCTTGTCAAGCCGGGTAGAACCATTAACATACCATATGTCAACAGTACGACTTTCTCTCATGAAAATCATAATACAATCACAAGCTCTTTTCTTGTTACAAGGATTTTGACCCTTAGAATGCTTGGTAATTTTCTAAAAATAGATTTCTGTGTCCTCTGCTTTCCAAAACCTTAAATATCTGCTGAATTTTGTTGAGGAAAGATACCCAGAGTAGCAAACAAGTAAGATCAGTACCATTACCATGAATTAACATGTAGTTAAATCAGAAAGTGTGACATCACTTTTGAAATCTACTGCATATAAACTGTACATACTTAAATAAACTGATGCTTTCTGAATTAATTATGCTTTCAATAGGTTTTTTTTTTAAACTGTATATCAGACAAAAAATACAAAAACTGTATTGTTTCAATGGCACAATATATCCCGACTTTCAAATTTCCTCTTTTGAAATTTACTATATACATATAACACCAATAAAGAAACAGATTTAGCATTTATGTATGAAGTGAAACAAGATTTGATTTCACCATCGCTGTCTCATTAATGAAGCAATGTTATAGAAAGATTGTTGTAAATGGTGTAAATCAGCAAAGAAAGTGTCTTCCCCAAGGATTTTTTCAGGCACTAGGTTACTTGATGCTGGGTGAGGGATGTTTCGAACAATTGTAGTGGGTACCTCCTTCCGCTGTCAATTTCTTTTAAAACATGTATCTCAAAATGGTAAGGTTTAGGAACATCTTTAAATCAAAAGACAAAAACCAGTGTTTTCAATCCAAGTCAATAAATCAAACAATGTCAGAAGCAAGTAAAGTGCCTGTAGGACAAACTCTTAGCCATTTGCAAAATGTTAACGCTGTGGACAAATTGGACTAGTTAAGGAGCTAGGAGAGTGCTGATTTTATAATTCAGGTGCTGGGGCCTTGCAGCATTTAAAGGTACATGAAAGGAGATTAATGCGATATCAAACTTTATTATTTGATAAACTTTCGGTTAGATTTAAATAGTTATCAACAAAAAAATCCTTAAACATAAAAGCCAACAAGAAATAACCCAGCTGAGCCAGTTTGAAAATTCAAATTGCCAGTTTTTTCAACTCTGATCTGGTGATGTGATACAAAAATGTCTGAACCGACCAATCAGAACTCATTATTGGAAATGTGCTAACAAACAGATTGTTGATTATCATGATTGAATTCCAGACAACGATATTTCAAGCACAACAAAACTATTGAAAAAGGAATAATTTCAATAAAGTCTCACAGCATTCATAATTTGATTTTCATGACTTTTATGAAAATAATAAAAGAATTCCAAATATTTTTTCAGTAATTTATTTGTACTCATATCCTTTCATGTGCCTTTAAATTGCCTGGAAAAAACCCTAAAACTGTTAAGTTAACCCTTTCCCAAACAATAACGACATTTGACGACTTTGTTGCAGACGACTTTAGAAAACATTGTGGGAAAAGGAGAAATTGCTCATAACAAGCAATTTTTCCTTTTCCAAATGAGAAGAACATTGTTCAATTTCATCACATTTTGAAATGTCGTCTACAAACTCTTTCAATTTGGGACAGTCGAAAATTTGTTGTTTGGGAAAGGGTAAAAAAAAATGTTACCTCGCCACTGATGTGACCTCCATGGGGTGTGAAAACCTTGGCTGATCTCAAATGTTGTTGCTATTGCTAGCAAATCAATCAGTCGCATTATAAGCGCAAAAAACGACGTTATCTGTAAAAAAAATGGACAAAGATTAACAAATGATAGATTTGCAGCAGGCAGAATATCATTCTTATTGACTTATGTTGGCTTATCATAATGTCAAAATCTTTAATGATAACATATAAGTATGAGACTTGAATAGAACAGGTAAAAGGTGCTTGTTCACAGAAGAGAACATGAAAGTTAAAACAATACATTTTTTGTTTTGTTGATTGATCTACAATTAAAAGTAGCTATTGGAAAAATAATCTATTCAGGGGATGACAAAATATGTAAGCATGTACTGCCTATAAGCTGTAGATCCAAAACAATGAGGATCTAAATATATATTAATTATTCATTGTATACAGGCTCGAAAACCTTGAAAACAAACTAACTGTGCTTTCAATGGCTGTTCTCCAGTGTGTCTGTTTTACAGAAAAGAAGGTTTGAACTTCTAAATTTCCTATCATCTGTGAACAAGCAGCTTTAAGGATCAAGTGAATATATACTGAAATCTCCTCTACAACCATTAACCCTTTACCAAACGCCATTATTTCGACTGTCCCAAATTGAAAGAGTTTGCAGAGGACAACTCAAAATGTGATGAAATTGGAAAATAATCTTCTTATAGGACAGAAAACATTGCAGGAAAAGGAAAAATTGATTGTTACGAGCAATTTCTCCTTTCGACACAAATGTTTTCAAGAGTTGTCTGCAACAACGTGGTTCATGACATTTTGAAATGTTGTCTGCAAACACTTTCAATTTGCAACAGTCGAAAATTTGGCTTTTGGTAATGGGTTGAATGTCATTTTATAACATTCCTTTACTGATCTCTTTTGACTGCTCTCATATGGACAATACACATTTACATTGTACAGTGTAAACCTTTATTTCTTAATTTTACTTTTACTTTGTCTTAGTGTTATACCACATGCGCATTAATTTTCTTGTTCAGAATTTTCATACCCATATTGATATAACAGTACTCAACCACCCACCAATATCAAAGGGAAACAACTTATTTATCCTCATGGGAAATTAGAAAGGAAATGTCGAAAAACGCCCGACAGCGAGATTCTCTCGAGATAAATGTCTTCGCATTATGTATTACAGTATGGGGTTAATGTGTGTGTCTTTTCCCAAATCAAGTTGTACAAATGTTTTACAACAGTTGAATTCCACAAATAAAAACATAGCTTCATAAAAGAAATACCAAAAATGTAGAATCAAATGTGGAAAAAACAGAGCAAATCATTTTAATCGAGTGCTCACAAAAATCTTACTCTTGTTATATGCATACACAGTGAAATGTGAATGTATGCCTAACTACTGGACTGTGTTATATAGCGTGTTGCGAGACTAGGCCATTTGGATGTTTCGGACTTTTACCTGAACAATTTTTTGCCCTTTTTAAGGGTGTGATTTAACCCTTTCCCAAACAACAAATTTTCCACTGTCCCAAATTGAAAGTTTGCAGACGACCTTTCAAAAGAGATGAAATTGAAAAATATTCTTCAGATAGAGCAGAGAACGTTGTGGGAAAAGAGAAATTGCTCTTAGCGAGCAATTTCTCCTTTCCACACAATATTTTCCAGAGTCGCTGCAACAAATTGGTCAAATGTCGTTATTGTTTGGTAATGGGTTAAATAAAAACTTAAGATATTAGTACAATGGTTACCTTTTTGTAAATTTCACACATAGAAACATAAATTGTTGAGCTCCAAATGGGTATGTTTGATCTCATATGCAATTGCATATTAATGAAGTTACAAACGGTCAAGCATGTGCAGAAAAACTGTGCAGATAAATCTTACGTAAAAATCCTGATGGACAGGACACAAAGGCTCTGGTCAATATAACAATAGCCTTTGAGACCAGAAATCTGGACTAAGTACCAAACCTGCTTAATGACCTTCTTAAATCAGTTTCCATCACATCCACTTACAATATCCATTAGCGACACAGCGGAGATAGAGATGCAACAACATACTCCTATGTTTGTTGGTATGGTGCTAAATACCATTTCAACAATTTTTCAGTCATGTAACAGCTTTCCTGGATCCATCAATACTAGACTAGGGCTCTGAAGTGACTTGCCAAAGGTCACTCCCACGAAAATGCATAGGCGTAGGAGCGTTTTCAACATTGGGGGGCCAACTTCAGATGAGGACCGGTCTAAGAATAAATGTTCCTAAACTTTTTCATGACTATTCATGCATGTACAAATTCAATAACATTATAAGAATTAAAAGAAAGCGTATGAAAACATGTATCTTTAATAAAAAAAAAAAGAAAAAAAAAAGGATATGCCAGGTCTCGATCTCACGCGGAAATCAATAAATTATTGTAAACAAAAAGTGGCAGCGACCAGACTGTCACAGCCAAGGATCCAACTATTTGAAATAGTCAAACAATTATATTACTCTTTAAGCTTTAGCTAACAATTGAAGACAATATAGAGTCTGACACCTTTTAAAGAACATGTTTTACACCACTGTTTCCAATCGTATCTACTCGGCAATCCCCGTAACAAGTCGGTAGATATACCTCGTAGGCAGTACATGAATACACCAGAAATCCTGGGGTAATTCGCCTTATTTCCGGCGGATAACGCAAAATGCACACAGGCACTAAATATGTATTTAAATACACACAAATTAGTTATATATCACAATTGAATGTTTTTTTTACCCTTTTCATTAAAGATGATCATATGAACACATCTTTGTTTCATATTTTGTCAATCAGCTCTTTCCGGCAATCCCCGGCTTGTGACGGGGATTGTCAAGTTGATATGATTGGCCCTTCGTTGCTGACCTACTTTCAAAAATGGCTCTCCATTACCTTGGAGGTTATTTTAAGAAATGGCCGAGGTGTTCCGAATGCACTGTTTCCGTCGATCAAAACTTCCCGGGTATTTTAGTGTGCTGAGTTTTCATTGGATAAACCCGATGTGTTCAGATTGCCATTTGCGATGATGACGTCAAGAATATTTTGGTTATTGTTCGTAACAAAAGGCGAATTGGTATTACATAGAGCACAAAAATACACATTTATGTTTATTCTGCTGTTAAATTTCGTTTCTTTCATTTTTCTATACAAATATCTTCATTTGCCACTGTGAATAATGGGGGGGCCAAAGTATACTCTGCCCCCCAGTCTGGATATTGGGGGGGGCGGACCCCCTGGCCCCCTTCTCCTACGCCTATGAAATGGAGGTGTCTGTGAGGCTCGATTCGAGGGTCTCCAAGTTTTAGGTTTGTCACCTTACCCACTGGGCCACGCACAATCCTACATGTAACATTGTTGCAGGGGTAGAGCTTCGGGCTCTTGTTCCGAGGGTCCCGGGTTCAAATCTCTGTTAGGTGGTGTGAAAATTTCCAGGACTTACCCACAAAACCGGCGTGATTACTAGTTTAGTATCCAGGAAGCAGTCATCAAGAATGGCTTTGAACAAGCTTTAAGCTTCCTTCATGATCAATGTAAAACAAATAAGGTGGATGGTGAATACTCCTTAAGAATGTGTTAACAGAGCAAGGAGGAACAAGCTTCCTAGTTATTGTTTGGTTAGAGATGATAGGGTCAGGGCTCACCCTGGCTGGAAAAAAGTCTGCGCCAGCACATTCGCCAAATGACAAAAATAGGAGTAGGAGCCAAATTTTAAGCAAATGGCTCCAAATAAAATTTCTTTATTTTAAACACTTTTCATGTTTTATCAGGGGCGTACCGGCCTTAACGCACCGTACGCACATGCGTACACTCGCTCCGAAAAATGAAAAAATATCTATGGTAAAAAATGATGTAAAATTTTTCCAATTATTTATGATAACAAAAATACGCAAATAATGCATAAGATCGCACCATTTTCGTTCTTTAAATACAAAATTTTCCCAGACCCCCCTACAAAAACCTTGTAAACCTCGGTGCATACTCAAAAACACCCCAGGAACACCCCTGTATATGTACATATGTGTTAAATCCTCTTGGTAAATTATTTCTCTTTGTTATGTTTCACCATTTGAATTAAAATTATATTGTCATAAATATGTAATGCCAATAAAAATATTATGTTAAAAAAAAAAAAGCCAAGCCACCCCCACCCCCCTTCCGAACAAATTTAAACCAAATATGGTATAACTATTAAGGCTACGCTTTGAGTGACAAAATCAAAATGAATCTTTTATCTCAGATAACATTAAATCATATCGAAGGCTTTACATTTCTGAATTCTCAGTTTTGTTATTTATTTTAGAAATGTCCGATGAATAAATGAAAGTTAAACATGATCTTAGGTCTATTTGTTTTTACTCTCGTCAAGACTCAGGTCTGATGATTAGAATGATTAATAATAGAGGATCGCAATTTGAATGGAAACCTTTGCATCAGCCAAGGAAGCAAACTGTCAATATCAAAATACTTTACAAATTAACCCTCTTTTAATTCTCGCATTCTACCATGCATCATAACACACTGGACGGAATGCAGTAAATAGTAATCGGTTTTCGTGGAACAACCGCATCGAGTCTACCAATCAAGTGTGTTGAGTTGTTTACACATATTAAAGACCCTAATACACGCCTCAGGCATTGTTTGACACGGGGATAACAATTAGCGGATTAATTTGGGGGTTTCGGAGATACTGTTAAGTGTGTCAAAAGATATAACTGTCTGTAATGTCCAGACAGGTGGAAATATGGTAAAGTTGAATGGAAAAAACATACAGGTGGAAATATGGTAAAGTTGAATGGAAAAAACATGCGCCAAGCAAATTCGCCAAATCGGGAAATCTTTTGCCAGAATGAAATAATATTCGCATTTGGCGACGGACAGCGTGAGCCCTGAGGGTCTATAGATATATCCAGGTCAAATTTAGGTAAGTTTGTCAATACAAAAATCTGAAAAGTCAATTTACAACTGCCAAACTCGTCGTCTTTTCATTGCTTGCACGACAAATAAAAAATTTGTTGACGACCCAAATGAAGAAATAGCAACGACATCAAATTCAAATAGAGAACTGAGATAGACACTCTTGTACATAAAGTGAATTTCCCCGACACAAATACCTGTTGGCCATTGAAATATACCGGAAGTGAACAGAAAAGGTCTATGAGTAACCTACAGGTATGTCTTGTACAGGTATTTTATCGCCTTTAAATCGGTGTAAATGCTCAAAATGTTCAAGTTATCTTAACAATCATCATGAACTTACCGAGATGAATATGAAACAAACAATCGTTGCCGTTCTTAGGTTCCAACAGAGGAACCTATGCATGTACGCCATTTTCCTTGTTTTTGATTTCTCACTAGCCTCGTTTTCGGTCTGTATTTACCTGTGGGAGTAATTATTACTTTTTGGGATTTGTCTGTGTAGCGATTATTTTCAGGTTGTTTAAGTCAGTTGTAAATGATAATGATAGTTTAATAAGATAAGTAAAGATATTATTTGTATCGAAAATGTGATACAATAAAAATGTTGTTTTCATATCAAAGGACAATCGACATATCTGAAACGCGTTACATAACAATTCCTAAATAGTTGCTCCCTATGAACCGCCAACCAATTCCCCAATCGGAACTACTCGGGTATTTCCGTGAGCTGTGAATCATACACACAAACACGGTTTGCCAAAAATCAGACCAAAAATCGTAACATTTTTAAGGTGAAAGTCATTTTGAAACGAGACTTGCGAGTAAACAAACCGATTCCGACGTACTTCACAGTACCCAAATGATCTGTGTCTCTTAGATACAGCGTTCGGACACCTTTCGGTGACGAGATTTCAATGAATTTTGATGTCCTGTCTCAAAAGGGTTTTAAGTCTAAGCATTTGGGAGCGCTTTATATATTTTTATCTGTGTGAATACTAACCCATTACCCCACTATACCACATGTTACCGCACCTCTCACAAATGGCTTTAAAAACCACAGCGGCAAAATGCAGAATAACTCCATTTGTTACAATGGTTTATAACTTATATCAGAGGAAAAAAGTTGCTTCTTAAATATTAATTGCTCTTGCATATGAAGTTAAATAATTCACAAATCCTCATATGGGACAATGGGTTAATCAAAGATAGTTGTATCATTTTTGATATGAAATGAGTACATAATTGAAGCAATAAAAAGTTTTAGTGGCAGATTTAAAAAAAAGTTTTGTTCATGTTGGTGATACATTGTACATAAGAAGATGACCTTAGAAATTATTTTTTAAAAATTGAGAAAATGCTCATAAAGATTCCGTAAGATACCACAAACAAGTCGGATTTTCATATTTTTTTTAATTATTGTCTGTAATTACTAGTTATATCAGCCCGAAATCAAATTAGAAGGAAAGAGTTAATAAAAGTTGTCACCCTTTTCCGAATTTTTCTTTATTGCTCCTTGGTTACATAAGTATTTAGTCTTTATCACATAGGCTATTTCCAGTTCAATATTCACCATATTTGTTTTACATCGATTGTGAAGGAAGTTTAAAGCTTGTTCAAAGCCACTCTCGATGACTGCTTCCTGAATACTAAACCAGTAATCTTGCCGGTTTTGTGGGTTAGTCCCATAATTTTAACCTCGCCTAACAGGGATTCGAACCCGGGACCCTCGGTACGACGCTCTACCACTGCAACAATGTCGCCCACATTTCGAATTAAAAAGGAAAGAACAAAGTAATATGGGGAATACACCTGATTGGAACTGTCTTTTGATGATTGAAAGACCCCAATTGCCTTATTATAAGTCAATCAGCTGGACAAAATGAGCAGCCTACTCATCATCTATATTGAATCATTCATTTGCCTGTGCCGTGCAATAGGGCTCTAGATAATCCAGAAGCATGTGTAGGAAATTGGTTTGTCAGAAGCACTTCATTGAATGTATATGATAGCAGAAAGCTTTTGAGTTTGGAGCAAATGCTTTAAAAAAATCGGCAATGTTGTGATGTTTGTAAACAAATCAGGCTGGTGCTTGGATGAAGGCAGTCTTTAGGGTTTCATTTGAAAAGTCCAGAAAATTCTATTATTGCCCAAGCGATTTGTAGTTTTCTATACTAGTTGAGTTTTAGTAAAATGTCATACATTATAAATCTACCTGCAGGATTCTTTTTGAACAAACAAATGTAAAGTCACATGAGAGTCAGTGAAAATTCTTTCTTTGTAAGAACACAATTTGATGAAACTAAGTGACTGTGTGGTAAACTCAAATTCGGTGAACATGTTTAAAGAAGTAAGAAGCTCTTTTTGACTAAATGTGGCCCTAAATGCACGACCAGTCGTCTTATAAATATCAGTAGTGAAAAGTACGACGTATCACGGTACAATGATTAATGCAACATGTACAACGTTATTTTGGATGAAAGATAAGGAAAAAGATCTGTTTTATGATAGAAAAATTCTCAAATTTTATAACTGTCTATATCATTTCTTTATTTTGTGGGTTGTTATAGAAGAAATCTTTCGTAGAACAGCCCCTTTACGCAATGCAATTACAGTAGGCGTTTGTCACGTGTCTCTTTGTTTACTCGCAAAACAAGATGGCTGCGAAACCGTGTTTGTGTGTATTGGATAAACCCGATGTGTACAGATTCTGCAACAATTCTTTGTTGAAAAGTTACTCCCTTTGTTAAGATCCCGACAACAATTCGAACTCTATATGGTGACTTGCTACAGACGAAATATGCTGCTGATTATCAAAATGTCATGAAGTGATGAGATTAAGAGTATTTAGTACATTGTATCTGCATTCCATTCGCAATGTTTGGTTAAAATATAAGAGTTTCAATGTATATATATTTGAAGGAAAAAGTTGAACATCAAGCTGACATATGAGAATTTATTAAAATGTAAAGTTATCACACTTAACCTATACCTTTTTCCATTCTTAAAAGGGACATGCTTTCTCTAAATGCTCTCATTTAAAAAGAATCTAAGCGTTGTTCGTTAAACAGCTCTTCCGTAAAAACACATTTTACTTTAGAAAAATATTGAAAACTCAATCTGTGAAACAAACACCTTACAATGGTATTCGTTTCATTAATGTGGTTTAATGTGACATAGAACAATGGGTAAGGGATCCTCTGTGAAAATGTCGCTTTAAAAAGGTGTATTTTTACGATATGGTTAACGATTTAAACGATTTAAAACGATTTGAAAATTGATTTTGTTGTTTGCCTATGGTATCTAAGAATGTGCTTTTAACAAATTAGATTCAAAGAAACATAACGCTGCAAATCGGTCTGAGCTACTCACAAATGCGGAATACGAGATTGCATTATCATGATGCATGTTTCCTCAGATCGTCTTCGTTTATTGCATCAAAGTGAAATATACTATATATAGTACAATTATAAAGGGATTAATGAAAGCATTAATACGGAACTAGAAGAAAGGAAAACACCATACTAAGATCATTGCCTGTACATTAACCAGAGTAGTATTTATCTACAAAAGCGTGTAAATATGCCTTCTCACATGTCTCAGACCAGAGACAATCACCTAGGTAGAACAGGCCCTGGGAGGGGAGCAGTATTTAAAATTAATCAATGTAGTATTTACCTATGAAAGCGTGTAAATGTGCCTTTTCACATGTCTCAGACCGGAAACACTCATCTTACTAGGTAAAACAGGCCCTGGGTGGGGAGCAGTATTTGAATTAACCAATGTAGTATTTACCCATGGAATCGTGCAAATGTGCCTTCTCACATGTCTCAGACCGGAAACACTCACCTTACTAGGTAAAACAGGCCCTTGGAGGGGAGCAGTATTTGAAATTAACCAATGTAGTATTTACCTACGAAAGCGTGTAAATGTGCCTTCTCACATGTCTCAGACCGGAAACATAACTAGGTAAAACCTGCCCTGGGAGGGGAGCACTTTATGTAAATGAATAGCAAAGCCCTTGTGCTAAGAGATGGTGTCTGACCTGATTTGATTCACCGGATGTGTCAGAATTTCTTCCCATACTTTTTTTAAGTACAATGCATTAACTCTATCTTCTTTTCATCTGCAGAGTAAGATCGTTGTATTTTCTAAATAAATTAGTCATTCGCACAATGGAAATACTTAGTAAATAAAACGCTGTGAAAAATAAAATCCATTGTAAGGGGGGAATGGAGATCATTTTGTAGAGATGAACGATGAAGAAATACGGTGTGTAAAAACGTTGTGTATAAAAGAACGATGCCTAGGCGTAAACATTAAAACGTTTAAAAGAAAATGGTTGTTTCAAGAAAACGATTGCGTAGAGAATAATGTTGCATCAGGAAGACCCCCTTGAAATGGACGAGTGTTTTCTCGTTTGCTGTTGCTTTCAATTTGTACAAGATGAAAATAACCACATAAATGTGTGGGATAACTAAAACACGTTGAAAGCGGATTAAGACACGAATCCGATTTTGTTGATGGTGAATGCCGTGCCTATGATAGTGAATTCATCCTAATAATAAATTCTGCTTCACCTGAAAGTACAGCTAGATACAATATAAGGGATATTGATTTCAAGAATATAAATGTTTTATCAACCCAAATTAGTTTTTATGCTGACACCGCACTTATTAAACAGTTACGGGCCTCCACGACAAACGATAACATTCAACAAATTACCTCATATATTTTCACTTTGCTGCACATAATACGAGAAACTTTACAAATCAAGACAAACAAATGTGTGATTTGCCGTTTTTTGTTATTTCACATTTCGCCACAATGGTAATGGAACTTTCAACTAACATTATGTTATTAAAAACGATTGGTATTTGTCATGACTGCTTGATTTATTTGTGTCGTTTGCTCCCTCTTTTAATGAGGACCTGTGAAAAAATCCAGAATGAGAGGACGGTTTTAAAGATAACATGTTCTTTTTTGGCATGCCTACTTGTCAGTTGGACTCCGGGGAGGTCCCCTTGACAAAAAAATTCTCTGCGTTGGTCTCTTAATAGATCTAATCGACGAGATGACAGAGAGATATTTTATGATCGTTACATAAATGACGTATTTACACTAGCGTTGCACCAAACATCCAATATGTTTTTATGAAACATTGATAAATAGCAATGATATCAAGTAAACATTTGGTTTGTTTTCATCTTCCCGGGCAACTATCAGTAAGAACAAAATTTAATCAAATGTCAAGCTAACTACAGTGTCTGGTGACGTCAACATAACGTCGAGCACAATTTATGTGGTCAATGCTGGAGATGTATAACTCACATGTTCAAAAGGTTTCAATGGTAAACATTTCCTTGACATTAATGCTAGATCTGACTTGGGAATGTGCTGTGACCAATAACGTCGAGCACAATCTGTGGGGCCAATGCTGGAGATATGTAACACACATGTTCAAAAGTTTTCAATGGTAAACGTTTCCTCGTCTGCTGTAAATACACGAAAGGGGAGGAGGGGTATGAATGAATTGGTGTGTTCTCGGAACGTCGACTCGATTTTTCATCACACCCTCGCAGATTAGGGGGCCTATTATGGAGATACATAAAATCGATAATAAACTTAACTGTAGAATTTTATCCTTTCAATGAATAAAATGCTTATTGTTTAATTCAAATATTTTTGATTCATTTAATTGCAGTGTTTGCAAAGAATAAACTTTCGTCAAACTTCAAATACTCTCTTCGATTCTTTAGAAGCATTAAGTGTACAAACTGTTTCACATGAATAAGTTAGTTAAAATTAAAAGAGCTAAAAAGGGGTTACCTTAGTTGTACTTTATATTAAGACTCAACAATGCACAGACGAATTTCAAATTCATTCCAATTAGAAAAGGTAGGCACAACTTGTCACTGGATGAATACAAACATATAAAATAAGAACGAATGTATAAGAGCAGGAAAGATTCTCTAGAGATGTATTGCACAATACCTTCCTTTTATCAACATTGAACAATATTCCAACAGCATTCGAAAGAAATCCTCACAATCATCCTGCTCGACCAAGTTTAACCAGATTTGTAGCATCCATATTCAGACAATATAGTCATGCTACCAGTGGTTTACGCCTTTCATCCTGGCAAACGTCAAGCCGTGAACACAAGATTCTTCAAGCGCTCGATTGCAAAATGTACGACTTTGAGCTAAACCGTATGGAGAAAGACATAGGCTAATAGCCTTCAGATTCCCTGGAAAAGCCAGGACACTTCTTATTTCAGTTGTCTACTTAGGTTAAACTGTCTGATTACAAAATGTATGGTGGCTTACATGTTTTCGGACTTCAACTGTAACGTAACTTTAATGATTTAATAATGATTTTAGTTTAAAAACAGCAATGCTCATCAAGAAGATGGATTCCTTCCTTAAACTCTGTTTTCTATAATTAACATGACTTTTACTTGTCTGAGTCATAAACCGTTGATATGGTAGAACGAAGATGAAATGAATAAATATACAAAGTTGAAATCATTACATCTTAAGAATATTCTGCGTTCCCCATTAAACAATATAACAAAATTACAACCCTTTATCATCACTAAGAAAATCGATAGTCGACGTTCCCTTGAAGGTCCTCCTAATCCCTAAAATCACACAGGTGTGATACAGTTCGAGTCGACGTTCCGCGAACAAACCAACGAATTGAGCCACTTTAAGTTGCTTATATATTACACCAATAATTTCATATCAGGTAAACTAAATAATTATTGTAATAAATTAAATCGAGGGCTTGGTTCAAAACTATTGTCAGTCCTTCATAAAGTGAAGGACTTGCAATATTTTTGCCACAAGTCATCGAAATATAATTTTAACAAATTAATGATAAGAGTTTGAATGAATAATATTCAGGATTTCATTAATGTATAAAATAAAACTTGTCACATAAGCTTGTTAAGTATCTACATCAACAGCGATGATGATCAACTTGTGAACAACTTAAACTTATAAATGTCTTAATGCAATTTAGGATATTTTAAAGTGTGAAAAAAAAATTAATAACGTAAAGGGTACTATAAGTTGGTTGATTACTATCACATTTCAAATTCTTTAATTCCATTTACAGTCCATACCATAATAGGCCTGCAACCATCTTGTCTGGGGGCAGAATACGCATGGAGGGACCTTAAACCTTATCACTTATCAATTTATCAATTATTTCAACCTGATTATGTTTATAGTTTGAAAGAGAAAGTTCAAAGAGAGGTGTAAAAACAAACGAAAATAAAATCCCTCAAGCAACATTTTCATGTATCTTCTATAAGAAATAAAACTAAAATCCTTTACTTCCGTTTTTACAAAACTCTAATTATTATTTTCAATTTTTTATTTTAATAAACTAATTTATTTAAGATAATACGCTGATTAAAGTTGATCACATGTTTTACTTAAGAAAAAAGAAAAATATATATGTTTAGCATTCAAAATTTTAATAAATAAGTAAATCAAAATATGAAAGTTGATGAAAAACAGTTTTTTTATACTAAATTAACAGTTTACATAAGTTTAAAAGTCAAAATGAACAGTTATCTATAAAACTTTTATAGTATCATTATATTTCACTACTTCCCTGAATCTATTCAAATGGTCGTCAGTGAAACTGTGTAATATGACCTTTTAATTTTCAGGGTTTGCATGAAATCCCTGACATTTTTAGGGATTTCACGAAATCCCTAAGTGAATTAGGGATTGCATGAAATCGCTGAAATTTTCAGGGATTTCACGAAATCCCTGATTTCACAGTTTCTCTGTAACATATATACAATGAACTTCCCGCATAACCTCCTATTCGATTCTTACTCACTTTGATGCATGGTTTAATGAGGATATCAGAAACCATTGAAATAAAAGTATGAATTGCTACTTATGACCAATTTATATCATTTTATTTCAATATGTTATACAAATACCACAAACATTAGAAAGGAATACACTCAACTTGAAGGAAGAAATCGTCTTTGTTCGGAAACAACAACGTCAATGTACTAGCACTAGAGTACATGTAACGTCGTTGTTTCCGAACAAAGACGATTTCTTCCTTCGTCAAATAGTCATAGCGTCTCATCCGGGGCTGACATTACCGGAACATATTGAAGGATGGCAACTTAGTTTCAGATCCCCTATACCCTATCACCGAGGGGAAGAGCTTGTTTACAGAACAATAAACTTTTACGAAACAAGCCCTTGTGGATTTGCAGCACTATCTTCTTAACCAGCCATATAAAAAGGAGAGGCGTGTTCGTTTTCTTATTCAGTCAACACTCAAGTTCTAGAGTTAGAACGGCAAATTCAAGAATGGCTGAATTCAATCTGCTTTTAACTGTAATGTTTATTTGCATTACTGCAATATCTTTTGGATGTTGTGAACCGCACTGCTCCAAATTCCACTACGAGGAGAAACTGCTCGAGAAAATGGTGCGACTTGAATTCAAATTAGAACAATTAGAAAAAGGATATAGGGAGATGGAGAACATTATACGTGAAGAGAGACAAAAATTACAAGAGGACGCTGTTAAATTGAACGAACAAATGGAGGAGTCCAAGACAAGTATCGCATCCAAGCTTGTCGACCTGGGTGAACAAGCAAAGCTGATCAGTGAGAAGATGTTTGAAGATGTTCGGGACGCCACTTCTGCAATGGAGGCTTCAAGACAACAAAACGAAGCTAAATTAGCACGACTTTCGGCGGACACGAGGAAGTTCCAGAACGAAACAATTACCAACCTTACAAGTAAGTTAGATGTAATTTATTTATTGGTGGATTTAACGAGAATAATTTCCAGACCGAAACAATTATCAGCCTAACAGGTTATTAGATGCACTTTATTTGCGGTTGAATCCTACATGAGGATTTTCTAGAACGTATCAAACATCAACCTTTCAAGTAAGTTAGATATATTTTTTTAGATGGACTTGTAGGGAAGTTCAAGAACGAATCAATTATCAACATGATTAACTAATTATGATATATTTTTCTTACGGGAGAATTTTACACACGGTAGTTCTAGAACCAATCAATAATGATTATAACAAGTTATTTAGACTTTCCAAATTCAAAAGAAATTTACTCAAGGAATTTCAAGAATGTAACATTTATAAACATAACTGATAAATATAACCTTTTCATTTGCAGGAGAAGCTTTTACATCAATAATATCCTGAAATAATTATTACTGACATAACAAGTTGAGTGTTTCATGGGAGGCAACCACGTCTGCACTATCTTTCTATTTCATATGAGTTATCTCCATTTAGTTAAGAATCAAAACCGATGTTGTGAGATGAACGAAGCAGTGTGATTAAGTTAATAAGGTGAAGTATTTGACTCAAATCGCTAAAGTCTATTGACCACGAGTCCGATGAACCATCCCAACAAGTAAGTTTGGTTTATTTTATTTACAAATAAACTTTACACTAGTTAGTCACAAAAGCTATAACCCATTACTAACATGATAAGAAAATAAGATCTTCTCGATGCACAGAAGATTTTTATAAGACAACATAGTTCCGAAACGAACTAATTATCAACATAACTAGGAAAATTATGTCCGTTACATTTTCTTTAGGACGATTAACACACGAAGTTTCTCGTCCAAATAATGACAAACAAAACGTGTTCACTATGTTGAAAGGTAAATTGTTAGATGTATACTTTTCAGAATGAAATAACATTCTACATTACAGGTTGAAATATGCATGCACATATTATATGCTTTTATTCCTATAATGATTTAAGTGTCTCGCTTAATATGTTCACTATGGACAGTTGGTCACACGTAATGTCCGAATCAGAATGAAACAAGTATCTCGTTAAATATTTTGTAATTTACGCATTTAAACGACAAGTATAATGCCAACTAACAGTTTTAGAGGATATCATGCTGATGTTGGCATTTTGAATAGTATGTTTATCAGACCAATCAAACAAGACAGTTGAGCCATTAAACACTTTGTTGAGTTGATTGGAATCTCTCGAAAGTATTTCATCTATATCCCGACAAACAGCAAACCTATCCATGTTAGCGATATTCCCTCACCAATACAACACAATATTCATAACAAGCCGCTTATCGCTTCCACCTCTTGAATATTAGCTATCACTAGTGAAAGACGACCAAACAATGTTGCAATGACTTCTTAAAGCGTCAGAAAGAAACTGGTCTAGAAAAATGAATAACCCAGAACCCGGAGATTTAAGTTGGCATGCTACCGCTTAAACAAATGAGGACTGACAAGTTCACATGAACATCGTTGAATATCTTCTATGGTTCATTTTGTTATGTTCAAATTTTTTGGAATGAGTGAAAGATAGATAGATAAATAAAATAATGATTTTGAACAAATCTAACTTCCGTCTACATTAAAACCAAATAAGTAACATTACATTATGTAACGTGATTAATTCATTTTAAAGCATAAAATAGAAATTTATTTATACTGAACTTTTCGTTATGGTTAAGGGGTATAAAAATAAAGAACGCCAACTTTAGGGAATTTATTTAGAATAAAAGCAAATAAAATGAATAAGGTGATTTAATTTGAAGTTGCTATAGATGATTAGCATATTTTCATTCGAGTTCTATTCCACAGATCTCGTCAAAATACCCGATGTTTTGTTCAAAGCGAAAGGCCTGGCTGATGTGTCACTGAACACCAACCAGGTATTCGTATACAAAACTGTCCTACAGAATGAAGGTGAAGGTTACGACGCCGGGAGTGGAGTATTTACAGCGCCTGTTGACGGGGACTACCTGTTTACAACACAGATGTGTATTTCCGCCAACAACTATATCTACTACGCATTCGTTGTTGATAACGTAGAGCAGAAGAGAATGACAGTGCATTCATCTAAATACGCGTGTGGCACTGGAACTCTCTTCTCACGCCTAAAGAAAGGAGCACGTGTTTGGTTGAGATGCGCAAGTGATTCGAATGCTTACCAGGACTCGTATCGATGGAATCTGTTCTCTGGGATACTCTTAAAGGTCTAACCATGTAATAGTTCCACAACATTTCGGACGTTTAATCGTTAGCGATGTTCGCATGGGTGTCCGAAATTTATTCCAAATCACCTGAAAACGTTGTAAGGGATCGTACGTCTGATACAGTGAGGACTGTTTCACTGTTACTACCTTATATGTCATATCGTTATTCGCTATGATGTGCACGAATCTTTGGTCGGTTTATAACACTTTAATTGAAAACTGGTGTATATCCCTCGTTGAAATGAAAGATGTGCACTCTTTTCAAATGACAATAATGTTATAAAACACTGCGAGATAGTCTAGTTCGATGATGTTATATATAGCTACCATCTTATAATCCCATTACATGTATGCATGTGTGTGTTGGTATTTTGTTTATTTACTTAATCAAAGTTGTAAATCTTTCAATTGAACATGAAACAACTTTTTACAATAAAAGATTTTCACAATGTTATGTGTTTTGTGAATATGTTTCTTTTATCATAGAAGTTCAAACTATGTTACCTCTTATTAACAGGTTCGAACCCAATGCATTGTATCCTTAGACATCTGTTAAAACGCATTTCCATTGTCCCTATCATGTGCATGAATGGGTTTTGCGCTGTTTAACATTAGCATGAAAACTGATTTGACAATTTACCATTTAAAAAGCTGACCAGAGACTCTTTTTTTTATAGGAGAAATAATCTACTATGGAGTACAAGCTTTAATTGACCATCCCTTTGTCCTAAGTCCCGGATCAAATTGCAAAATCATGTTTTTTTGTTATAATTCTACGTCCTTGTATAACTCTCTTGGAAAATTAAGAGATTATCCCAGCAATGAGGATCCAATACCATTCTTGTGATTTAACGGCGCTTCAACAATGTTTCAGTTTTATCGATGCATACTTGATAATTGACCAGTAAAAGGTTGGGTAGCAACATTCTTTACCCTCAGGGCGATCCAAGACAACATTGGCTGCTATCGAAAACGGAACCCCGGTCGTCAGGTGTCAAACCCCCCGAGATGACTTACAAAGTCACTTCAGATTCACACAACGAGAAAAATATCAATGGATACGGGAGTTTATGTATAAAAGCATATCACAGGCTGAATAAAACTGTTTTTTGTTTGTTTTACCCTTGAGTCTTACCTTGACTTCAAATCGTATCTTTCCCATATAAACAGCAATTTGTGTTTTCATTTATACAGTCTCACATTTCACGGCAAAACAGATTTCTAACCTTCCTAATAATATGGTCTGGAATAATAAACACATTGTGATTCATTGAAGAAATCATTTTGACTTAGAAGGAATAAACCTTTATGAGCAAACTTGTTTTTCTGTCAGAATATATTTCTTAAATGAATTGCAACATACGAGTTATCCTCTTTGCTCTCATACATTTAATAGATAGTTTATTAGACGGCTGTTGAAATAAAGTTTGACAATAAGATTGTATAGGTCATAGATATTCGTTTAAACCTTTTTCAGGTTTCTTAGTTATTCTAATCGCGGGATTATAGATTCATAACAATGCTTCCTGTTTTTTATCCCCATTTCTATACACTATAATCCCATGTGCTTGACTGATCTAACAGACTATGTATTATTGACAAAAAGGTAAAAAGCAAATGAAGCAAGTTGCGGCGACATCGAGCACCCCTTTCGTCTCTCAAATAAGCTCTTAAAATGACTGTGTCGATATAAGTATATATGGAATAATGTTATTCGTTAACTCTTATACATTTGTATACAAATTATCATACAGTGATAATGACATAGTGTTGGTAGTTCATGAATAATGTTTTATAAACGCCGAGTTTACAGTTTTTCTAGTAAATTGGTGATGAATTATGTCTTAAATATTATTTCAGATAGACGTGTACAGTGGTGTCCGATATGGTGTAGCGTTAAGCGTCTGGGGTTTGAATCCTCGGTCTACCCTCCGATCATGGATTCTTTATGTTAGGCGTCCGTATTAATAGAACAGTTGAATTAAGTGTTGAAGTTTTCATGTTAAACACTTATATGGGCTCATATGCTCTAGTTGGCCATGGATGCAGGAAACTGCATCAACAACGGTTTTTCTTGGAATGAAAGGTACCGATTCAAGCCGCTGTCTGCAATTCTTCACTGTGCCAAAAAGAAGAGTTGTTTATCAATAAACATCGCTCGATTCTACTGCAACCACTTTCCTTCATAAAACAATTACGTGACATGTTAATATCTTATAGTATAATCTCTCAGTGATTTAAAGCATCAGAAACAGAAGACCAATTGAGGTAAAGAATTATTTAAAGTCGTGATAAAATTAATTGCTACTATCGACATTCGAATCCCGACCGTCAGGTCTCAAACTTTGTAGGTTTTTAAATCGCAACTGTGACCCCTTAAACCAAAAATAAGACTAATGGATTCAGGAGTTCATGTGTACTTATATTAATAAACTCAAGGTCGAATAAAAACTGTGATTTGAACAACTTCGGTATTACAGATCTGATATGCAACGGATAAACATCTATTGATGCCATATTCTTCAATAAGAGTAAACCAGTATAAACGTGTAGATTTGGGTATGTGATATTCTTAAGAACGCGTTTAAATGTCTATTCCCACATGTCTCTGGCCAGGGACACTAGTCTTACTTGGTGAAGCAGGCCCTGTGAGGGGTGAAGAGTATGTAATCGAAAAACAATACCCTTGTGCAATAATGGCTCTTTAAGTTTCAGAATTTCTTCCCGATAAGTTTACTAATGTACGTTCGTTGAACGTTTATGCAAATTAGGAACATAATGCATCGTATGAGAGAACATGCGGGTTTGTACATAGACATCACAACCGATCAGTGTACGACAGTATTTTTCACTGAGCGGATGTGTTTGTGTCTTTGAGAGTTTCATTTGCTCGTTTCGTTACATTGGTGGCAGCGGTGGGATTAAGACTTCTCCTTCTATCGAAGTTACCTTTCCCACGTGTCTTCCAAGGGCCAAGACTCGGGACGAGTCTTTTCGGAAATGGGAGTTATGTAACGTTCGTTGAACGTTTATGCAAATTAGGAACCTAATGCATCGTTTAAGAGAACATGCGGGTATATATATAGACATTACAACCGATCAGTGTACGACAGTGTTTTTCACTGATCGGATGTGTTTGTGTCTTTGAGAGGTTCATTTGCTCGGTTCGTTACACTAATACAACACTTTAACGCTACCTTTATTTTAACTACTGACTAAGATCATCGTTTTTGCCAATGAATCAATCATTCTCACACACGAATAATACTTTGTTAATGAAATGAAGTGACAAGGAAACCTGTGTTTAAGGTAAAGATAAACCATGAAGCTGAACGGTGTATAAACGCGTTTTGTATAGAAGAACTATGCGATAGCCGTTATAGAACAAACATTTAAAAGAAGGTGATTGCTAAAAAGGGGTTAAGTTGAGAATAACATTTCACACAGAACAAAGTTTGATAGAAGCAGTATTTTTCGTGTGCTGTTGCTTTCAATTCGAACCAGTTGTGAATAACCAAATAAAGGAATGGGATAGCTAAAACACGTTGAAAACAGCGCAAGATGTTAATCTTTTCTTATTAATGTTAAATGTCATATCTATGAAAGAAGCGAATTCATCCTTAAATTCAATTCAACTACATAAGAATAGGATAATAAATAATTTCAATACTGACAACGCATTTAATAATCATTTATGGCCCTTGGCGACAAACGTTAAAGCCATACTTGTGCTCATTTATACTTAAATTGTGAATGTTCTAGAATAATTGAAAATTAACTCAAAAGTACTTTAAAATCCATTTTACACAATAATTGAGACAGCAACACGTTCACATGATGCTTTGAAAAGAGTGAATATCATAAAGTTTGTTTACAATTAGCGATAAAGCAAGGTCAGCCGAGGCACGTTGGGAACCAATAAAACCCAAGAAATTCTCCATTTCGAATGTTCACATGGTTAATATTCGATAAATGACAGTATTTTTATGTGTTTCACATGGTTTTTGTAATCAGGTGATAGACTCTCTTTAATCTGAGCGCTCCTTGTTATTTTAGATGTTACTCGAATGTAAAAAATGGAGTCAAAAAGGTGAGCACCTCGTTTGTCAAAATGGCACTTTGAAAAATAGATAATGAAAAGTGCAGGCATAATATTATCATGACTATGTGATTTTTCGCTATGATTCAATATATTCTATCATAATCTATAACTCATTTTACCCAGTTTTGCAGTTTTGCTGAGCGCTAGTATGCTTTTAAGATTTTTGCAAATTACCTCATAGTCTCACTTTGGTGAACATGATATAGAAAATATTACCAATCAACGGAAACATAAGTTTTTAGCAATGTCGCATTCTATTCAACGGTCGATGAATCTGTCCCAAAATGTTATATAATTGAAAACGATTGGTATTTGATATGATTGCTTGATTTATTTTGTCGTTTGCTACCGCTTTCAATGAGGATCTGTTATGATTATATACATATTAGTCATTCCATGTCATTTTGTAACTTTATATTATGTATTTTTTATTGTATATGGGCCGGTGGCATTAGTACGTAATTAAAGTTAAAGTAAAGTCTGTCAAAAATTCCAAAATGGAGGACGGGTCTGAAGATAGCATGTTCCTTTTGGCACGTTGCTTTATGAATAAGACTCATATTTCGTGTCTCATAGTTTGGAGGTTATTTACCACGCTAATGTGAACCCCTACAACGAAGAACAAGAATACTGGGGTTTAGAGTTTACGTGAACATAAAAAGGCATACCCCAAGCCGAATAAGACTTTGTTCAGAACCACTTCATTA
The DNA here is from genome assembly GCA_947846245.1 of Cerastoderma edule. NCBI lineage: Eukaryota > Metazoa > Mollusca > Bivalvia > Cardiida > Cardiidae > Cerastoderma > Cerastoderma edule. The sequence goes on from OX401408.1 coordinate 19,321,746, forward strand.
TTTCAAATATGGTATTCAACGGATGAAAGTCTATTGATGCTGAGTTTTGCCTAAAATATTAACCCGTATCAATAAATAAATAAGGGGAACATGATTTACAGACAAACGAGTGTAATTGTGACTTCTTACACGTCTTTGGTCAAGGACACTCAGCTAACTTTGTAAAGCAGATACTGGACTGGAGCAGTAAATGCAAACAAAGAACAAAACCCTTGTTCTAAGCGATAGTACCTCTTTTAATCGAATTGTAGTGATTAGCTTCAACGTGATTTGATACACCAGCTAATTCAGAATCTTTTCCCGATATTACTCAACTTAGTTTACAACGACGTTAAGTGTACTCCAGTGCTAATATATTGACGTTGTTGTTTCCGAAAAAAGACGATTTCTTCCTTCGTCAAATAGTCATAGCGTCTCATCCGGGGCTGACATTACCATAACATATTGAAGGATGGCAACTTAGTTTCCCATCCCCTTTACCCTGTCACCGAGAGGAAGAGCTTGTTTACAGATCAATAAACTTTTACGAAACAAGCCCTTGTGGATTTGCAGCACTGTGTTTATCTTCTTAACCAGACATATAGAAATGAGAGGCGTATTCGTTTTCTTATTCAGTCAACACTCTCAAGTTCTAGAGTTCGAACGGCAAATTCAAGAATGGCTGAATTCAATCTGCTTTTAACTGTAATGCTTATTTGCATCACAATCATTTCTTTTGGATGTTGTGAACCGCACTGCTCCAAATTCCACTACGAGGAGAAGCTGCCCGAGAAAATGGTGCGAATTGAGTTCAAATTAGAACAATTTGAAAAAGGATATAAGGAGATGGAAATCATTATACATGAAGAGAGACAAAAACTGCAGGAGGACGCTGTTAAATTAAACGAACAAATGAAGGAGTCCAAGTCAAGTATCGCATCCAATCTTGTCGACCTGGGTGACCAAGCAAAGCTGATCAGTGAGAAGATGTTCGGGACGCCACTACTGCAATGGAGGCTTCACGACAACAAAACGAAGCTGAATTAGCACGGCTTTCGGCGGACACGAGGAAGTTCCTGAACGAAACAATTACCAACCTTACAAGTAAGTTAGATGTAATTTATTTACTGGTGGATTTAACGAGAAGAATTTCCAGACCGAAACAATTATCAACCTAACAGGTTATTAGATGCACTTAATTTGCGGTTGAATCTTACATGAGGAATTTCCAGAACGTATCAAACTGTCAAACATCAACCTTACAAGTAAGTTAGATATATCTTATTTTTAGGTGGACTTGTAATAAAGTTTTAAAACGGATCAATTATCAACATGATAAGTAAGTTTGATGTATCATTAATGATTATCACAAGTTATTTAGACTTTCCAAATTCAAAAGAAATTAACTCAAGGAATTTCAAGAATGTACCATTTATATAAACATAACTAATAAATATAACTTTTTCATTTGCAGGAGAAGCTTTTTCAACAATTATATCCTGAATAATTTTTACTGAGCTAACAAGTTAGGTGTTTCATGGGAGGCAACCACGTCTGCACTATCTTTCTATTTCATAAGAGTTACCTCCATTTAGTTAAGAATCAAACCCGATGTAGTGAGATGAACGAAGCAATGTGAATAAGTTAATAAGGTGAGGTATTTGACTGAGATCGTCAGAGTCTATTGACCATGAGTCTGATGATCCATCACAACAAGTAAGTTTGGTTCACTTTATTTACAAATAAACCTTACACTAGTTACTCACAGAATTACATAACCCATTACTTACATGATAAGACAATAAGATATTCTCGATTCACAGAAGTTCCCAAACGATCTAATTATCAACATAACTAGGAAAATTATGTCCGTTAAATTCTCTTTAGGATGATTTACACACGGAGGTTTCTCGGCCAAATAATGACAAACAAAACGTGTTCACTATATATTGAAAGGTAAATTGTTAGACGTATACTTTTCAGACTAAAATAAAATTCTACATTTCAGGTTTAACATATACATGCACATATTATATACTTTTATTCCTATAATGATTTCACAAAAGAAGGAAGTGTCTCGCTTAATATGCTTACAATGGACAGTTGGTCACACGTAATGTCCGAATCAGAATGAAACAAGTATCTACTATAAAAGGATCTCGTTAAATATTTTGTAATTTACGCATTTAAACGACAAGTATAATGCCAACTAACCGTTTAAGAGGATATCATGCTGATGTTGGCAATTTGAATATTATGTTTATCAGACTAATCAAACAAAACAGTTAAGCCATTAAACACTTTGTTGAGTTGATTGGAATTTCTCGAAAGTATTTCATTTATATCCCGACACTCAGCAAACCTATCCATATTAGCGATATTCCCTCACCAATACAACTCAATATTCATAACAAGCCGCTTACCGCCTCCACCTCTTGAATGTTATATATCACTAGTGAAAGACGACCAAACAATGTTGCAATGACTTCTTAAAGCGTCAGAAAGAAACTGGTCTAGAAAAATGAATAACCAAGAACCCGGAGATTTAAGTTGTCATGCTACCGCTTAAACAAATGAGGAATGGCAAGTTAACATGAACATCGTTGAATATCTTCTATGGTTCATTTTCTTATGTTCAAATTTTTGGAATGAATGAAAGATCGATAAATAAAATAATGTTTTTTTTAACAAAAAAGAACATGACTACCTTCCTTCTACATTAAAACCAAATAAGTAACATTGCATTATGCAACATGATTAATTCATTTTAAAGCATAAAATAGAAATTTATTTATACTAAAATTTTCGTTATGGTTAAGGGGTATAAAAATAAAGAACGCCAACTTTATTTATTTAGAATAAAAGCAAATAAAATGAATAAGCTAATTGAATTTGAAGTTGCTAAAGATGATTAGCATATTTTCATTCAAGTTCTATTCCACAGATCTCGTCAAAATACCCGATGTTTTGTTCAAAGCCAAAAACCTGGCTGATGTGTCAGTTAACACCAACGAGATATTCGTATACAAAACTGTCCTACAGAATGAAGGTGAAGGTTACGACGCCGGGAGTGGAGTATTTACGGCGCCTTTTGACGGGGACTACCTGTTTACAACACAGATGTGTGTTTCCACCAATATCCACTACGCATTCATTGTTGATAACGTAGAGCAGAAGGCAATGACAGTGCTTAAACCTAAGTCCGCGTGTAGCACTTGAACTCTCTTCTCACGCCTAAAGAAAGGAGCACGTGTTTGGTTGAAATGCAGAAGTAGTTCGATTGCTTACCAGGACTCGTATCGATGGAATGTGTTCTCAGGGATACTCTTAAAGGTCTAACCATGTAATAGTTCCACAACATTTCGGACGTTTAATCGTTAGCGATGTTTGCATGGGTGTCTGAAATTTATTCCAAATCACCTGAAAACGTTGTAAGGGATCGTACGTCTGATACAGTGAGGACTGTTTCACTGTTACTACCTTATATGTCATATCGTTATTCGCTATGATGTGCACGAATCTTTGGTCGGTTTATAACACTTTAATTGAAAACTGGTGTATATCCCTCGTTGAAATGAAAGATGTGCGCACTTTTCAAATGACAATGATGTTATAAAACACTGCGAGATAGTATAGTTCGATGATGTTATATATAGCTACCATCTTATAATCCCATTACATTTATGCATGTGTGTGTTGGTATTTTGTTTATTTACTTATTCAAAGTTGTAAATCTTTCAATTGAACATGAAACAAGTTTTTACAATAAAAGATTTTCACAATGTTATGTGTTTTGTGAATATGTTTCTTTTGTCATAGAAGTTTAAACTATACTACCTCTTATTAACAGGTTCGAACCCAATGCATTGTATTCTTAGACATCTGTTAAAACGCACTTCCATTGTCCCTATCATGTGCATGAATGGGTTTTGTGCCGGTTAACTTAAGCGTGAAAACTGATTTGACAATTTACCATTTAAAAAGCTGACCAGAGACTCTTTTTATTAATAGGAGAAATAATCTACTATGGAGTACAAGCTTTAATTGACCATCCCTTTGTCCTAAGTCCCGGATCCAATTGCAAAATCATGTTTTTTTGTTATAATTCTACGTCCTTGTATAACTCTCTTGGAAAATTAAGAGATTATCCCAGCAATGAGGATCCAATACCATTCTTGTGATTTAACGGCGCTTCAACAATGTTTCAGTTTTATCGATGCATACTTGATAATTGACCAGTAAATGGTTGGGTAGCTCCATTCTTTACCCTCAGGGCGATCCAAGACAACATTGGCTGCTATCGAAAACGGAACCCCGGTCGTCAGGTGTCAAACCCCCGAGACGACTTACAAAGTCACTTTAGATCCACACAACGAGAAAAATATCAATGGATACGGGAGTTTATGTATAAAAGCATATCACAGGCTGAATAAAACTGTTTTTTGTTTGTTTTACCCTTGAGTCTTACCTTGACTTCAAATCGTATCTTTCCCATATAAACAGCAATTTGTGTTAAATGGTTTTCATTTATACAGTCTCACATTTCACGGCAAAACAGACTTTTAACCTTCCTAATAATATGGTCTGGAATAATAAACACATTGTGATTCGATGAAGAAATCATTTTGACTTAGAAGGAATAAGCCTTTATGAGCAAATTTGTTTTTCTGTCAGAATATATTTCTTAAATGAATTGCAACATACGAGTAATGCTCTTTGCTCTAATACATTTAATAGATAGTTTATCAGACGGCTGTTGAAATAAAGTTTAACAATAAGATTGTATAGGTCATAGATATTCGTTTAAACCTTTTTCAGGTTTCTTAGTTATTCTAATCGCGGAATTATAGATTCATAACAATGCTTCCTGTTTTTTATCCCCACTTCTATAGACTATAATCCCATGTGCTTGACTGATCTAACAGACTATGTATTATTGACAAAAAGGTAAAAAGCAAATAAAGCAAGTTGCGGCGACATCGAGCACCTCCTTCGTCTCTCAAATAAGCTCTTAAAATGACTGTGTCGATATAAGTATATATGGAATAATGTTATTCGTTAACTCTTATACATTTGTATACAAATTATCACACAGTGATAATGACATAGTGTTGGTAGTTCATGAATAATGTTTTATAAACGCCGAGTTTACAGTTTTCCTAGTTAATTGAATTATGCGAGTCAGGGCACCTATATATGCTTCCAATATTTCATCGAGATCTCTTCTCAGTAATTTAACATGTAGTTGACATTTCTCCGATATACAGCAGCATGACCAATGGATATATACAAGTTAATCATATTGCATTGACTTTATTTACGTTTAAAGAGTGTCGGCCGAGGTTGGCTTTGATCATGGGATTCCGGTAGACCACTAGCAAGCTAACGATGTAGCAATTGGTGATGAATTTTGTCATAAATATTATTTCAGATAGACGTGTACAGTGGTGTCCGATATGGTGTAGCGTTAAGCGTCTGGGGTTCGAATCCTCGGTCTACCCTCCGATCATGGATTCTATGTTAGACGTCCGTATTAATAGAACAGTTGAATTAAGTGTTGAAGTTTTCATGTCAAACACTTATATGGGCTCATATGCTCTAGTTGGCCATGGATGCAGGAAACTGCATCAATAACGGTTTTTCTTGGAATAAAAGGTACCGATTCAAGCCGCTGTCTGCAATTCTTCACTGTGCCAAAAAGAAGAGTTGTTTATCAATAAACATCGCTCGATTCTACTGCAACTACTTTCCTTCATAAAACAATTACGTGACATGTTCATATCTAATAGTATAATCTATCAGTGATTTAAAGCATCAGAAACAGAAGACCAATTGAGGTGAATAATTATTTAAAGTCGTGATAAAATTAATTGCTTCTATCGACATTCGAATCCCGACCGTCAGGTCTCAAACTTTGTAGGTTTTTAAATCGCAACTGTGACCCCTTAAACCAAAAATAAGACTAATGGATTCAGGAGTTCATGTGTACTTATATTAATAAACTCAAGGTCGAATAAAAACTGTGATTTGAACAACTTCGGTATTACAGATCTGATATGCAACGGATAAACATCTATTGATGCCATATTCTTCAATAAGAGTAAACCAGTATAAACGTGTAGATTTGGGTATGTGATATTCTTAAGAACGCGTTTAAATGTCTATTCCCACATGTCTCTGGCCAGGGACACTAGTCTTACTTGGTGAAGCAGGCCCTGTGAGGGGTGAAGAGTATGAAATCGAAGAACAATACCCTTGTGCAATAATGGCTCTTTAAGTTTCAGAATTTCTTCCCGATAAGTTTACTATTGTAACGTTCGTTGAACGTTTATGCAAATTAGGAACCTAATGCATCGTATGAGAGAACATGCGGGTATGTACATAGACATCACAACCGATCAGTGTACGACAGTATTTTTCACTGATCGGATGTGTTTGTGTCTTTGAGAGTTTCATTTGCTCGTTTCGTTACATTGGTGGCAGCGGTGGGATTAAGACTTCTCCTTCTATCGAAGTTACCTTCCCCACGTGTCTTCCAAGGGCCAAGACTCGGGACGAGTCTTCTCGGAAATGGGAGTTATGTAACGTTCGTTGAACGTTAATGCAAATTAGGAACCTAATGCATCGTTTAAGAGAACATGCGGGTATATATATAGACATTACAACCGATCAGTGTACGACAGTGTTTTTCACTGATCGGATGTGTTTGTGTCTTTGAGAGTTTCATTTGCTCGGTTCGTTACACTAATACAACACTTTAACGCTACCTTTCTTTTAACTACTGACTAAGATCATCGTTTTTGCCAATGAATCAGTCATTCTCACACACGAATAATACTTTGTAAATTAAATGAAGTGACAAGGAAACCTTTGTTTAAGGTAAAGATAAACCATGAAGCTGAACGGTGTATAAACGCGTTATGTATAGAAGAACTATGCGATAGCCGTAATAAAACAAACATTTAAAAGAAGGTGATTGCTAAAAAGGGGTTAAGTTGAGAATAACATTTCACACAGAACAAAGTTTGATAGAAGCAGTATTTTTCGTGTGCTGTTGCTTTCAATTCGAACCAGTTGTGAATAATCAAATAAAGGAATGGGATAGCTAAAACACGTTGAAAACAGCGCAAGATGTTAATCTTTTCTTATTGATGTTAAATGTCATATCTATGAAAGAAGCGAATTCATTCTTAAATTCAATTCAACTACATAAGATTAGGATGATAAAGAATTTCAATACTGACAATGCATTTAATAATCATTTATGGCCCTTGGCGACAAACGTTAAAGGCATACTTGTGCTCATTTATACTTAAATTGTGAATGTTCTAGAATAATTGAAAATTAACTCAAACGTACTTTAAAATCCCTTTTACAGAATAATTGAGACATCAACACGTTCACATGATGCTTTGAAAAGAGTGAATATTATAAAGTTTGTTTACAATTAGCGATAAAGCAAGGTCAGCCGAGGCACGTTGGGAACCAATAAAACCCAAGAAATTCTCCATTTCGAATGTTCACGTGGTTAATATTCGATAAATGACAGTATTTTTATGTGTTTCACATGATTTTTGTAATCAGGTGATAGACGCTCTTTAATCTGAGCGCTCCTTGTTATTTAAGATGTTACTCGAATGTAAACAATGGAGTCAAAAAGGTGAGCACCTCGTTTGTCAAAATGGCACTTTAAATATAGATAATAAAAAGTGCAGGCATAATATTATCATGACTATGTGATTTTCCGCTATGATTTTTGCAAATTACCTCATAGTTTCACTTTGGTGAACATGATATAGAAAACATTACCAATCAACGGAAACATAAGTTTTTAGCAATGTCGCATTCTATTCAACGGTCGATGAATCTGTCCCAAACTGTTATATAATTGAAAACGATTGGTATTTGATATGATTGCTTGATTTATTTTGTCGTTTGCTACCGCTTTCAATGAGGATCTGTTATAATTATATACATATTAGTCATTCCATGTCATTTTGTAACTGTATATTATGTATTTTTTATTGTATATGGGCCGGTGGCATTAGTACTTTAGTAAAGTTAAAGTTAAAGTAAAGTCTGTCAAAAATTCCAAAATGGAGGACGGGTCTGAAGATAGCATGTTCCTTTTGGCACGTTGCTCTATGAATAAGACTCATATTTCGTGTCTCATATTTTGGAGGTTATTTACCACGCTAATGTGAACCCCTACAACAAAGGACAAGAATACTGGGTTTTAGAGTTTACGTGAACATGAAAAGGCCTACCCCAAGCCGAATAAGACTTTGTTCAGAACAAATTTATTTCAAATCTGGTATTCAACGGATGAAAATCTATTGATGCTGAGTTTTGCCTAAAATATTAACCCGTATTAATAATTAAATAAGGGGAACATGATTTACAGACAAACGAGTGTAATTGTGACTTCTTACACGTCTTTGGTCAAGGACACTCAGCTAACTTTGTAAAACAGGCCCTGGGACTGGAGCGGTAAATGCAAACAAAGAACAAAACCCTTGTTCTAAGCGATAGTACCCTTTTCAATCGAATTGTAGTGATTAGTTTCAACGTGATTTGATACACTAGCTAAGTCAGAATTTTTTCCCGATATTACTCAACTTAGTTTACAACGACGTTAAGTGTACTCCAGTGCTAGTATATTGACGTTGTTGTTTCCGAAAAAAGACGATTTCTTCCTTCGTTAAATAGTCATAGCGTCTCATCTGGGGCTGACATTACCAGAACATATTGAAGGATGACAACTTAGTTTCCGATCCCCTTTACCCTGTCACCGAGAGGAAGAGCTCATTTACAGAATAATACACTTTTACGAAACAAGCCCTTGTGGATTTACAGCACTGTGTTTATCTTCTTAACCAGACATATAAAAATGAGAGGCGTGTTCGTTTTCTTATTCAGTTAACACTCTCAAGTTCTAGAGTTCGAACGGCAAATTCAAGAATGGCTACATTCAATCTGCTTTTAACTGTAATGCTTATTTGCATTACAGCGATATCTTTTGGATGTTGTGAACCGCACTGCTCCAAATTCCACTACGAGGAGAAGCTGCTCGAGAAAATGGTGCGACTTGAATTCAAATTAGAACAATTTGAAAAGGGATATAAGGAGATGGAAAACATTATACGTGAAGAGAGACAAAAACTGCAGGAGGAGGCTATTAAATTAAACGAACAAATGGAGGAGTCCAAGACAAGTATCGCATCCAAGCTTGTCGACCTGGGTGACCAAGAAAAGCTGATCAGTGAGAAGATGTTCAAAGATGTTCGGGACGCCACTACTGCAATGGAGGCTTCACGACAACAAAACGAAGCTAGATTAGCACGGCATTCGGCGGACACGAGGAAGTTCCTGAACGAAACAATTACCAACCTAACAAGTAAATTAGATGTAATTTATTTAATGGTGGATTTAACGAGAAGAATTTCCAGACCGAAACAATTATCAACCTAACAGGTTATTAGATGCACTTTATTTGAGGTTGAATCTTACATGAGGAATTTCCAGAACGTATCAAACTGTCAAACATCAACCTTACAAGTGAGTTAGATATATCTTATTTTTAGGTGGACTTGTAGGGAAGTTTTAAAACGAATCAATTATCAACATGATAAGTAAGTTTGATGTAGTTTACTCACGGGGGAATTTTACACACGGTAGTTCTAGAACGAATCAATATTGATTATCACAAGTTATTTAGACTTTCCAAATTCAAAAGGAATTAACTCAAGGAATTTCAAGAATGTACCATTTATAAACATAACTAATAAATATAACTTTTTCATTTGCAGGAGAAGCTTTTACAACAATTATATCCTGAATAATTTTTACTGACATGTTAGGTGTTTCATGGGAGGCAACCACGTCTGCACTATCTTTCTATTTCATAAGAGTTATCTCCATTCAGTTAAGAATCAAAACCGATGTTGTGAGATGAACGAAGCAGTGTGATTAAGTTGATAAGGTGAAGTATTTGACTGAGATCGTTAGAGTCTATTGACCAAGTAAGTTTGGTTTATTTTATTTACAAATAAACTTTACACTAGTTACTCACAGAAGCTATAACCCACTACTAACATGATAAGAAAATAAGATCTTCTCGATGCACAGAAGATTTGTATAAGACAACATAGTTCCGAAACGAACTCATTATCAACATAACTAGGAAAATTATGTCCGTTACATTTTCTTTAGGACGATTAACACACGGAGGTTTCTCGTCCAAATAATGACAAACAAAACGTGTTCACTATGTTGAAAGGTAAATTGTTAGAGGTATACTTTTCAGAATGAAATAACATTCCACATTACAGGTTAAAATATGCATGCACATATTATATGCTTTTATTCTTATACTGATTTCACAAAAAAGGAAGTGTCTCGCTTAATATGTTCACTATGGACAGTTGGTCACACGTAATGTCCGAATCAGAATGAAACAAGTATCTCGTTAAATATTTTGTAAGTTACGCGTTCAAACGACAAGTATAATGCCAACTAACAGTTTAAGAGGATATCATGCTGATGTTGGCATTTTGAATAATTTGTTTATCAGACCAATCAAACAAAGCAGTTAAGCCATTAAACACTTTGTTGAGTTGATTGGAATCTCTCGAAAGTATTTCATCTATATCCCGACAAACAGCAAACCTATCCATGTTAGCGATATTCCCTCACCAATACAACACAATATTCATAACAAGCCGTTAACGCTTCAACCTCTTGAATGTTATCTATCACTAGTGAAAGACGACCAAACAATGTTACAATGACTTCTTAAAGCGTCAGAAAGAAACTGGTCTAGAAAAATGAATAACCAAGAACCCAGAGATTTAAGTTGGCATGCTACCGCTTAAACAAATGAGGACTGACAAGTTCACATGAACATCGTTGAATATCTTCTATGGTTCATTTTCTTATGTTCAAATTTTTGGAATGAGTGAAAGATAGATAGATAGATAAAATAATGTTATTGAACAAAAAAGAACAAATCTACCTTCCTTCTACATTAAAACCAAATAAGTAACATTACATTATGTAACATGATTAATTCATTTTAAAGCATAAAATAGAAATTTATCTATACTGAAATTTTCGTTATCGTTAAAGGGTATAAAAATAAAGAACGCCAACTTTAGGTAATTTATTTAGAATAAAAGCAAATAAAATGAATAAGATGATTTAATTTGAAGTTGCTATAGATTACTAGCATATTTTCATTTCATGTTATATTCCACAGATCTCGTCAAAATACCCGATGTTTTGTTCAAAACCAAAGGCCTGGCTGATGTGTCACTGAAAACCAACGAGGTATTCGTATACAAAACTGTCCTACAGAATGAAGGTGAAGGTTACGACACCGGGAGTGGAGTATTTACAGCGCCTGTTGACGGGGACTACCTGTTTACAACACAGATGTGTGTTTCCACCAACAAATATATCCACTACGCATTCGTTGTTGATAACGTAGATCAGAATAGAATGACAATGCATTCCTCTCAATACACGTGTGGCACTGGAACTCTCTTCTCACGCCTAAAGAAAGGAGCACGTGTTTGGTTGAAAAGCAGAAGTAATTCGATTGCTTAAAAGGACTCGTATCGATGGAATCTGTTCTCTGGGATACTCTTAAAGGTCTAACCATGTAATAGTTCCACAACATTTCGGACGTTTAATCGTTAGCGATGTTCGCCGAGGTGTCCGAAACTTATTCCAAATCACCTGAAAATGTTGTAAGGGATCGTACGTCTGATACAGTGAGGACTGTTTCACTGTTACTACCTTATATGTCATATCGTTATTCGCTATGATGTGCACGAATCTTTGGTCGGTTTATAACACTTTAATTGAAAACTGGTGTATATCCCTCGTTGAAATGAAAGATGCGCGCTCTTTTCAAATGACAATGATGTTATAAAACACTGCGAGATAGTATAGTTCGATGATGTTATATATAGCTACCATCTTATAATCCCATTACATTTATGCATGTGTGTGTTGGTATTTTGTTTATTTACTTAATCAAAGTTGTAAATCCTTCAATTGAACATGAAATAAGTTTATACAATAAAAGATTTTCACAATGTTATGTGTTTTGTCAATCTGAACACATCGGGTTTATCCAATGAAAACACCTCTGAAATAAAAGGGATGACGCCATGTTGTTTCCCGCGAGAATGACGTCACTTTACTTTCGTTTTTAAAAATAGATCTTAAATGTGAAATCTAAAAAGTCGTTAAAATTGATTGAGGAAACAACTATACATGTCACAACAACAATTTCGCCATTTGGTATGAGTTACTGATAAAAAATGATTAAAAAGGATGTCGAACACTTCCATACACATTAAACTACTTAACGTGCACGCTTAGAAAATGTGTTAATTGGCGGATGCCGATTTACCCGAAAAATTGTAACCCTACACTTATATCCGAGGTGTATTTCACAGCTCACGGAAATACCCGAGTAGTTCCGATTGGTGTTTTGTGAATATGTTTCTTTTATCATAGAAGTTTAAACTATCCCACCTCTTATTAACAGGTTCGAACCCCCCCAAAAAAATGTATCCTTAGACATCTGTTAAAACGCATTTCCATTGTCCCTATCATGTGCATGAATGGGTTTTGCGCCGGTTAACTTAAGCGTGAAAACTGATTTGACAATTTACCATTTAAAGAGCTGACCAGAGACTCTTTTTATTAATAGGAGAAATAATCTACTATGGAGTACAAGCTTTAATTGACCATCCCTTTGTCCTAAGTCCCGGATCAAATTGCAAAATCATGTTTTTTTTGTTATAATTCTACGTCCTTGTATAACTCTCTTGGAAAATTAAGAGATTATCCCAGCAATGAGGATCCAATACCATTCTTGTGATTTAGCTGCGCTTCAACAATGTTTCAGTTTTATCGATGCATACTTGATAATTAACCAGTAAATGGTTGGGTAGCAACATTCTTTACCCTCAGGGCGATCCAAGACAACATTGGCTGCTATCGGAACCCCGATCGTCAGGTGTCAAATCCCCCGAGACGACTTACAAAGTCACTTCAGATCTACACAACGAGAAAAATATTAATGGTTACGGGAGTTTATGTATAAAAGCATATCACAGGCTGAATAAAACTGTTTTATTGTTTGTTATACCCTTGAGTCTTACCTTGAATTCAAATCGTATCTTTTCTATTTAAACAGCAATTTGTGTTAAATGGTTTTCATTTATACAGTCTCACATTTCACGGCAAAACAGATTTTTAACCTTCCTTATAATATGGTCTGGAATAATAAACACATTGTGATTCAATGAAGAAATCATTTTGACTTAGAAGAAATAAGCCTTTTTGAGCAAATTTGTTTTTCTGTCAGAATATATTTCTTAAATGAATTGCAACATACGAGTAATGCGCTTTGCTCTAATACATTTAATAGATAGTTTATCAGACGGCTGTTGAAATAAATTAAGACAATAAGATTGTATAGGTCATAGATATTCGTTAAAACCTTTTTCAGGTTTCTTAGTTATTTCAATCGCGGGATTAAAGATACATATCAATGCTTCCTGTTTTTTAATCCCCATTTTTTTACACTATAATACCATGTGCTTGACTGATCTAACAGACTATGAATTATTGACAAAAAGGTAAAAAAGCAAATAAAGCAAGTTGCGGCGACATCGAGCACCTCCTTCATCTGTAAAATAAGCCCTCTTAAAATGACTGTGTCGATAAAAGTATATATGAAATAATGTTATTCGTTTACTCTTATACATTTGTATACAAATCACGCACATAAATATGCTTCAAATTTACATGTAGTTAACTTTTCTCCGATATCTAGTAGCATGATCAATGAAAATATACAAATTAATTATATTGCAATGACTTCATTTACCTTTAAAGAGTATCGGCCGAGGCGGGTTTTGAATATGGGATTCCGGTATACCACTGGCAAGTTACCGATGTAGCAATTTGTGATCTGTCGTAAGTATTATTCCAAATAGACGTGTACAGTGGTGTCTGTAATGGTGTAGCGTTAAGTGTCTGGGGTTTGAATCCTCGGTCTACAGGAAACGGCATTATTAACGGTTTTTCTTGGAATGAAACGTACCGATTCAAGTCGCTTTGCAATCGTCATTGTGCATAAAAGAAGAGTTCGGTTCTACTGCAACCATTTCCTTCATAAAACATTTATGTGACATGTTAATATCTAATAGTATAATCTGAGAATGATTTAAAGCATCAGAAAAAGAAGACCAATAATATAGTTTGATATAGCATTAATCTCTTTTAATGGGCCTTTAACTGCTGACTAAGATCGTCGTTTTTGCCAATGAATCTATCATTCTCACACACGAACAGTACTTTGTAAATTAAATGTAGTGACAAGGAAAGCTTTGTTTAAGGTAAAGATAAACCATGAAGCTAAACGGTATATAAAACATCGTGTATAGAAGAACTATGCGATAGCCTTAATAAAACAAACATTTAAAAGAACGTGGTTGCTAAAAAGGGGTTAAGTTAAGAATAACATTTCAGTGATGATTTCACACAGAAGAAAGTTTAATGGAAGCAGTGTTTTTTCGTGTGTTGTTGCTTTCAATTCAAACCAGTTGAGAGTAACCAAATAAGGGAATAGGATAGCTAAAACACGTTGAAAACAGCGCAAGATGTCTATCTTTTCTTATTAATGCGTAATGTCATATCTTTGAAAGAAGTGAATTCATCTTTAAATTCAATTCAACTACCTATGAATAGGATGATAAAGCATTTTACTGCTGACACTGCATATGATAAACATTTATGGGCCTTGACGACAAACGTTAAGATTTTTGCAAATTACCTCATAGTCTCACCTTGGTGCAAATGATAAAAAAAAACCATTACAAATCAACGGAAACATAAGTTTTTAGCAATGTTGCATTTAACCACAATGGTCCATGAATCCGTCCAGAAATATAATACAATTGGAAAGAATTTGTATTTGATATGATTGCACGTTCGCTACTACTTACAATGAGGACCTCTCAAAAATTCCAAAATAGAGGACGGGTTTGGAGATAGCATGTTCCTTTTTGCACGTCGCTCTATTAATAAGACCCATATGTCGAGTCTCATATTTTGAAGGTTGTTAATCATGCTAATGTTAACGCCTACAACGAAAAACAAGAATACTGGATTTAAGTGTAGATGTATGAGAATACCCCAAGCGGAATAAGACTGTGTTTAGAACCACTGAAGTATTACAAATCTGTCATTCAACGGATAAATATCTTTTGATGCTTAGTTTTGCGTATGTGTTAACCCGTATTAATGTGTAGATTTGGGTACGTGATTCACTGACGAACGCTTGTAGAAGTGCCTTCTTACATGCCTTTGGCTAAGGACACTCATCTAACTTTGTAAAACAGGCCCTGGGAGGGGAGCAGTATATATGCAAACGAAGAGCAAACCCCTGGTTCTAAGCGATGGTGGCTATTTTAATCAAACGGTAGTGATAGACCTTGAGCCAGAAAGGGCCCTGCCGCCCCCCCCCCCCGGGGGAATTTTGAAGGTTATGTTTTTCTGACCCTCTAGCTATGGTGCATAAGCAGACGAGAGATTGCGAAGTTCCAGAAAGAAACATTGTCAACATTACACGTTATTCAGTTTTTCTTTATTTCCGGGAAAATTTTTACCAAAGGAATTCCCAGAATGATACAATTATGAACATAACAAGTTAGATCTATTTCATTTACAGGAGGGATTTATCATGAGGAATGTCCTAAACGAACTAATTACTGTCATACCAAAAATAGTGCTTCATTTAGTTAAAAGGCCGCTATCACGTGTGCACTATCTTTTTAGTTCATAAGAGTTAATTCCATTTAGTTAAGAATTGTAAACGATGCTGTTGGATAAATGAAGCCGCATGATTAAGTAAATGAAGTAAAGTCTCTGACTGAAATATTTAGTGTTTATTGACCACGAGCCAGATGGGCCGTCACAAGAAGTAAGTTAGATCTACTTTATTTACAGATAGATTTTACATTGTTTTTATTTCCCATAATTAACCCTTTTATAACATAATAATAGAACAGATCTTTTCGATTCACAAAGGATTTCTTAGACAATAAAATTCCAGAATTCCAGAACTAATTATTCACATAACAAGCAAATTATGTCCGTTACAATTTCGTAATGAAGATTTACCCACGTACAGTCCTCGACGAAAGAATGGAACAACAAAACATGGTAACTTTATTGACAGTTAAATTGCTACAAGCATAATTTCAAGAATTAAACAATAGCCTTCAATACAGGTTATCGATATACAAGTAAATGAACTGCTCCAAAAAACATGTTCCAATATGATTTGTCTAGAATGGTAACACAGACTGTCAGAATGAAACAATTATCTACATTGTACATTAAAGCTATCTGGTTAATTTGGTTAATTATGCATTCAAACGGAAGTTAAACTACCTAACTACAGTTTTAAAAGGATATCTTGCAGATGTTTGATTGGTATATCTTGCCATTTCAACAGTATTTCATTTATATCTCATCAAACAGCACACCTATCCATACTACAGATATTTTTTCGCCAGTACAACACAATATTCATAACAAGCCGCCTACCATTTCCATTCTTGAATTTAATCGATTATTATTGAAAGACGAATATGTCATGTTGCAATGACTTCGTGAAACGTCAGAGACAAAACGGTCGAGAGGGACCCGGGGATTTGAAGTCGTCATTCTACCGCTGGAATAAATGTGGACTGGCAGTTAAACATGAACCCGTAGAATAAATTCTTCAGTCCAATTTCCCATGTTTCGGAATAATTGAAATAGTCCGTTTTTAGAAAATTTAAAGAGAAAACACCTAGCTACATTCCTTTTATAGTTAAACCAAACCAGTAACATAACATATAAACATAAAATATAATTTATTTATTCTAACTGAAATTTCATTATGGTTAAAGATTATGTTATATAGAGCGCCTGACACACATAAGGAAATTGATTTATCATATAAGCAAATAAGATGAACTAGGTAATTGGTATGACGTTACAGGAAATACAAATAGTATTTTCATTTCATTTTATATGTTACTGGTCTCGTCAAAATACCCGATGTTTTGTTCAAAGCCAAAAACCTGGCTGATGTGTCACTGAGTACCAACGATGTATTCGTATACAAAACTGGCCTACAGAATGAAGGTGAAGGTTACGACGCCGGGAGTGGAGTATTTACAGCGCTTGTTGGTGGGGACTGCAACAAATATATCTACTACGCATTCGTTGTTAATAACCTAGTGCAGAAGATAATGACAGTGCATTCATCTCAATACACGTGTGGCAATGCAACTCTCCTCTCACGCCTAAAGAAATGAGCACGTGTTTGGTTGAAAAGCCAAAGTAGTTCGAATCCTCACCAGTACTCTTATCAATGGAATGTGTTTTCTGGGATACTCTTAAAGGTCTAACCATGTAATAGTTCCACAATATTTCGGGCGTTTAATCGTTAACGATGTTTGCCGATATCTGCAAAGTTTGTTAACAATTATACGTCTGAAATTTGCATAACCATTTCACGGGTACTACCTTATTTATCTTACTGTTGTACTGACATGCAAGAGTCTTTGGTCGGTTCATCTTCACTTTGATTACAAGTCTGTGTAAATCCTTCGTTAAAATGAAGGATATACCCCTTTTTGAATAACCATGATGTTTTGCAACACTGCAAATATATTTAAGCTTAATGATTGTATATTTATCTATAATCTGATAAACTCATTATGTAACAGTTCTACATGACATTTCTTAGTTAAAACTTTTTAATTATTTTAGATAAAGGATTTTCACAATGTCATCGGTTTTGTGAATAGGTACAGGTTTTGTTCATTATAGTAAATGTGTCAGCCTGTTTGGCTTATTGAACAATTTTCACTGATTATACCAAGTACCTGCCATCTCCTATCACTATGCCAGGCATCAAGCGGATATAAGTCAGTAACCATTGACTTTATTAGCTTGCGGCTTACAAACAGACCATTTCGGAACAAGATCCACGAGAAACCTTTTCCGAACAAACGTCTTCCGTTGGCTCGAACCTTTGACCTCCCTGTCTCGAGGCAGAAGCCTTAACCACTATGCCATGGTGACGAACATATATCTTGTATCATAGAAGTTTTAACTATGCTTCTTCTTAGGTTCAAACCCAATACATCCTGAGACTTCTGTTAAATCTTATTTCCGTTGACTCCTCCTTTGCTGGAATACTTTAACTTGATAACTGATTTCGCAACTGATCGTTCATAAGGTTGTCATTTGACTACTTATATCGTCACGGAAAAATGATCTCCTATAGAGTACAAGGATTAATTGACAATTCCTTTGTCCTTAGCCCTTATCCAATTCCAAGAATCACGTTTTCTCAGTATTGCACTTCCTGGTCTATTTTCTCAACATGGCTGACCCTTTTTTTTAACGCAAGCTCTTTTGCTGTTTTAGATTAACGTTATTATGGATCAAGACCCAGCTTTAATTAGTGTACTTTAACAACGCTTCAACAATGTTGTTGTTATCTCGCTACATGCTTGGTTATGAACAAATACTAGGCCGGACAAGAATATTTTGTGCAAGGACACTCCTCGATGATATGATTGGTTTCTATCGAGTTTCGAACCCCGATTGTCAGGTTTCAAATCCTCTTGGCTACCTATCACGCCACTGTGAATCCCCATTATGAAAATCAAGAACAATACAATGGATAAACTATATGTGCATATTCCTGACAGATTGAAAATGTATGTATTCTGTTGAGTTTATATCACGATCATACCACTGAATCAGCAATTTGCGTTAAGAGATATTTTACCGTCACACTTTTATGATATTCGACAGACAACATTTTGAAAATATATCGGAGAAAAAAATAATCTTCAATGCCGAATATGCGACTTACAAATAAATTACTGAAAAAATATATGGAGTTCTTTTATTATTTTCATAAAAGTCATGACAATTAATTTACAATGCATTGAGACCCTATTAAAAGACTCCTTTAACATAAGTTATTTTGTGCTTGAAATATAGTAGTCTCCAATTCAATCATGTTTATTAACAACCTCTTTGTTTACATATACAAAATAACGAATTCTGATTGGTCGGTTCAAACATTTGTGTATCAACTGTCAAGGTCAGGGGTGAAGATTCACACAATTAAACTGATTTAATTCTGATTGGTCGGTTCAAACATTTGTGTATCAACTGTCAAGGTCAGGGGTGAAGATTCACACAATTAAACTGATCAATCTGGGTTGATTCTTGTTGGCTTTCACGTTTAAGTTGTGATGATGGGTTTTTTGGTGATAACTATTTGAATCTGACCAAAGGTAACCAATCAATAAAGTTTTATATAGCATTAATCTCCTTTTATGTGCCTTTAAAAAGTATAAACATCCGATGGTCAGAAAGGATTCTTGAAAACTAGCAGTTTTCGGATTCTAGGATCAAGCCATTGTGCCAGAAGGAGGATATTGCACATGGTGAGCAATTTGGGATATGGATTCTCGAATCGTCACCATCAAAATTGGTTTAAACGCCATATATAGTGATGTGATAAAATAGCGTCAAGAGGCCAGCGTAATTCGAAACAGATCACTCGGACAAATTTGTTATTAATTTAGTTATTTTTTATCCTATCTTTAGGTATATAAAGTCTTCAATACAGAAGAAGTAAACTTATACAATTAATCCCTTAAAAATAACTTTGACAAAGCCTGGTCGCTTAATTGGGTTGCATAGTTCGTTTATATATAGATGTTACTTCGCTGCAGCATTACATATGTATATGAATCATATAAATAATTGACAGAAGATAAATGTGTCACAATTTGATTAAAAAAGATGTTAGTTATAAACATCAATATGCACGACCATTATCAAATGCGTATGTTTACCCATTTTGATAGCATTTTGAACAAACATAATGCATGTTAAAGGGAATTAAATATGAATGATTTAAATGAACATGTGAAAATAAATGTGTCACACATGCATTAAAACGGTAGTTTTCAACATCAATATGTGTTACCATTATCGAAGTTATACATTTACCCAGTTTGAAAGCATTTTTGCTACACATAATGCAAGTTAAGTGAATTTATATGCGAATCATTCAAATGACCATGTGAAGATATATCTCTTACACATATTAACAAAAGTGTTAGTTTATATTTATAAGAGAACAGGAATGATAAGAACACATCACGTTTATGAACAGAACGTTTTCCACACATATACTTTAAAGTCGAATTCCTCAGTAATGTCCTTCCTGCCAGTTGCACACAATGTGTCACGAACTCTCAATGACTATATAGGGAGTAAAATAAATAATGTATACAAATTTTCCCACGGGGGAGCAAAAGTGTTCTTGGTTCATGTCCGATATGTATGTTTTCATCGGAAAGATGAAACGAAATTTCGCACATTCAAGGGCTTTGTTGGAAAACTCGGTTTTTGGATCCAAGAACCCCTTATCCATTTCTAAGATTAAGCAGGACTGAAATGATAAAACTTTTTTTACGAAACAAATCGTTCAAACAGTTTACTATATATCCAAGATAAATATGCCATATATTTACCAAACAGTAATGAATGACAAATTGACGCGAAACCATAGGCTTAATTTAGTTAAATATATCTGAAAAGATCTATGTTACCAACTTTTCCGTAGAATACACCATACTTTAGAAACATTGAAAACATTGAACTTCTTCACGTGGACGCTTATAGGAAATATGTCATAAGCCTTGGACGATAAGCACGAAAAGTTGTAACCCTACACTTATATCCGAGTTGTATTTCTCAGCTTAAGGAAATACCCGACTAGTTCAAATTAAGTAGGAGATTGTATGTGATATTGTCGCTTTTAAAAAACGTATTTTTATCATAAGTTTATGATTAAAATCGCGTAATAACTTATTGTTTGCTTATGGTATCTGAAAAATGCGCATTTAGCAAAGTTCATTTAAAGAACAGTACCGCTGCAAATCGGTCTGCGCAACTCACAAATGCTGAATATGAGATGATATCATCATGATGCATGATTTCTCAGGTCGTCATCGTTTATTGTGCAAAGTGACATAACCTCGTAGTAGAATAATAAAGGGATTAATAAAGAATTTAATAAAGGGACTTGTAGAAAGGAAAACACAAAGACCATTTCCTGTAAATTAACCAATGTAGCATTTACCTACAAAAGCGTGTAAATAGGCGTTCGCACATGTCTCAGACCGGAGACATTCACTTAACTAGGTAAAACAGGCCCTTGGAGGGAAGAATTATATGTAAATTAACCAATGTAGGATTTACCTACGAAAGCGTGTAAATGTGCATTCTCAAATGTCGCGGACCAGAGACATTCACCTAACTAGGTAAAACAGGCCCTGGGAGGGGAGAAGTATATGTAAATTAACCAATGTAGTATTTATATACGAAAGCGTGTAAATGTACATTCATAAATGTCGCGGACCAGAGACATTCACCTATACTACCTAGGTAAAACAGGCCCTGGAAGGGAAGAAGTATATCTAAATTAACCAATGAAGTATTTACCCACAAAAGCGTGTAAGTGTGCCTTTTTACATGTCTCAGACCGGAGACATTCACCTTACTAGGTAAAACAGGCCCTGGGAGGGAAGCAGTATATGTAAATTAACCAATGTAGCATTTACCTATGAAATCGTGTAAATGTGTCTTCTCACATGTCTCAGACCGGAAACACAACTAGGTAAAACAGGCCCTTGGAGAGAGCAGTATATGTAGGTTAACCAATGTAGTATTTACCTATGGAATCGTGTAAATGTGCCTTCTCACATGTCTCAGACCGGAGACACTCACCTGACTAGGTAAAACAGGCCCTGGGAAGAGAGCAGTATATGTAAATTAACCAATTAGTATTTACCTACGAAAGCGTGTAAATGTGCCTTCTCGCATGTCGCGGACCAGAGAAACTCATCTAACTAGGTAAAATAGGTCCGAGGAGGGGGGCAATCGAAAAGCAAAAGGCTTATCGTGCCTTCTCACATGTCCCAGACCGGAAACACTCACTTTACTAGGTAAAACAGGCCCTGGGAGGACAGCAGTATATGTAAATGAATAGCAAAGCCCTTGTGCTAAGAGATGATGGCTGACCTGATTTGATTCACCTGATGTGTCAGAATTTCTTCACATAATTTCATTTTTAAGTACAATCCATTAACAATAATATTCTTTTCACCTGCAGAGTAAGATCGTTGTATTTTGTAAATAAATTAGTCATAATCACAATGGAAATACTTAGTAAATAAAACGTTGTGAAAAGAAATCCGCTGTACAGGGGGGAGCATTTTGTAAAGATGAACGATGAAGAAAGACGGTGTGTAAAAACGATGTCTATAAAATAACGATGCCAAGGCCTAAACATTAAAATATTTAAAAGAGGATGGTTGTTTGAAGAAAACGATTGCGTAGAGATTAATATTGCATCAGGAAGACCCCCTTGATATGGATGAGTGTTTTCTCGTTTGCTGTTGCTTTCAAATTGGACAAGATGAAAAAAACACATGAATGTGTGAGATAACTAAAACACGTTGAAAGCGGATTAAGACACGAATCCGATTTTGTTGATGGTAAATGCCGTGCCTATGATAGTGAATTCATCCTAAAATTGAATTCAGCTTCACCTGAAAATACAGCTAGATGCAATATAAGTGATATTGATTTCAAGAATATAAACGTTTCACTTCTATCAACTCAAATCAGTTTTTATGCTGACACCGCACTTATTAAACAGTTACGGGCCTCCACGACAAACGATAACATTCAACAAATTACCTCATATTTTTTCACTTTGCTGCACATAATACGGGAAACTTTACAAATCAACACGAACAAATGTGTGATTTGTAAAGTTTTTTGTTATTTCACATTTCGCCACAATGGTAATGGAACTTTCAACTAACATTATGTTATTAAAAACGATTGGTATTTGACATGACTGCTTAATTTATTTTTGTCGTTTGCTCCCTCTTTTAATGAGGACCTGTGAAAAAATCCAGAATGAGAGGACGGTTTTAAAGATAACATGTTCTTTTTTGGCATGCCTACTTGTGATTTGGACTCCGGGGAGGTCCCCTTAACACAAACATGATGAAGCAAACATATTTTGAATGGCGTTCAAACCTTTCAAACACACTTCAAACACATAAAAATTTCTCTGCGTTGGTCTCTTAATATATCTTATCGACGAGATGACAGAGATATATTTTATGATGGTTACACAAATGACGTATTAACACTAGTGTTGCACCAAAGATCCAATATGTTTTTATGAAACATAGATAAAAAGCAATAATATCATGTAAACATTTCGTTGGTTTTTAAATTCCCGGACAACTATCAGTAAGAACAAAATTCAATCAAATACCAAGCTAACTACAGTGTCTGGTGACGTGAACATAACGCCGAGCACAATTTATGTGGTCAATGCTGGAGATTTATAACTTACATGTTCAAAAGGTTTCAATGGTTAACGTTTCATTGACTTTCAAGCTAGATCTGACTTGGGAATGTGCCTGTGACCAATGCTATCTGCTGGCAACCATGTAAGCCAACTCACTATTTAAATATAAAGCAGTAAATGGTGCATAAACTTTTACAAGGCAAAATAGTAGCAGGCCTAGTCTGTATATACGATGAACTTCCCCAATAACCTTCCTATTCGATTCTTACTCACTTTGATGCATGTTTTAATGAGGATATCAGAAACCATTAAAATAAAAGCATGAATTGCTACTCATGACCAATTTATATCATTTTGTTTCAATATTTTATACAAAATACCACACACATTGGAAAGGACTAAACTAAACTTAGTTTACAACGACGTTAAGTGTAATCTAGTGCTAGTATATTGACGTTTTTGTTTCCGAACAAAGACTATTTCTTCCTTCGTTAATAGTCATAGCGTTTCATCCGAGGCTGACATCACCATAACATATTGAAGGATGACAATTTAGTCTCCAATCCCCCTTTACCCTGTCACCAAGATGAACAGCTTGTTTGCAGAACAAAACACGTTTACGAAACAAGCACCTGTAGGTTTTTTATCTACTTTATTAGCCATATAAAAAGGAGAGGCGTGTTCGTTTTCTTATTCAGTCAACTCTCTCGAGTTCTAGAGTTCGAACGGCAAATCTAAAAATGGCTGAATTAAATCTGCTTTCTTGCGTTATGCTTATTTGCATTACTATGCTCTCCTTTGGATGGTGTGAACCGCACTGCTCCAAATTTCACTACGAGGAGAAACTGCTCGAGAAAATGGTGCGAATTGAGTTCAAATTAGAGCAATTTGAAAAAGGATATAAGGAGATGGAAAACATTATACGTGACGAGAGGCAAAAACTGCAGGCGGACACTGTTAAATTAAAGGAACAGATGGAGGAGTCCAAGACAAATATCGCATCCAAACTTGGCGACCTGGATGACGAAGCAAGGCTGATCAGTGAGAAGATGCTCAAAGATGTTCGGGACGCCACTACTGCAATGGAGGCTTCACAACAACAAAACGAAGCTCGATTAGCACGACTCGCGGCCGACACCAGGGAGTTCCAGAACGAAACAATCACCAACCTAACAAGTAAGTTAGATGTAATTTATTTACAGATGTTTTTAACGAGAAGAATTTCCAGACCGAAACGATTTTTTTTATATGGGTTTTACATCACATCAACATTATTTCAGTTATGTAGCGATGCAAGACTATTAATGATGGAGGAAGACCCCGTACTCAACTGCCCATAAGGGCTGGTCAAGGAGGGTAGAACCATCGGCATTCCGTAAGTCAGTCGGGAGACTGCCTCTCATGAAAATCCAAACCCCGCACAGGCCGAACCGATTATCAACCTAACAGGTAATTATATTCACTTTGTTTGCCGTTGAATCTTACATGAGGAATTTCCAAAACGTTTCAAACATCAACCTTACAAGTAAGTTAGATATATTCTATTTTTAGGTGGACTTGTAGAGAAGTTCAAGAACGAATCATTTATCAACATGATAAGTAAGTTTGATGTATTTTACTCACGTGGGAATTTTACACACGGTAGATAATGATTATAACAGATTATTTACACTTTCCAAATTCAAAAGAAATTTACTCAAGAAATTTCAAGAATGTAACATTTATTAACATAACTAAAAAATATAACTTTTTCAATTGCAGGAGAAGCTTTTACATCAATAATATCCTGAAATAATTATTAGTAACAAGTTGAGTGTTTCATGGGAGGCAACCACATCTGCACTATATTTCTATTTCATAAGAGTTAACTCTATTTAGTTAAGAATCAAAACTGATGTAGTGCGACAAACGAAGCAGTGTGATTAAGTTAATAAGGTGAAGTAATTGACTCAAATCGTTAAAGTCTATTGACCACAAGTCCGATGAACCATCACAACAAGTAAGTTTTGTTCACTTTATTCACAAATAAACTTTACACTAGTTACTCACATAATTATATAACCCATTACTAACATGATAGAAAAATAAGATCTTCTCGATTCACAGAAGATTTTTATGAGACAACAAAGTTTCCAAACGAACTTATTATCAACATGACAAGGAAAATTATGTCCGTTACATTCTCTTTAGGACGATTTACACACGGAGGTTTCTCGTCCAAATAATGACAAACAAAACGTGTTCACTATATTGGAAGGGATATTGTTAGACGTATACTTTTCAGAATAAAATAAAATTCCACATTACAGGCTTTACATATGCATGCACATATTATATGCTTTTATTCCTATGATGATTTCACAAAAAATGAAGTGTCTCGCTTAATATGTTTACAATGAACAGTTGGTCACATGTAACGTCCGAATCAGAAGGAAACAAGTATCAACATTAAAGGAATCTCGTTAAATTTTTTGTAAGTTACGCATTCAAACGACAAGTATAATGCCAACTAACAGTTTAAGAGGATATCATGCTGATGTTGGCATTTTGAATAATATGTTTATCAGACCAATCAAACAAAACAGTTAAGCCATTAAACGCTTTGTTGAGTTGATTGGAATCTCTCGAAAGTATTTCATTTATATCCCGACACTCAGCAAACCTATCCATATTAGCGATATTCCCTCACCAATACAACTCAATATTCATAACAAGCCGCTTACCGCTTTCACCTCTTGAATGTTATATATCACTAGTGAAAGACGACCACACAATCTTGCAATGACTTTTTAAGTGCAGCTATTTCTAAGAACCACGCAGAAGGTGATTTATCGATGGTGACAGAATTGCAAAAATTTTAGCCAGATGTATATCACTTATGACCAAAATAAGTTTGGCTGAATATTTCTTTATTCCTTTTACAGTTGCCATGGAAACGGGACATTTTCTATTTTGCCATTTATCAGCCCAAAATGGCAAAAAAAAAGTTATTTTTTGTCATTTTCACATTGAAAAAACATACATACACAATAAAAAAAGAGTTTATTTGCTAAATAACTTCTTCAGATTATCATATGGTGAAAAGAAATTTCAATACAAGTTGCTCCTCAACTTGATACTTTTTGACATATGTCAATTCAGGCTTCAACAGGTTTTGCACATTTTGGATTTTTAAGGATTTTTGGAGAATTGACACATTTCATCTCCAATTTTCTCTCAAGACCAACCTAGTACAGGGGGCTCATACTTTTAAAACAGTAAAAGAATATCTCCTCTTACATAAACATGAAATAAAACCGCGTGTTTGTTCTTCTTTTTTGAGAAATCTTAAAAAAGAATAGGTACCATAGCAACAAGAATGAAATTTGTCATTCCATCTTAAAGCACTCAGATTTAACTCAAAAAAGCAGAACAAGGCAATATAAAATTTGCATTTATAAGTCTTTATATGAATAAGATGAAATATAAAGACACACATGGGTTGTCAACCTAAAAACAGTCTTTGAAAGGGTTGCAAAGGAAACAAAAATATAAAAAAAAATCCACAAAAAACAGCAAATTTCTTCTCCAATTTCATCTTAAGACCAACCTAGCACAATGGGTTCATTATATTAAAACAGTAAATGGATATGTCCTTATACTTTAACATGAGAAAAAAGTGTGTGTTTTCTCTTCTTTTTTGATTAATCTCAATAAGGAATTGGTCTCATAACAGCGAGAATAAAAATTGTCATTCCATCATTAATCATACTGATTTCACTCAAAAAAGCAAAACAAGGCAATACAAAGTGTTGCTATGGAAACAAAAAATTGAACCCCTGCCCCCCCCCCCCCAATAGGGCATATTTCATCGCTAGTTGTCTGCTTTGATACATCTTCTTCAAGAATGCAATACTGATAAAGAAACATAAACTTATATAAGTATTCAAACTGTTATGAATATGTGTTAAGCTTCTATTGTGAGCATAAAAGTAAGAATCATCTCCCTTACCCATGGTGAAAAAGCCTTATAATTCACGGCAAAAAACAAATATTCTCTATGTATTGAATCTTTTTTGCCATTTATCAGCCCAAAATGGCAAAAAAAGAGTGATTTTTGGTCATTTTCACATTGAAAATACATACATAAAATGTAGGAAATAGATGAATTTGCAATAACAGTTTCCAAGAATGTCATTTTGTGGAAAGAAATTTCAATAAATGTTGCTGCTCTACTTTATACTTTTTTACAGAGGTCATTTCAAGATTCAACTGGTTTTTTTATTTTTTTTTATTTTAAAGTATTTTTGGAAAATTAACATATTTCATTTTAGATTATCTCTCAAGACCAACCTAATACAGAAAGCTCATATGATCAAAACAGTAAAAGGACATCTCCTCTATCAAAATCATGTAAAAAATCCGCGTGTTTTCACCTCTTTGTTGAGATATCTCAAAAAGGAATAAGTATCCTAGCAACAAAAATAGAAATAGTCATTCCACCTAAAATCATTCTATTTTAACTATAAAAGGCAACAAAATGCAATTTTAATTTGGTAAACAAACTTTTAATACCAAAAAGATGATACATGAATATATAAAATGGTTTACAACATGAGAAAATCATTTAAGATGTGTTGCTATGGAAACCAACAAAAGAAAATGAAATAATTCAAAAATGGCATTTTCTTGTCTTGATTTTTTTCTTGATGCACCTTACTCAGAAATGAAACAAATATAGAGACATGTTTAAACTAAGAAATTAAGCAAATAGAGATGTGCGTTTCATATCTGACCACAACTCATAAGGAACAAGTACTGTAAAAAGCATCAAATAAACAATTTGAGCGACTTTGATTCAATATTTTTCACTCCAGTAAAGCTATCTGGACTTTTCACAAAATGCATTTGAAATCTTTTAGATTGATTACTGAGCTCATGTTAGAAAACATAGTGCAATACAATTCTGTTGCTATGGAAACATGAAGAAAACAATACCTTCCTGGTTGGACCCTTTCCATTATGTAAGTAAATGGGGCTATAGACTTGCTTTAATTTACCAAAATAAAAATTTCTTTGATATTCATTTTTGAAATTACAGCAACATGTATGAAGAAATCATTTGTCTCCAAACTGCTTCTATAGGATAAAATGTCAATGTTTTATCATTCAAGGGGCATAACACTTATATTTTGAGTTAATACTTATTGGTTTAAAAAGTAATAATTTCATAACATTTGATGACAAGTAGATAAAGTTTTTTTTCCATCATCATATTGTTGACACGCCAAAAATGTCTCATTTTTATCATTCAAGGGCTTTAACTTAATAGTAAGGGGAGAGGGGGGTGGGGGAGGGGGCGGGTGGACCTTGCGGGACATTACTTCAGGAATTGGAAATTTTAAAAAAACCAAAAGAACCATCCCAAATAACCATAATGAGAGAATACAACATTTGGTATAATTAACTTATCACTTAACAATAGAAGACAAGCTTTGTTTAAGAAGACATTGGTCATTTGAGGATTTCTTCCTTTTCTCATTATACCTCTTATTCTACCATACCAGCGAGGTGTTTTTGATTTACTTTTCTAGCACAACAGGTTATATTTATTTCAATGTTCTAAAAGCAGAAGACCCGATACACTATTAAAACAAATGATCTCATTAAATCATAAAGTCTTCAAAATATTACACAAAAACTGCATGTTTAATACGTTAAAATTGTTGTAACTTCAAATTTGGACCAGTCAACCAATCTTCATGAAAGAACATTGAACTGTAAGAATTAAATATCAAGCTATTAGTGTATATAAGATAGACCATATAGGGAACTTCTCATCAGTGCTGATTTCTGTAATAGATGTCTTCTTATGAGCATCATGGTTGGCCTGTCTTGTCTTTCATACAAGTTATTTCTGAATAAGATAACAAAAAAGGATGGGTAAATAAGTAAGTCAATATAGGATTGATAACATATTTCAGACTCAGTTAAAGTGAAGACATGTGCTGAATAATTTCAGCATGGAATATAAAGTACATTGTGTAAATAAAAAAATCTATCATAGAAAGTCAACCTTATGTAAATGGACTGCATGATTGTCTTCAAAACCAACTGGGAGAACTCAAATATGGCTTTATTTGGTATGACTATAGATATGAATTCAGGAATTCTTACACATTATTTCATACAACTATCATTTTTAAGTGTTTTGTTTGTTTGTTTATATAGAGAAAGATATTGTGTCAACAATTTTTCAGTCACGTTACAGCTCATCTGGATTCATTAGTATTAGGCTAGGGATCTTGCTAATGTTGGGTCTTGAACAAGGGATCCCCAAGTACTAACACCAGCACCTTAACCACTAAACCAATCAGGACCCTTATTATCAGGTGGTAACAAGAATTCATCAGGTTTTTGATGTTATGGATTATTCAATTTTTCAATATACTTCATAATTTAAAAACTTGAAATAAATACTCATCCATTGCACAAACAGTCATTCCTACTTAGTCTAGTTGACTTTAATATAAGAAACACCTTTCTGTCATGAAAGGAGGTCTCACCATTGCTTGTAGATGATATGTTCATGGAGCCACTTGGGCACAACCCTAAAGAAATGAAAAAAAAGTAAGTTACAATCAAACTCTATTGCATTGCATCTTATAAAGAAGATACGTTCTTTTTTTATACATAAACAAACAACTAGTGCATAGGTGTATTTTTTAAAGATAGAATTAATGTGAAAAGGAATAATTGCTATAAGCCTCTTACATTACCAAACCCTCTCCATATCTGTTAAAATTGTGGTAGTGATATATTTGAATTCTCATGAGTGCTTGACTCTCGCCGAGTAATGAAATTGGGGATTGTTTTATTTATCTTGACCGGCCCTGATGGGTAAAGGTAAAATAAGGGGCCTCCCTCCATCAAATTGCATCAATGATGAGTCAGGTAGCCCAATTTAACTGAAAAACCTGTTGACATAATGTTAAATCCAAATAAAACAAGACAAACATGAATGAGGAAATCCTTAGTTTGACAATTTGGCTTAAGAATTCAGATTTGAACATTATTGAAGGGAAATGATCTTGAAATATAGTATGACATATTTAGTATAAGACAGGTGAATAATTCTGAACATAACAACACAATATGAGCAAAATACTTTACAAATTACTTTAAAAGGAAGATTATTTTCATCTCAAACTAAGTTTTTCTAATCCATTGACCATGTGTGCTTTTGTAACTGATAGGAACTATAGACATGCACATTGATTTTGTGAAATGTCTTTCATAAAGACTTTTTTTAAGAAATGATCGTTACAAATGGAAAAAAAACTCTCTTTACAAAATTAAGCATGGTCAGTGAGTCCCTTTAATATAAGAGTAGCACAAACCCATTATCCAAAAACGATATTTTTTAGACATACAGTATGCAGAATTATTACACCACCCATCACAAAATAATTAAGATATATTTCAATTTAATAAGATAAAGATATCAAGCCATTTAATAGAAAATCATTTAAAGCATTATCTTACCTTTCTAAATTGCAGCTGTCTTTTGGGATAAATAAGTCATTCACTTTTTGTGACAAGAAAAACAATATGTCATATTGAGACTCCTCCCTTCCACTTTTCTATCAGTCTAAAGCACTTTGACATTGCATTATAAACTACAATGTATTTCCTACACTTTGTAAACATGAACAAAGCTGAAGCCCTTGTGTCATCTATTTCAATCCCATCAACATCAATAGGAGATTATTTTTAAAACAATACAGCCATTCAACAATGTTTACACTAACAACAAACTTCAAAATCCGCCATTTGCTGTTGTTGTTGTTGCTAAGGGAGACATTCGTTAATAAATTGACAAGTGAACAACTATTATTAAAAAGAGCAAAAAAACAAGGTCTTGATTTTGATTTGTATGATTATTAAATAGAAGCAATTTTTAGATGATAATAACATTTAGTTTGAAGTACTAGAAGATGTTATTGGAAAAGTTTTGATATTGATTACTACCTATCTTTTGGGGAAGTAATCCATGAAACCCCAGGTATTCGGAGTTGCTTCCCTTGGAAATCAAATAAAAATTGTTTTGTGTTAATTTACATCAAAATACAAAAAAACACGCGGGTTTTAGATTTGAAATCAACAGATGATTACCGTATGTACCCAATAAAAGCGTATTATTTGATGAACGAGGTTGGTCTTGGGAGAAAAATCGAACTGAATTTTGCTATATAAACCCTTTTGAATTCACCAAAAAGTCATCTTTTGAAACGCTTCCAGAATCCACCAAAGTCAAATTTTTGAAGAAAAAATCTTTGTTTGCTTATTTTTAGGCTGTTATCTATCCGAAAAACATAACTTCCTTAGATTTTGTGACATACGATAAATCACTTTCTGCAGGTTTTGCATGGAGTTTAGGCGGAGTTGGACTTAAAGCGTCAGAAAGAAACTGGTCTTGAAAAATGAATAACCAAGAACCCGGAGGTCTAAGTTGTCATGCTACCACTTAAACAAATGAGGACTGGCAAGTTAACATGGACATCGTTGATTATCTTCTATGGTTCATTTTCTTATGTTCAAATTTTTGGAATGAGTGAAAGATAGATAGATAAATAAAATAATGTTTTTGAACAAAAAAGAACATAGCTACCTTCCTTCTACATTAAAACCAAATAAGTAACATTACATTATGCAGCATGATTAATTCATTTTAAAGCATAAAATGAAATTTATTTATCTTGAAATTTTCGTTATGGTTAAGGGGTATAAAAATAAAGAACGCCAACTTTAGGATATTTATTTAGAATAAAAGCAAATAAAATGAATAAGCTTATTTGATTTGAAGTTGCTAAAGATAATAACCATATTTTCATTCAAGTTCTATTCCACAGATCTCGTCAAAATACCCGATGTTTTGTTCAAAGCCAAAAACCTGGCTGATGTGTCAGTTAACAACCAAGAGGTATTCGTGTACAAAACTGTCCTACAGAATGAAGGTGAAGGTTACGACGCCGGGAGTGGGGTATTTACGGCGCCTGTTGACGGGGACTACCTGTTTACAACACAGATGTGTATTGAACGCAACAAATATATCTTCTACGCATTCGTTGTTGATAGCGTAGAGCAGAAGGCAATGGAAGTGTGGTCATCTACATACACGTGTAGCACTGGAACTCTCTTCTCACGCCTAAAGAAAGGAGCGCGTGTTTGGTTAAAAAGCAAAGAGAGTTCGAATGCTTACCAGGACTTGTTGCGATGGAATGTATTCTCTGGGATACTCTTAAAGGTCTGACCACGTAATAGTTCCACAATATTTCGAACGTTTATTCGTTAGCGATGTTTGCATGTGTGTCCGAAATTTATTCCAAATCACCTGAAAACGTTGTAAGGGATCGTACGTCTGATACAGTGAGGACTGTTTCACTGTTACTACCTTATATGTCATATCGTTATTCGTTATGATGTGCACGAATCTTTGGTCGGTTTATAAAAGTTTAATTGAAAACTGGTGTATATCCCTCGTTGAAATGAAAGATGCACGCTCTTTTCAAATGACAATGATGTCATAAAACACGGCGAGATAGTATAATTCGATGGTGTTTTATATAGCTACCATCTTATAATCCCATTACATGTATGCATGTGTGTGTTGGTATTTTGTTTATTTACTTAATCAAAGTTGTAAATCTTTCAATTGAACATGAAACAAGTTTTTACAATAAAAGATTTTCACAATGTTATGTGTTTTTGTGAATATGTTTCTTTTATCATAGAAGTTTAAACTACCCTACCTCTAATTAACAGGTTCGAACCCAATGCATTGTATCCTTAAACGTCTGTTAAAACGCATTTTCATTGTCCCTATCATATGCATGAATGTGTTTTGCGCCGTTTTACTTAAGCGTGAAAACTGATTTGACAATTCACCATTTTAAAAGCTGACCAGAGACTCTTTTTATAAATAGAAGAAATAATCTTCTATGGAGTACAAGCTTTAATTGACCATCCCTTTGTCCTAAGTCCCGGATCCAATTGCAAATTCATGTTTTTTGTTAAAATTCAACGTCCTTGTATAACTCTCTTGGAAAATTAAGAGATTATCCCAGCAATGAGGATCCAATACCATTCTTGTGATTTAACGGCGCTTTAACAATGTTTCAGTTTTATCGATGCATAGTTGATAATTGACCAGTAAAAGGTTGGGTAACAACATTCTTTACCCTCAGGGCGAACCAAGACAACATTGGCTGCTATGGAAAACCGAACCCCGGTCGTCAGGTGTCAAACCCCCCGAGACGACTTACAAAGTCACTTCAGAGTCTTACCTTGAATTCAAATCGTATCTTTTCCATTTAAACAGCAATTTGTGTTAAATGGTTTTCATTTATACAGTCTCACATTTCACGGCAAAATATATTTTTAACCTTCCTAATAATATGGTCTGGAATAATAAACACATTGTGACTCAATGAAGAAATCATTTTGACTTAGAAGGAAGAAGCCTTTTTGAGCAAATTTGTTTTTCTGTCAGAATATATTTCTTAAATGAATTTCAACATACGAGTAATGCGCTTTACTCTAATACATTTAATAGATAGTTTATCAGACGGCTGTTGAAATAAATTTTGACAATAAGATTGTATAGGTCATAGATATTCGTTAAAACCTTTTTTAGGTTTCTTAGTTATTTCAATCGCGGGATTAGAGATACATATCAATGCTTCCTGTTTTGTAATCCCCATTTCTTTACACTATAATATCATGTGCTTGACTGATCTAACAGACTATGTCTTATTGACAAAAAGGTAAAAAGCAAATAAAGCAAGTTGCGGCGACATCGAGTACCTCCTTCATCTGTCAAATAAGCCCTCTTAAAATGACTGTGTCGATATAAGTATATATGAAATAAAGTTATTCGTTTACTCTGATACATTTGCATACAAATCACGCACATAAATATGCTTCAAATTTACATGTAGTTAACTTTTCTCCGATATCTAGCAATATGATCATTGAAAATATACAAATTAATCATATTGCAATGACTTCATTTACCTTTAAAGAGTATCGGCCGAGGTAGGTTTTGACTATGGGATTCCGGTAGACCATTGGCAAGTTACCGATGTAGCAATTTGTGATCTGTCGTAAGTATTATTTCAAATAGACGTGTACAGTGGTGTCCGTAATGGTGTAGCGTTAAGCGTCTGGGGTTTGAATCCTCGGTCTACAGGAAACGGCATTATTAACGGTTTTTCTTGGAATGAAAAGTACCGATTCAAGTCGCTTTGCAATCGTCATTGTGCATAAAAGAAGAGTTCGGTTCTACTGCAACCACTTCCTTCATAAAACTTTTATGAGACATGTTAATATCTAATAGTATAATCTATGAGTGATTTAAAGCATCAGAAACAGACGACCAATTAAGGTAAAGAATTATTTAAAGTCGTGATAGAATTAATTGCTACTATCGACATTCGAACCCCCGACCGTCAGGTCTCAAATTTTGTAGGTTTCTAACTCACAACTGTGACCCCTTAAACGAAAAATAAGACTAATGGATTCATGAGTTCATGTGTACTTGTATGAACAAACTCAAGGTCGAATATAAACTGTGATTTGAACCACTTCGGTATTACAGATCTGTTATGCAACGGATAAACATCTATTGATGCCATATTCTTCCATAAGAGTAAACCAGTATAAACGTGTAGATTTGGGTATGTGATATTCTTAAGAATGCGTTTGAATGTCTCTTCCCACATGTCTCTGGCCAGGGACACTAGTCTTACTTAGTGAAGCAGGCCCTGTGAGGGGTGAAGAGTATGTAAACGAAGAACAATACCCTTGTGCAATGATGGCTCTTTTAATAGAACAGTAGAAATAAGTTTCAGAATTTCTTCCCGATAAGTTTACTAATGTAACGTTCGTTGAACGGAACTTTTAAGCAAATTAGAAACATAATGCATCGTTTGAGAGAACATGCGGGGTATATATATAGACATCACAACCGATCAGTGTACGACAGTGTTTTTCACTGATCGGATGTGTTTGTGTCTTTGAGAGGTTCATTTGCTCGGTTCGTTACATTGGTGGCAGCGGTGGGATTAAGACTTCTCCTTCTATCGGAGTTGCCTTCCCCACGTGTGTCCCAAGGGCCAGACTCGGGACGAGTCTTCTCGGAAAGTGGGAGTTATGTAACGTTCGTTGAACGTTTATGCAAATTAGGAACCTAATGCATCGTTTAAGAGAACATGCGGGTAAATATATATAGATATCACAACCGATCAGTGTACGGCAGTGTTTTTCACTGATTGGATGTGTTTGTGTCTTTGAGAGGTTCATTTGCTCGGTTCGTTACACTTATACAACACTTTAACGCTACATTTCTTTTAACTGCTGACTAAGATCATCGTTTTTGCCAATGAATCGATCATTCTCACACACGAATAATACTTTGTAAATTAAATGAAGTGACAAGGAAACCTTTATTTAAGGTAAAGATAAACCATGAAGCTGAACGGTGTATAAAAGCGTTATGTATAGAACTATGCGATAGCCGTAATAGAACAAACATTTAAAAGAAGTTGATTGCTTAAAAGGGGTTAAGTTGAGAATAATATTTTAGACAGAAGAAAGTTTGATAGAAGCAGTATTTTTCGTGTGCTGTTGCTTTCAATTCGAACCAGTTGTGAATAACCAAATAAAGGAATGGGATAGATAAAACACGTTGAAAACAGCGCAAGATGTTAATCTTTTCTTATTAATGTTAAATGTCATATCTATGAAAGAAGCGAATTCATCCTTAAATTCAATTCAACTACATAAGAATAGGATGATAAAGAATTTCAATACTGACAACGCATTTAATAATCATTTATGGCCCTTGGCGACAAACGTTAAAGCCATACTTGTGCTCATTTATACTTAAAGTGTGAATGTTCTAGAATAATTGAAAATTGACTCAAAAGTACTTTAAAATCCCTTTTACAGAATAATTGAGACAGCAACACGTTTACATGATGCTTTGAAAAGAGTGAATATTATAAAGTTTGTTTACAATTAGCGATAAAGCAAGGTCAGCCGAGGCACGTTGGGAACCAATAAAACCCAAGAAATTCTCCATTTCGAATGTTCACGTTGTTAATATTCGATAAATGACAGTATTTTTATGTGTTTCACATGGTTTTTGTAATCAGGTGATAGACGCTCTTTAATCTGAGCGCTCCTTGTTATTTTAGATGTTACTCGAATGTAAACAATGGAGTCAAAAAGGTGAGCACTTCGTTTGTCAAAATGACACTTTGAAAAATAGATAATAAAAAGTGCAGGCATACTATTATCATGACTATGTGATTTTTCGCTATGATTCAATATATTCTATCATAATCTATAACTCATTTTACCCAGTTTTGCAGTTTTGCTGAGCGCTAGTTTGCTTTTAAGATTTTTGCAAATTACCTCATAGTCTCACTTTGGTGAACATGATATAGAAAACATTACCAACCAACGGAAACATAAGTTTTTAGCAATGTCGCATTCTATTCAACGGTCGATGAATCTGTCCCAAAATGTTATATAATTGAAAACGATTGGTATTTGATATGATTGCTTGATTTATTTTGTCGTTTGCTACCGCTTTCAATGAGGATCTGTTATAATTATATACATATTAGTCATTCCATGTCATTTTGTAACTTTATATTATGTATTTTTTATTGTATATGGGCCGGTGGCATTAGTACGTAATTAAAGTTAAAGTAAAGTCTGTCAAGAATTCCAAAATGGAGGACGGGTCTGAAGATAGCATGTTCCTTTTGGCACGTTGCTCTATGAATAAGACTCATATTTCGTGTCTCATAGTTTGGAGGTTATTTACCACGCTAATGTGAACCCCTACAACGAAGAACAAGAATACTGGGTTTTAGAGTTTACGTGAACATGAAAAGGCATACCCAAAGCCGAATAAGACTTTGTTCAGAACCACTTCATTATTTCAAATCTGGTATTCAACGGATGAAAATCTATTGATGCCGAGTTTTGCCTAAAGTATTAACCCGTAATAATAAATAAATCAGGGGAACATGATTTACAGACAAACGAGTGTAATTGTGACTTCTTACACGTCTTTGGTCAAGGACACTCAGCTAAATTTGTAAAACAGGTACTGGGACTGGAGCAGTAAATGTAAACAAAGAACAAAACCCTTGTTCTAAGCGATAGTACATCTTTTAATCGAATTGTAGTGATTAGAATCAACGTGATTTGATACACTAGCTAAGTCAGAATATTTTCCCGATATTACTCAACATAGTTTACAACGACGTTAAGTGTACTCCAGTGCTAGTATATTGACGTTGTTGTTTCCGAAAAAAGACGATTTCTCCCTTCGTCAAATAGTCACAGCGTCTCATCCGGGGCTGACATTACCAGAACATATTGAAGGATGACAACTTAGTTTCCCATCCCATTTACCCTGTCACCGAGAGGAAGAGCTTGTTTACAGAACAATACACTTTTACGAAACAAGCCCTTGTGGATTTGCAGCACTGTGTTTATCTTCTTAGCCAGACATATAAAAAGGAGAGGCGTGTTCGTTTTCTTATTCAGTTAACACTCTCAAGTTCTAGAGTTCGAACGGCAAATTCAAGAATGGCTGAATTCAATCTGCTTTTAACTGAAATGCTCGTTTGCTTTACATTTATTTCTTTTGGATGTTGTGAACCACACTGCTCCAAATTCCACTACGAGGAGAAACTGCTCGAGAAAATGGTGCGACTTGAATTCAAATTAGAACAATTTGAAAAAGGATATAAGGAGATGGAAAACATTATACGTGAAGAGAGACAAAAACTGCAGGAGGACGCTGTTAAATTAAACGAACAAATGGAGGAGTCCAAGACAAGTATCGCATCCAAACTTGTCGACCTTGGTGACCAAGCAAAGCTGATCAGTGAGAAGATGTTCAAAGATGTTCGGGACGCCACTACTGCAATGGAGGCTTCACGACAACAAAACGAAGCTAAATTAGCACAGCTTTCGGCGGACACGAGGAAGTTCCTGAACGAAACAATTACCAACCTAACAAGTAAATTAGATGTAATTTATTTACTGGTGGATTTAACGAGAAGGATTTCCAGACCGAAACAATTATCAACCTAACAGGCTATTAGATGCACTTTATTTGAGGTTGAATCTTACATGAGGAATTTCCAGAACGTATCAAACTGTCAAACATCAACCTTACAAGTAAGTTAGATATATTTTATTTTTAGGTGGACTTGTAGGGAAGTTTTAAAACGAATCAATTATCAACATGATAAGTAAGTTTGATGTAGTTTACTCACGGGGGAATTTTACACACGGTAGTTCTAGAACGAATCAATATTGATTATCACAAGTTATTTAGACTTTCCAAATTCAAAAGAAATTAACTCAAGGAATTTCAAGAATGTACCATTTATAAACATAACTAATAAATATAACTTTTTCTTTTGCAGGAGAAGCTTTTACAACAATTATATCCTGAATATTTTTTACTGACATGTTAGGTGTTTCATGGGAGGCAACCACGTCTGCACTATCTTTCTATTTCATAAGAGTTATCTCCATTTAGTTAAGAATCAAACCCGATGTTGTGAGATGAACGAAGCAGTGTGATTAAGTTAATAAGGTGAAGTATTTGACTGAGATCGTTAGAGTCTATTGACCATGAGTCTGATGATCCATCACAACAAGTAAGTTTGGTTCACTTTATTTACAAATAAACCTTACACTAGTTACTCACAGAATTACATAACCCATTACTTACATGATAAGACAATAAGATATTCTCGATTTTTATGAGACAACAAAGTTCCCAAACGATCTAATTATCAACATAACTAGGAAAATTATGTCCGTTAAATTCTCTTTAGGATGATTTACACACGGAGGTTTCTCGGCCAAATAATGACAAACAAAACGTGTTCACTACATTGAAAGGTAAATTGTTAGACATATACTTTTCAGACTAAAATAAAATTCTACATTTCAGGTTTTACATATACATGCACATATTATATCCTTTTATTCCTATAATGATTTCACAAAAAAGGAAGTGTCTGTCTCGCTTAATATGTTTACAATGAACAGTTGGTCACATGTAACATCCGAATCAGAATGAAACAAGTATCTACAATAAAAGAATCTCGTTAAATATTTTGTAATTTACGCATTTAAACGACAAGTATAATGCCAACTAACAGTTTTAGAGGATATCATGCTGATGCTGGCATTTTGAGTAATATGTTTATCAGACTAATCAAACAAAACAGTTAAGCCATTAAACGCTTTGTTGAGTTGATTGGAATCTCTCGAAAGTATTTCATTTATATCCCGACAAACAGCAAACCTATCCATGTTAGCGATATTCCCTCACCAATACAATACAATATTCATAACAAGCCGCTTATCGCTTCCATTCTTGAATGTTATCTATCACTAGTGAAAGACGACCATACCATGTTGTAATGTCTTCTTAAAGCGTCAGAAAGAAACTGGTCTAGAGAAATGGATAACCCACAACCCGGAGATTTTAGTTGTCATGCTACAATGATTTTTTTTAAACAAAAAAGAACAAAGCTACCTTCCTTCTACATTAAAACCAAATAAGTAACATTACATTATGAAACATGATTAATTTATCTAATAGCATAAAATAGAGATTTATTTGTACTGGAATTTTTGTTGTGGTTAAGGGATTATATTATGTAGCACGCCAACATTAGGGAATTTATTTAGAATAAAAGCAAATAAAATGAATAAAGTAATTTGATATAAAGTCGAAAAAGATAAATAGCGTATATATTCATTAATGTTCTATTCCTCAGATCTCGTCAAAATACCCGATGGTTTGTTCAAAGCCAAACACCTCGCTGAATTGTCAATGAGTACCAACGAGGTATTCGTATACAAAACTGTCCTACAGAATGAAGGTGAAGGTTACGTCGCTGGAAGTGGAATATTTACAGCGCCTGTTGATGGGGATTTCCTGTTTACAGCACAGATGTGTATTTACCCAAACCATTATATCTTCTACGCATTCGTTGTTGATAACGTAGAGCAGAAGGCAATCGAATGGCATTCCTTTGTATCTGAATATACGTATAGCGCTGGAACTCTCTTCTCACGCCTAGAGAAAGGAGCACGTGTTTGGTTGAAAAGCAGAGGTAGTTCGAATGCTTACCAGAACGTGTTTGCATGGAATGTATTCTCTTCTATACTCTTAAAGGTCTAACCATGTAAACGTTCTACAATATTGCGAACGTTTTTTCTTTGGAGATGATTGCAGAGGTGTCTGAAATTAATCTTCAAACTTTGTAAGGTGTATATCCCTCGTTGAAATAAAAGATGCGCGCTGTTTTCAAATGACAATGATGTTATAAAACACGGCGAGGTAGTATAGCTCGA
Organism: Cerastoderma edule; assembly: GCA_947846245.1. Classification (NCBI taxonomy): domain Eukaryota; kingdom Metazoa; phylum Mollusca; class Bivalvia; order Cardiida; family Cardiidae; genus Cerastoderma; species Cerastoderma edule. Next base: position 19,362,682 of record OX401408.1, read on the forward strand.
TGGTGTTATATATAGCTATCATCCTATAATCCAATTACATGTATACATGTGTGTGTTGGTATTTTGGTTATTTACTCATTCAAAGTTATTAATCTTACAATTGACCATGAAACAAGTTTCTACAATAAAGGATTTTCACAATGTGATTTGTTTTGTAAATAAATATCTTGTATCATAGAAGTTTTTAATAAGGTCGAACCCAACGTATTGTATCCAGCGACTTCTTTTAAGACTCATTACGAGTGTCCCTTTCATGTTTCACTTTAAAATGGTAAATGATTCGGCAATTGATCTTTTTAAAAGGTTGACCCGAGATTCCTTTACTAACATGAATAAATTATCTTCTACGGAGTACAAGGTTTTTTATTTAACAATTCCTTTGTCTTTCGTCCCTGATCCAATTCCAAAATCACATTTTCTTAGTATTGTACCTCCTTGTCTATTTTCTCAGTTTCTAAACGCTGAATCGTTTGCAATTTTTGATAAACATATCGGTCAAAACCGATTATGAAACATAAGTACACTAAATCGAATATCCTTGTATAATTCAAACCAAATAAAAATTGTCATTTGAAACACTCTATTGTATTCCGTTAAGTATATATTATAATCATTCCCTATAAATCGGCAACTTACTTTAAAATATTTCTGTTTTGCCGTCCCACTTGAACGATTTGCGAAAGAGAATATTTTGAAATTATATCGGAGAGGAAATATAATGCACAATCCAGAATATGCGACTTCTATTAATTGAAACTATAAAAATGTGATGGTAAGGATAGATTCTTGAAAAATAACATAATTGGGATACTAGGATCAAACCATTATACCAAAGGGAGGACATTGCAAATGATGAGCATTTCCTTCTTTTGGGAAAAAATGGTATCTCAAATCGTCGGCATCACAATGAGTTTTAAATTCTATATAGAGTAATTAGATTAGACAAGTTAAATGGCAAGTTTCATGCAATAAAGGTCACTTAGACATATCTTATCGTTTTTCAGGGTTTTTTCCTCCTTTCTTTAAGTATAAAGTTTTACATATGAAGGGAGTTATTTCAGATAAATTCTCAACAACAACAAAATTTAAAAGTGGTATCTTCCCTGTAATACAAAGTTGACACCATTATGACGTCACACAACGCGTGTTTTACGGCGGTCATTTTTTTCTTATTATTGACCACCAACATCCAACGTCTGTTGGCCTGCCTGATCAGCATGAATTACACGCTATACTGAGTATCTAAGATATCCTCGGAGCCGTCCGTAATGTTCGACCACGTGGTTCGTCCACGTGCATTATTTGGTAATGCTACTAAGCTTACCTGTTGATATGTATTGCGTATAGCTCTATTGTTTATCGACTGTGTTCGGAAGACTGTCGAGTATTGAATATACCTCGTCATAATTATTCATGCATAGAGGGTAACAGACGGTGAATGTTGGTGAACAGTACATTTATGACGGCCATTATCTCATGTGTGAAAAACCTTTATCATATTTATCAAATAAATAATGGTGAATTCAGCAGGGATTTTTCTAATTCAATATTTTTCAGACGAAATTACTAGCTTTACTGTCATACCTAAACCTTTTGTGCTACAATTAAGCCCGTAAAAATAACTTCCGACGGTCGATAAATCAGGTCGCGTTGTTTATAAATGTGTATTAATCGCATCACCTCTACATATATGAATCATATAAATGACCAACTGAAGATAAATGTGTCACACTTAAATAGAATAAATGTTAGTCACATGCATTATCATTGTCAAAGTTATATGTTTACCAATTTTGATAGCATTGTCGACACTCACAATGCATGTTAAAGGAAAAGTAATATACATGTTAATTATTTAAATGATCATGTGAAGATAAATGTGTCAAACACAGCAGGAATAAATAATGTATACAAAATTTCCCACGGGGAGCAAAGTGTTCTTGGTTTTCTTTGGAAAGTTGAAACAATCTTTCGCACCTTCAGGTGCTTTGTAGGAAAACTCTATTTATGGATCAAAGCTCTTACCCATTTCTAAGATTAAGCAGGAGTGAAATGATAAAATGTTATTTACGAAACAAGCCGTTTAAACAGTTTACTATATTTGCAATATAAATGAGCCATATATTTACCAAACAGTTATGAATGAGAAATGGACGCAAAACCATCGGCTTAATCTAGTTGAATGAATCTAAAAAGATCTATGTTACCAACTTTTTCGTAGAATACGCATTACTTTAGAAAAATATTGAAAGCATTGAACTTTTTCATGTGGACGCTTATAGGAAATATGTCATAAGCCTGGGACGATTAGCCCGAAAAGTTGTAACCCCACACTTATATCCGGCGTGTATTTCTCAGCTCAATGAAATAACCGAGCATTTCCGATTGAGTAGGAGATTGTATGTGAAATGGTTGCTTTAAAAAAAACGGGTTTTTAAGATAAGTTTATGATTTTATATCGAGTAATAACTTGTTGTTTGCTCATGGTATCTGAAAAAATGTGCTTTTAGCAAATTTCTTTTAAAGAAAAGTACCGCTACAAAATCGGTCTGAGATAATATCATTATGATGCATGATTTCTCAGATCGTCTTCATTTATTGCGTCAAAGTGATATTAACTTATACAGTATAATTATAAAGGGATGAATAAAGGCATTAATAGGGAACTATTAGAAAGAAAAACACGACACAAAGACCATTGCCTGTAAATGTGCCTTCTCACATGTCTCAGACCAGACATTCACCTTTCTAGGTAGAACAGGCCCTGGGAGGGGAGCAGTATTTGTAAGTTAACCAACGTAGTATTTACCTACGAAAGCATGTAAATGTGCCTTCTTACATATTTCAGACCCGAAACTCTCACCTCACTAGCTAAAGGAGGCTCTGCGAGGGGAGCATTCGAAGAGCAAAACGCTTATTTCGCCTTCTTTCATGTCGCAGACCAGAGAAACTTACCTTACTAGGTAAAACAGGTCCTGGGAGGGGAGCAATCGAAGAGCAAAACGCTTATCGTGTCTTCTCACATGTCTCAGACCAGAGAAACTTACCTTACTAGGTAAAACAGGCCCTGGGAGGAAGCAGTTTATTTAAATGAAGACCAAAGCCCTTGTGCGAAGAGATGATGGCTGACCTGATTTGATTCACCGGATGTTTCAGAATTTCCTCCCATACTTTTTTTTAAGTACAATGCATTAACTCTATTTTCTTTTCATCTGCAGATTAAGATCGTTGTATTTTGTAATTAGATTAGTCATTCGCACAATGGATATACTTAGTAAATAAAACGTTGTGAAAAAATCCATTATACAAGGGGGATCATTTTGTAGAGATAAACGATTAAGAAATACGGTGTGTAAAAACGCTGTGTATAAAAGAACGATGCCTAGGCGTAAACATTAAAATGTTTAAAAGAAAATGGTTGTTTCAAGAAAACGATTGCGTAGAGAATAATATTGCATCAGGAAGACCCATTGATATGGATGAGTGTTTTCTCGTTTGCTGCTGCTTTCAATTTGGACAAGATGAAAAAACCACATGAATGTGTGAGATAACTAAAACACGTTGAAAATGGACTAAGACACGAATTCTTTTTTGTTGATGGTGAATGCCGTGCCTATGATAGTTTATTCATCCTAAAATTGAATTCAGCTTCACCTGAAAATACAGCTAGATACAATATAAGGGATATTGATTTCAAGAATATAAACGTTTTACTTCTATCAACTCAAATCAGTTTTTATGCTGACACCGCTCTAATTAAACAGTTACGGGCCTCCACGACAAACGATAACATTCAACAAATTACCTCATATATTTTCACTTTGCTGCACATAATACGGGAAACTTTACAAATCAACACGAACAAATGTGTGTTTTGCCGTTTTTTGTTATTTCAGATTTCGCCACAATGGTAATAGAACTTTCAACTAACATTATGTTATTAAAAACGATTGGTATTTGACATGACTGCTTGATTTATTTTTGTCGTTTGCTCCCTCTTTTAATGAGGACCTGTGAAAAAATCCAGAATGAGAGGACGGTTTTAAAGATAACATGTTCTTTTTTTGGCATGCCTACTTGTCAGTTGGACTCCGGGGAGGTTCCCTTGACAAAAACATGATGAAGCAAAAATATTTTCAATGGCGTTCAAACCTTTCAAACACTTCAAACACATAAAAAATTCTCTGCGTTGGTCTCTTAATAGATCTTATCGACGAGATGACAGAGAGATATTTTATGATCGTTACATAAATGACGTATTTACACTAGTGTTGCACCAATCATCCAATATGTTTTTATGAAACATTGATAAATAGCAATAATATCATGTAAACATTTGGTATGTTTTCATCTTCCCGGGCAACTATCAGTAAGAACAAAATTTAATCAAATGTCAAGCTAACTACAGTGTCTGGTGACAAGAACATAACGTCGAGCACAATTTATGTGGTCAATGCTGGAGATGTATAGCTCACATGTTCAACAGGTTTCAATGGTAAACATTTCCTTGACATTAATGCTTGATCTTACCTGGGAATGTGCTGTTACCAATGCTATCTGCTGGCATCCATGTCAGCCAACTCACTATTGAAATATATAGCAGTAAATGGTGCATTAACTTTTTTTCAATGCAAAATAGTAGCAGGCCTAGTATGTATATACAATGAACTTCTCGCATAACCTTCCTATTCGATTCCTACACACTTTGGTGCATGGTTTAATGAGGATATCAGAAACCATTGAGAGAAAAACATGAATTGCTACTTATGACCAATTTATATCATTTTGTTTCAATATTTTATACAAAATACCACAAACATTAGAAAGGACTAAACTAAACTTAATTTACAACGACGTCAATAGTACTCTAGTGCTAGTACATTGACGTTGTTGTTTCCGAACAAAGACGATTTCTTCCTTCGTCAAATAGTCCTAGCGTTTCATCCGGGGCTGACATTACCAGAAGATATTGAAGGATAAGAAATTTAGTCTCAAATCCCCTATACCCTGTCACCGAGAGGAACAATGTATTAACATATCAATAAACATTCACGAAACAAGCACCTGTGGATTTGCAGCACTGTGCTTATCTTCTTAAACAGCCATATAAAAAGGAGAGGCGTGTTCGTTTTCTTATTCAGTTAACACTCTCGCGTTCTAGAGTTCGAACGGCAAATTTAAGAATGGCTGAATTCAATCTGCTTTTAACTGAAATGCTCGTTTGCTTTACATTTATTTCTTTTGGATGTTGTGAACCGCACTGCTCCAAATTCCACTACGAGGAGAAACTGCTCGAGAAAATGGTGCGACTTGAATTCAAATTGGAACAATTTGAAAAAAGATATAAGGAGATGGAAAACACTATACGTGAAGAGAGACAAAAACTGCAGGAGGACGCTGTTAAATTAAACGAACAAATGAGGGAGTCCAAGTCAACTATCGCATCCAAACTTGGCGACCTGGACGACGAAGCAAAACTGAACAGTGAGAAGATGCTCAAAGATGTTCGGGACGCCACTACTGCAATGGAGGCTTCACGACAACAAAACGAAGCTAAATTAGCACGACTTTCAGCGGACACAAGGAAGTTCCACAACGAAACAATTACCAACCTAACAAGTAAGTTAGATGTTATTTATTTACAGTTTAATTTTACGAGAAGAATTTCCAGAACGAAATAATTTTCATCTAACAGGTAATAAGAAGGATTTTATTAACAAGTGAATCTTACATGTGGAATTTCCAGATCGTATCAAGTAACAACCTAACAAGTAAGTAAGATGTACTTTATTTACAGGTGGAGTTTTAGGGAAGTTCCAGAACGAATCAATTATCAACATGAAACGTAAGTTAGATGTACTTTATTCACAGAGGAAATTTACACGAGGAATTTCCTGAATGAAACAATTACCTACATAACAAGTAAGTCATATTTACTTTATTTTCAGGTTGATTTTACACAATGAAGTTCCAGAGAAAATCAATTATGATTATAATACGATTTTTAGATTTCATTAATTCACAGGATGTTTACCCAAGGAATTTAACAACTAACTGATATATTTTTTTTATTTGCAAGAGAAGCTTTTACACGAATAATATCCTGAAATAATTGTTACTGATTTAGTGTTTCATGGGACGCAATCACGTCTGCGCTATCTTTTTATTTCACAAGAGTTAACTCCATTTAGTTAAGAAACAAAACCGATTTTGTGAGATAAACAAAGCAGTGTGATTAAGTCAATAAAGTGAAGTATTTGACTGATATCGTTAGAGGTTATTAACCACGAGTCCGATGTACCATCGATGTCCGAACGGACCAACAAGACATGATAACTTTATTGACATTTAAATTGCTACAAGCATACTTTATTGAATTAAACAATAATGTACAATTCAGGTTATCGGTATACATGTATATGTACACTTCATTCCTAAAATGATATCACAAAAAAAGTAAATAACTGCTTGCAAAAACATGTTGCAATATGCTATGTCTATAATGGTAACACATACTGTCAGAATGAATCACTTATCTATATTAAAGCTACCTAGTTAATTTGGTTAGTTACACATTTAACGAATTGTATACTGCCAATTTACATTTTAAAAGGATATCTTGCTGATGTTGGCACTTTGAACGGTATATTTTTGACACCAATTAAACAAATTGTTCAACCATTTAGAAAACACGTTGTTGAGTTGGATTAGTATATCTTGCCGTGTCAGCAGTATTTCATTTATATCTCTACAAACAGCACACCTATCCATTCTACCTACATTCCTTCACAAGTACAACACAATATTCTTAATAAGCCACTTACCACTTCAACTCTTGAATTCAATCGATTATTACTGAGAGACGAATAGATCATGTAGTAATGACTTCGTAAAAAGTCAGAAACAAAACGGTCGAGAGGTGTTTATAAACCGGGACCCGTACGCTTGAAAGCGTCATGCTACCGCTTGAATATATGAAGTCTGATAGATAAACATGAACACCTTAGAATTAATTCTTTAGTCCAATTTCCCATGTTTCGGAATAATTGAAATTGTAATAGTAATAAACCTTCTATAGTTAAACTAAGCCATTAACATTACATATAAACATAAAAATAATTTATTTATTTTAACTGAAATTCCATTGTGGTTAATGGCAATGTTTTGTAGGACGCTTGACCAAATTTATTCAGCATAAAGGCAAATAAAATGAATGAGGTAATTTCATATGAAGTTGCAAAAGATAAATATATTTTTTTAATTCATGTTATGTTTCACAGACCTCGTCAAGGTACCCGATGTTTTGTTCAAAGCCAAAGACCTAGCTGAGTTGTCACTGAGTATCAACGATGTATTCGTATACAAAACTGTCCTACAGAATGAAGGTGATGGTTACGACGCCGGGAGTGGAGTATTTACAGCGCCTGTTGACGGGGACTACCTGTTTACAACACAGATTTGTGTTTATTCCAACCATATCTTCTACACATTCGTTGTTGATAACGTAGAGCAGAAGGCAATGATAGTCGGGTCATCTAAACACACGTGTAGCACTGGAACTCTCTTCTCACGCCTAAAGAAAGGAGCACGTGTTTGGTTGAAAAGCAAAAGTAATTCGTATGCTTACCAGGACTCGTATTATTGGAATGTATTCTCTGGGATACTCTTAAAGGTCTAACCGTGTAATAGTTCCACATTATTTCGGACGTTTAACCGTTAGCGATGATTGCAGAGGTGTCCGAAATTCATTCCGAATCATTTGTAAACTTTGTAAGTGATTGTAAGTCTAAAATTTTCAGAACCATTTCACGGGTACTACCTTATTTCTCTTACCGTTATTCGCTGATGAGCACGAATCTTTGATCGGTTTATAACACTTTAATTGAACACTGGTTTATATCCCTCGTTGAAATGAAAGTTGCGCACTCTTTTCAAATGACAATGCTGTTGTAAGACACTGTGAGATAGTCTAACTCGATGGCGTTATATACATGTATAGCTATCATCTTACAATCTCGTAATATGTATGCATGTGTGTGTTGGTATTCTATTTATATACTTATTCAAAGTTATTAATCTTTCAATGGACCATAAAACAAGTTTCTACAATAAAGGATTTTCACAATGTGATTTGTTTTGTAGATATATATCTTGTATCATAAAAGTTTTTAACAGGTTCGAATCTAACATATTGTATACTGAGACTTCTGTTAAACCTCATTTCGATTGTCCCTATCATGTGTTTGAATGTGTATCTTTCGCCGTTTAACTTTAACGTGATAACTGAGTCGGCGATGGATCTTTTTAAAAAGTTGATCCGAGATTCCTTTACCAACATGGATAAATCATATTCTACGGAGTACAAGGTTAAATTAACTATTCCTTTGTCTTTCGTCCCTGATCCAATTCCAAAATCACGTTTTCTTAGTATTGCACGTCCCTGTCTATTTTCTCAGTTTTTAAACGCTGAATCTCTTGCAATTTTTGATAAACATATTGATCAATGAAAAACAGGTACAATGGATCATTTGAAACACACTATTGTATTCTGTTTAGTTTGTATCATAATCATACCCTCTAAATCGGCAAATTGCATTATGATATTTCTGTTTTGCCGTCGCAATTATACATTTTTCGACAGACGAAATTTTGAAAATATATTGGAGAAGAAAATCATTGCTCAATCCAGAATATTCGATATGCATTAATTTAAAGTATAAATGTGCGATGGTTAGATTAGTTTCTTGAAAAGTAAGAACTTTCAGATACAAGTATCAAACCATTGTGTCAAAGGGACGACATTGCACATGATGAGCATTTCTTTCTTTTGGCGGAAAGGGATTCTCAAATCGTCGCCATCAAAATGAGTTTAAAAGCCATATAGAGTGATGTGATAAGATAGTGTCAAGAGGCCAGCATTAATCGAAAAAAGGTCACTCGTACCAATTTGATCGTTTTTAGTTTTTTTTAATCCTACATCTAAGTATAAACAGTTTTCAATACGGAGGAAGTTATTTCAGATAAACTCTCCCCCCTCCCACCACCCCCACCCCCACCCCCAAATAAAAAAATAATGATCCTTTTGGTAAAAGCGAATCTACTATTAGGATCAAAATGTATGTCATCTGATGTGAATATAAAACAATGAACCAAAGCTCCCGATGCAAGGTTTCTATAAACTTAAAATAATTCTATCCAAGAGGGATTGTGATGTTGAAATACAGATTATTTACCTTCCAAAACAGCATCATTGAATTATAGGTGAGAGACCAATAAAGCTTGAAAAAGTTTACCTGAACCGCGTCTCGAACCAGGGACCGCTATCTTCCAATCCGTTAACGCTCAATCAAAATATTGAGGTGTAATCATGCATAAACACGTAAAGAGAAGTCCGTGACGGGGTAGCCTTGAACGTCGGGCATTTGAGCTGGGATTTTTATCAGAACAGAACAGATTGACAACATACTTTTATTTAGACATGTACAAAGTACATCATCTACAACATATATAAAGTTCAATTTGATGTCAACGTGACAAACATATACTGATAGTTACAAGAAATAGTTATGAAAAGGAAAAAAGAAAATATTAAGTTGTTATCTTTGGAGGTAAACATATACATAATTATGAGTCAGTATTCAAAAGAGCATTCCTTTTTGTAAGAGTCTCTTTAATAAACAAACATAGCTTAATTAGTTCATCTTTCTGACAGGTCTGTAATAGAATAGTAAATTTATAAAATGAAGGTCTAATGTAGTACTTTTTCTTAATATACTTTTGTCTGATGCTTGCAAAACATTGACAAATACATATTAAGTGATATTCATCTTCGACGTCAGTGGAATTGCATAATAAACAAGTTCTTTTTTCTCTTGGTAATCGGTTTCTAGAATATTTACCTGTTTGTATATGCAAGGGATGACATGATAACCTAATTTTACAAAAATAAATCGAAAGCTTTTTGGAAGTTTATCTAAATAGGACTCATATCCAAAAAAAGTTTTAACAGACTTATACGTGTATAAAACGGTGCTAGATTATCATGTATTGATCCAACCTTGTTTCAACGTTTCAACTAGTCGTAGTTTAAATTCTGCAAGAAATACCTTAACGTTAACAGTTTGAATATTATCAAACATATATGAAAATCCATAGTCATTTAAAAGGCTTTTAATGTTACTAATCCAATTCTTACGGCCCATTATACAATCATTTTGGGCTATGTTAGATACAGACTTCAGAATAATATTGTCAGTAGTGGATAGTTTAATACTTAATAATACGAATATATCGTGGAATGTATAAAGGATAACGACCCAGTTCACCATAGACACTATCGTTACACGTATTAGATTTTACTCTTAATAGCTTCTTGCAGAATTTTAGATGGATTCTTTCTAGTTCCTTTGATTTCGTGTTACCCAAGACCTCGCTTGAATAAAATCGACCCTATAAATGTATCAAATAATTGGCATAGTGTTTTAGGTTTAAAATCATAAATATTACATTTCGATAAAAGTACATGCATGGCCTTAAGAGATTTCCCAACCAAGTGTTGCTGGTTTAATTTAAAGTTTCCAGTATAGTTTAGAACAGTTCCAAGATAGTTAAAATCATTTACTACTTCAATATGCTGATCGTTATATGTCCATCTTTCCCCCGGTAAAAGTCCACCACGTTTACGAAATACCATTATTTTGGTTTTACTTGTGTTCACAGAAAGACCCCAAGTATTGCAATAATCATGTAAAATATTAAGATAATTTTGGACTTCTTCTGGGAATTGATCACCAATCTATCAGCAATTAGGCTGCCCTTTTGACAAACCACTGTTTCCTAGCCAAGCGTACGGGTGTTATTCCTTTGTGGCATGTTTAAGTGCATTGTCGCAGTAATATAACTGTAAACTGTTGAAATCGGTCTTAATCCTTCAAGAAAAAAAGGGCCACACACACACATATGTACATAAAATACGGAAAGACAAGCCCAAAATAGACGGATACGTCTAAGTCCTTTACATGGTATAAGAGACAATTATCGCTCATCACTCTATTCGGTTATCATAAGAAGTGTAATCGTCTGACCTTCGCCTTGAGTCAGCACTCGACCATCAAAATAAAGATTGAATGACACGTGACTCGTTTGACAAAAATGGCCGACAGACTACGGACCGAAGGGAGAACGGGATATAAATACATTGTAATCGGGTGTGGAGGAATCGGAAGTGCTGCTCTCTATTGGTTGTCTAGGAAACATGGCGCAGGTATCGCTACAGATTATTTCTATTTGATTTAAAAAAGAAAATGGATAAAGCGGGCATCCTGTTTATAGGTCAGGCCTGCTTCTTTGGGCAGCTTTCTGCGCGTTAGCAATGTATTATTGGTTTTGAATGCCTTCAACGTTGCGTCTACGGTGAATACAATTTGGGTTGTATCGAAATTGGAGAACCATCAGAATTCCGCATGTCATCTCGGAGTCGAGCGACTTTCCCTCGTAAGAAATCGAATGGTACCAGTGACCCTAATGGCCCCTGCCCTAGCGGACAGCGGCCTTCTGATTACAACCAGGGGTCAACGGGGTCCAGTGGTCAGAGTATAGAACTTGAAATAATATGACCCTTCTCCGCATGGGTTTGAATCCCAGTTATATCATTTAGAATTTCGTGAGAGGCAATCTACATGTTTGACTTACGACGTTCAGATTGTTCTACCTAGCTTAACCCTTTACCAAACACAAAATTCTCGACTGCCCCAAATTCAAAGAGTTTGTAGACAACATTTTAAAATGTGATGAAATTGTCATGAGCAATTTCTACTTTTCGCACAATGTTTTCCAGAGTCGTCTGCAACAACGTGGTTAAATGTCGTTATTGTTTGGTAAAGGGTTAACGCTTAGCTCTACGCAGCACTGGCACATAAGCACTTTGGCGTCTGCTGTATATCGGCTATAGGATACTGCCTGGTGTAGGGAATCATAATTAACCATTTACCAAACGCCAAATATTTTGCTTTCCCAAATTCAAAGAGTTTGCAGACGACATCTCATGATATGGTGAAACTGGAAGACTATCTTCTGATAGGACAGAAAACGTGGGAAAATGAAAAATTGCTCGTCAAGTTAGAGCATACTTTACTTTGATAAAGGTAAAGCGTAAGGCAATTTGGTCAAGTATGTTTTCAATGTTGACGGATGGACTCTTATCATAACACAAGCAGTATCGCACTGGGCATGCCAACTCACGCAGGCTAAACAAGAAACCGCACTCGATAGAGATAACCCGATGAACTTTGTCCCAGTTGCGTCGAAACTCGTCCACACAACAGAACGTATGCATTACACCCCTCTCTCTCTCTCTCTCTCTCTCTCTCTCTCTCTCTCTCTCTCTCTCTCTCTCTCTCTCTCTCTCTCTCTCTCTCTCTCTCTCTCTCGCTCTCTCTCTCTCTCGCGCTCTCTCTCTCTCTCTCTCTCTCTCTCTCTCTCTCTCTCTCTCTCTCTCTCTCTCTCTCTCTCTCTCTCTCTCTCTCTCTCTCTCTCTCTCTCTCTCCTCTCTCTCTCTCTCTCTCTCTCTCTCTTTCTTTTCTCTCTCTCTCTCTATCTCTCTCCTCCTCCTCCTCCCTCTCCTCCCTCCCTCCTCCCTCCCTCCCTCCTCCTCCCTCCTCCTCCTCCCTCCCTCCTCCTCCTCCTCCTCCTCCCCTCCCTCCTCCTCCCTCCCTCCTCCCTCCTCCTCCTCCTCCTCCTCCCTCCTCCACTCCTCCTCCCTCCCTCCCTCCCCTCCCTCCCTCCCTCCCTCCTCCTCCTCCCTCCTCCTCCTCCCTCCCTCCTCCCTCCTCCCTCCCTCCACTCCTCCCTCCTCCTCCTCCCTCCTCCTCCTCCCTCCCTCCCTCCTCCTCCCCTCCCTCCCTCCTCCCTCCCCCTCCTCCCCCCTCCCTCCTCCTCCTCCCTCCTCCTCCTCCTCCTCCTCCCTCCTCCTCCTCCTCCTCCCTCCTCCTCCTCCTCCCTCCTCCTCCCTCCTCCCTCCTCCTCCTCCTCCTCCTCCTCCTCCTCCTCCTCCCTCCTCCCTCCCTCCTCCCTCCTCCCTCCCTCCTCCTCCCTCCTCCTCCCTCCTCCCTCCTCCTCTCCTCCTCCTCCCGCCCTCCGCCACTCCCTCCTCCTCCACTCCTCCTCCTCCTGCTCCTCCTCCTCTCCTCCTCCCTCCTCCTCCCCTCCTCCTCCCTCCCTCCTCCTCCTCCTCCCTCCTCCTCCTCCTCCTCCCTCCTCCTCCTCCTCCTCCTCCCTCCCTCCCTCCTGTTTTCACTCTTCCTCGTGTCTCTGTTTTTGTCATCCGTCCATGCCATTTTGTTTCTTTCAAATTTATTAAAATGGAGGTTGTTTTTACACGTTTGATTGTCAAACCCTTTTGATTGAACCTTTTATTGCACGTTTAATTTTTTATAGATGTGCTTGGAATAGAGCAGTTTGAACTTGGCCACAGCAATGGCGGATCCCAGGACCATTCAAGAATTATGTAATTAGAAATTCTTCTTCCTTATATAACTTAAATACACGTTTATAAATAAGACAAGCAAAACCTATACTATATTCCAAATTTCATGTCTCTTGCAATGACAACATTGATACGAATCCGCAATTTGGCATCCCGGGACATTCTTCCATCGAAATTTGTTGCCCGTGGGTATACGCACGGACCGGTAACGTTGGTGAGAGCGGTGCCCTAAACGGACGCTTTAAGTGGAAGTCGACATTTCATTTACAAACAAATTGATTTCAACATTTGCGACAATGTTAAGGCACTAAGTCTGAATCTAATGTTAGGTAGTCGCGTACATTGAATCGTAAAGTAGAGCATCGTTTTGATGTCTGATCGAACGAATGTCTTTGAATACGCATTGAATATTAAGAGCGCTATGGCGCTGAAAGCCATACTTGCGCTCATTTCCACTTAAATTTTGAAAGTTCTAGAATAATTGAAAATTAACCGAAAAGTACTTTAAATTCCTTTTTACAGTTGAATTGAGACTGTAAAACGTGCACATGATGCTTTTAAAAGAGTAATTACTAAAAGGTGTGTTTACAATTAGCGATAAAACCAGGTCAGCCGAGAAACGTTGGGAACCAATAAACCCCAAGAAATTCTCCATTTTGAATATTCACATTGTTGATATTGGATAAATGACAGTATTTTTATGTGTTTCTCGTGATTCTTCTACCAAGGTGTTCGCCACTCATTAATCAGAGCGCTCCTTGCTACTTTAGTCGTAACTTGAATGTAAACAATGAAGTTAAATTGGTGGGCACTAAATTTATGAAAATTGCACTTTGAAAAATAGATAATAAATAATGCAGGCGTTATATTGTCAGGATCCTGTGATTTTTTGCTATGTTTCAACATATTCTATCATAATTCATAACTCATATTACACAGTTTTACAGTTTTTCTGAGTGCTAGTATGCTTTTAACACTATTTAACATGATATTGGTAGACATGACTTGTACCAAAATGCTAGGCTATTTTTATATATCGTGAATCACTGACATGGCTATGTAAGTATATGATACAATGCTCAGCGGGCAATATTCATTGTATGCAGGGTTTGTTCCAGCATGTTGTCGGTATAATCTGATGTTAATTGACACAGGCACATATTATGCGCAGCGATTTCGCTTAAGAGATATAAACATATTATTGTTTCATACAAAATGAACTCCTATTATGTCATTTTATTCATTTGCGTTAACCCTTTCCCAAACAACAAATTTCCGACTGTCCCGAATTGAAAGAGTTTTGCAGACAACATTTCAAATGATGGTGATGAAATTGGAAAATAATCATAACGAGCAATTTCTCCTTTTCCCACAATGTTTTCTAATGTCGTCTACAACAAAGTGGTCAAATGTCGTTATTGTTTGGGAAAGGGTTAAGAACGTTTAAAGGAGTACTACATACTACCACCCTGATGTTTTATATTCCAGCCGTATGGCATATCACGATGATGTCTACACTCGGCTAACCCCGGAAACGTACAAGGCGTGAGTCAAACGCCTCACAGTGATCTCCCCTTTTTTATATTCATCACTGCCACCACCAATGTCACATGACCATCTGCCTAGAAACGAAAACGGCGTTTAAAGATGGCGGTGACACCCAAAGAAATCATTCGTTTGTGTTTTATTTGTAAAGAAAATATGTTTAAGTTGAACTGGTCACAAACCAACACAAGAAGACACTATTGCTAAATTAAGTTCTATATCCGGTAAAAAAAAAAGGAAATTAAAATATCATTCAAAGTCCATCCAGATCTGGATGGAAATCATGTGGTGGCAGTGATCGATGAAGAGTTGGAAGGGGACATCACTCTGAGGAGTTTAAGTGTGAGTATCTACTGAGGACTATGTTGTTCTTTTAAAGCAATCCTTCAGTTTTTGTTCTCAAGACAGACTTGGTCGTGATGAATAAGCCTACTAACGGCTTAATACAGGACGCAAGACATTCAGAACGCTCCATTAAGACCTTTCTGAATGGCTCGCGTCCTGTATTAAGAAAGCCTCAGACTAAAAAACCTTTTCCGAGCTGTTTAAGAGTGGTCGTTTAAATCAAGACCGTCTGTTTCTGCTAGGTTCTTTCAGAGGACATAGTCAGTGATTTTGAAAGTTGACGAGGAAACACCAGAACTGACTGATACTATAAAACTGAAATACTGTTGAAAGCGGTGATAATCCGAAATACTTTTATCTAATCATTATTATAGATATTGCAATAAGAGAATTAGCTGATCATCATCCAATTCCCTTGTTATCACGCTAGTTTCAATAGTCGTAATACAGTATAATGCAGCATATAATTGTGAGCAAATGCAATGCTGAGAGCTTGTAAAATAACGTCTTCTTGATGGATTCTTACCATATCTTCTTGATGGATTCTTACCATATCTTCTTTGTGGATTTTTTCAATATCTTCATGATTCATTATTTCCATATCTTCTTGATTGATTCTTATAATATCTCTATGATTGACTCTTACCATATCTTTTTGGTCGATTTTTACCATATCTTTTTGATTGATTCTTACCATATTCTCTTGATTGATTCTTACCATATCTTCTTGATTGATTCTTACCATATTCTCTTGATTGATTCTTACCATATCTTCTTGATGGATTCTTACCATATCTTCTTGATTGATTATTTCCATATCTCTATGGTTGACTCTTACTAATTCTTCTTGATTGATTCTTACCATATCTTCTTGATTGATTCTTACCATATCTTCTTGATTGATTCTTACCATATCTTCTTGATTGATTCTTACCATATCTTCTTGATTGATTATTTCCATATCTCTATGGTTGACTCTTACTAATTCTTCTTGATTGATTCTTACCATATCTTCTTGATTGATTCTTACCATATCTTCTTGATTGATTCTTACCATATTCTCTTGATTGATTCTTACCATATCTTCTTGATTGATTCTTACAATATCTCTATGATTGACTCTTACCATATCTTCTTGGTCGATTCTTACCATATCTTCTTGGTCGATTCTTACCATATCTTCTTGATTGATTCTTACCATATTCTCTTGATTGGCTCTTACCATACCTCTATGATTGGTTCTTACCATATCTCTATGGTTGACTCTTACTAAATCTTCTTGATTGATTCTTACCATATCTTCTTGATGGATTCTTACCTTATCTTCTTGATTGATTCTTACCATATTCTCTTGATTGATTTTTACCATATCTTCTTGATTGATTCTTACAATATATCTATGATTGACTTTTACCATATCTTCTTGGTCGATTCTTACCATATCTCCTTGGTCGATTCTTACCATATCTTCTTGATTGATTCTTACCATATTCTCTTGATTGGCTCTTACCATACCTCTATGACTGATTCTTACCATAACTTCTTGATTGATTCTTAACATATTCTCTTGATTGATTCTTACCATATCTTCTTGATGGATTCTTACCATATCTTCTTGATGGATTATTTCCATATCTCTATGGTTGACTCTTACCAAATCTTCTTGATTGATTCTTACCATATCTTCTTGATTGATTCTTACCATATCTTCTTGATTGATTCTTACAATATTATCTTGATTGATTCTTCCCATATCTTCTTGATTGATTCTTACCATATCTTCTTGATTGATTTTTACCATATCTTCTTGATTGATTCTTACCATATCTCTATGATTGACTCTTACCATATCTTCTTGGTCGATTCTTACCATATCTTTTTGGTCGATTCTTACCATATCTTCTTGATTGATTCTTACCATATTCTCTTGATTGGCTCTTACCATACCTCTATGATTGATTCATACCATAACTTCTTGATTGATTCTTACCATATCTTCTTGATGGATTATTTCCATATCTCTATTGTTGATTCTTACCAAATCTTCTTGATTGATTTTTACCATATCTTCTTGATTGATTCTTACCATATCTTCTTGATTGATTCTTACCATATCTTCTTGATTGATTCTTACCATATCTTCTTGATTGATTCTTACAATATTCTCTTGATTGATTCTTACCATATCTTCTTGATTGATTCTTACCATATCTTCTTGATTGATTTTTACCATATCTTCTTGATTGATTCTTACCATATCTCTAAGATTGACTCTTACCATATCTTCTTGGTCGATTCTTACCGTATCTTCTTGGTCAATTCTTACCATATTCTCTTGATTGACTCTTACCATATCCTCTTGATTGATTCTTACCATATCTTTTTATGGATTCTTACCATATCTTCTTGATGGATTCTTTCCATATCTCTATGGTTGACTCTTACCAAATCTTCTTGATTGATTCTTACCATATCTTCTTGATTGATTCTTACCATATCTTCTTGATTGATTCTTACTATATTCTCTTGATTGATTCTTACCATATCTTCTTGATTGATTCTTACCATATCTTCTTGATTGATTTTTACCATATCTTCTTGATTGATTCTTACCATATCTCTATGATTGACTCTTACCATATCTTCTTGGTCGATTCGTACCATATTCTCTTGATTGACTCTTACCATATCCTCTTGATTGATTCTTACCATATCTTCTTGATGGATTCTTACCATATCTTATTGATGGATTATTTCCATATCTCTATGGTTGACTCTCACCAAATCTTCTGGATTGATTCTTACAATATCTTCTTGATTAATTCTTACTATATTCTCTTGATTGATTCTTACCATATCTTCTTGATTGACTCTTACCATATCTAATTGATGCATCATTTCCATTTATCTATGATTGATTCTTACCGTATCTTCTTGATTGATTCTTACCATGTCTTCTTGATGGATTATTTCCACATCTCTATGATTGACTCTTACCAGATCTTCTGGATTGATTCCTACCATATCTTCTTGATTGACTCTTACCATATCTTTTTGATTGATTCTTACCATATTCTCTTGATTGATTCTTACCATATCTTCTTGATTGATTCTTACCATATCTTCTTGATTGATTCTTACCATATTCTCTTGATTGATTCTTACCATATCTTCTTGATTGATTCTTACCATATCTTCTTGATTGATTCTTACCATATTCTCTTGATTGATTCTTACCATATCCTCTTGATTGATTCTTACCATATCTTCTTGATTGATTCTTACCATATCTTCTTGATTGATTCTTACCATATCTTCTTGATTGATTCTTACCATATCTTCTTGATTGATTCTTACCATATTCTCTTGATTGATTCTTACCATATCTTCTTGATTGATTCTTACCATATCTTCTTGATTGATTCTTACCATATCTTCTTGATTGATTCTTACCATATCTTCTTGATGGATTATTTCTACATATCTATGATTGACTCTTACCAAATCTTCTTGATTGATTCTTACCATATCTTCTTGTTTGACTCTTACGATATCTTCTTGATTGATTCTTACCATATTATCTTGATTGATTCTTCCCATATCTTCTTGATTGATTCTTACCATATCTTCTTGATTGATTTTTACCATATCTTCTTGGTCGATTCTTACCATATTCTCTTGATTGATTCTTACCATATCTTCTTGATGGATTCTTACCATATATTCTTGATTGATTCTTACCATATCTTCTTGATGGATTATTTCAATATCTTCATAATTGATTCTTACCATATCTTCTTGATTGATTCTTACCATATCTTCTTGATTCATTCTTACCATATTTTCTTGATGGATTCTTACGATATCTTTTTGGTGGATTTTTTTCCATATCTTCATGATTGATTCTTACCATGTCCTCTTTATTGACAATAAATGATTTTACGTCTTCTTGAGGGATTCTTACCAGTCAAATCGACGAATGAATAGATATTACCGTACGATTACATAGACACTATTGTTTAAATATGTAAAATCTTTCTTACAAAGTACAAACCCTTTGTTTACATTTAAAAAGCTATCAAACGTTCATTTTTGGAAACACTTTCTTGACCATAAACGTTTTCTTGAGGAACTCCTAACAGTCAAATCGGCGAAATAATAAAACTGACCACACGAGTACATAGACACTATAATGTAAAGATGTTTAAAAGCTGTTTAAAAAGCTGTCAACCAATTACTTAGTAAAAATGCAGTTCGGGTATAAGTATGTTCAACCAATTAACTTGAGATTACTTGGAAGAATCCGTTTGCAGTTCGGGTAACCTCGTTTTATAAAGATTAGTTGCAATCGAAACTACTCGGGTATTTCCGTGAGCTATGAAATTGGATAAACCCGATGTGTTCAGATTGGATTTGTTGGTCAATGAATACGGAAACACCCAAAAGGCCTCACGAAAGTTAATTAGTTTTAAGTTAAGTTGGTTAAACTTAGGTTCGTTGTAAACACTTTATGGACCATGACGTATATCAAAGAAAACACATACCAACCACCCTAGGTCAGAGTGGACATGTTTTATTGTTCTATACTTTTGTGATATATAGGTGGGAACAGATAGAAAACGAGTCTGGTCTACAAGTGTTGTACAGAACAGGCGGTGTTCTCTTGGCCAAAAAGGGACAGACAGAAGAAATTGCCATGAAATATGCCGAAGCCATGTCTTCCAAAAACATACCGTTAGTAATGTGTACCTTTAACTTGTATAATCATAAAAGCATTGAAAACATCATAAGAACAGAATCTTTGTAGAAAACAAAAATTGTAAACAAAGGATTCTGGTACATTATACAATATACATAGTAAGATATTAAGAGAGCCAAAACCGATATTGTACCAAATGACTTCGTTTATGTAATCATTGCATTCTCAAAATAGAGAGTAGATAATCAAATAACAACTACTGTTAATACATGGATTTATAAGTAACGATGGTTTCTTGATAGTGAGTGTGCCAGAAGTTTATGTAGTCCTTGTCTTTTCCTAATTCTTATTCGGACAGTACTTTGAAAAGGTAAACAAACTTTAAGCACCAGTGTTTTATCGGTACCAAGAAAAGATATAAATATAACGTTATCATTGTGTTTATTGTGCAGTCTCTATGATTCGTTATTTCTCGAGAGACTGATAAAGGTTTATTCGAAAAATGCGCATAAATCTAAGCTTTTTAGCTACAGCCAAGTTGTGTTTCCTAAAAAATTAAAGGATGGTACAAAATACTGAAACGTTCTCTTATCTCACTCTATCATGAATGATTGATCATTTGAACACATGTCACATCTAAAATGATTTCGGTCCAATAAATATTGCAAAGAAAACCAGGAAACCAAACACGAGTACGTTCATTATCAGGTACGAAATCCTTACTGGAAGTCAGCTGAGTGCCAAGTTCCCACAATTCCATACGGACGACAGTTTCCTGGCGGTCTATCAGAAGGATGGCGGACTCGTTGATGCGGCGATGGGCAATGCCATACACATCCAGCTGGCGCAAGGTCGCGGCGCCTCGGTCATTGACCGGTGCCCAGTTATCCGTCTGCAGAGGCACAGAAACGGTGGCGTATCAGTGAGTTACCCAGGTTGTCTACCTTAATAAGATGCAACATGGTTTATTTATTCATTTGTTCAGTGTACCTTACATTTATCATACATTGACTGAAACGAGTCATTTCAATATGAAATGGGTCATAGTACATTACAAATGCGGATTGATAAAAGGTATCAAGATGGATCCGATTTAGCATGAAAATCGAATACACAACCCTCGTGTCCCAAGCTGACACTCCTGGGGGAGATGTTCAAATCCCATAGTAGTCCGAATGATCCAGACGAAGATAATTCATCGTAACACAATTACAGCTTGGAACATCCGAGTTACCTCAATAGAAGGCCTAAACCCTAATTAGATGTACATCGATCCAATTAACCCTCTACAAAACGCCAAATTTTTCCACTGTCCCAAATTGAAAGAGTTTGCAGACGACATTTCACGTTGACGAAATTGGCAAATAATCTTCTTATAGGGCAGAAAACATTGTGGAAAAAGGAGTAATTGCTCGTCACGAGCAATTTCTCATTTTCCTACGCTGTTTTCCAGAGTCGTCTGCAACACAGTGGTTAAATGTCGTTATTGTTTGGTAAAGGGGTTAGAGATATCACCACGACGCGCATTTCTGTGTGATTCGCAGGTAGTAACGACACAAGGTACGTTTACTTGCGAGAAAGTGGTGGTGACGGCAGGCGCCTGGATCAACCACGTGCTCGGCTCGATTGGCGTTCACGTACCTATCTACGTCACGCAGGAACAGGTGACGTATGTCGGCACGCCTCACACGAAAGACTACACGAAAGAAAAGTACGAACATTATTGTACACGAATACACATTCTCAGACGGAGATTCTTTTGCATATGTTCATTCAATCCGAACACATCGGGTTTATCCAATGAAAACACATCCCTCCCTCCCTCCCGACCTCCTAACCTCCCTCCCGACCTCCCTCTCCCTCCCTCCTGACCTCCCTCCCGACCGACCTCCCGACCTCCTTCATGACCTCCCTCCCTCCCTCCGACCTCCCTCCTGACCTCCCTCCGACCTCCTGACCTCCTGACCTCCTTCCCGACCTATGACATCCTGACCTCCCTACAACCTCTCTCCCGACCTCCTTCTCGATCCCTTCCGACCTCCATCCCGACCTCCCTTCCGACCTCCTTCCCGACCTCAATTCCGACCTCCTCCCCGACCTCCCGACCTCCCGATAGGGTAGAAAACATTGTGAGCTCGTCATGAGTAATTTCCCCTTTTCCCACAATGTTTTCCAGGGATGTCTGCAACAAACTGGTCAAAAGTCGTTAATGTTTGGTAACGGGTAAAGGGAACACGCTGTTGTGTGAGCTTTTACCAATCATCAAACTATATCGCCTGCTATAATTTTGGATTTCCAGGTTTCCTATTTTCATCTACCATTCCAACGAGAACGATTTGTATGGGATGCCTATACACGGAAACTCGGGGTTTAAGATAGGTGTAGATGCCGGTGGTCACCTAGTAACCGCAGACACGAGATCATTTGTTCCTGATCCGGTAAGGGAAAGACGCTGTCTCAAATTCATGGAGGACCACATTCCGACGGTAGGTAATTCCAGACATGATACTACAAATTGATAACGTACCGCAAACCCTTTACAAAACGCCAAATTTTCGACCGTCCCAAATTGATGGAGTTTGCAGACGACAATTCAAAATGTGATGAAATTGAAAGACAATCGTCTGATAGGGCAGAAAACCTTGTGGAAAAGGAGAAATTGCTCGTTTCGAGCAATTTCTCCTTTTCTCGCAACGTTTTCCATTGTCGTCTGAAAAAAACTGGTCAAACGTCGTTATTGTTTGGTAATGGGTTAAAGTATTGTCGAAGCTTAGTTGCATGTATTTCAGTCTTATTCGAGCTTGTCACTTTCTAACACATATTTACTTGGTGAGACCCAATTATGCCCAGACGCTATGCCTCTCTTAACCCTTTATAAAACACCAAATTTTCGACTGTCCCAAATTGAAACAGTTTGCAGACGACATTTCAAAATGTGATAAAATTAAAAATAATCTTCTGATAGGGCAGAAAACATTGTGGGAAAAGGAGAAATTGCTCGCTATGAGCAATTTCTCATTTTACCTCAATGATTTCCAGAGTCGTCTGCAACAAACTAGTCAAATGTCGGTATTGTTTTGTAAAGGGTTAATCATCTTATTGCATTTTGTATTGTCCACTTCCGATTAATATGTTAGAACTAAATTACTAATTTCATTTAGTAAATCGAACAATGTTGAACACACTTAATGCCACTAAACACTGTAAATGTGCCTGCTTCTATAGACCCGAAGTGGACGACAAAAATAAAACAGAGAATGAAGAAATGCATGAAGAAAATGAAAATTATACTGAACAAGGGACTTGTCGTAAACGGTTATTTTTCAAACAGTTTGAATAAGTATTAAGCTATATGAAACATACAATTTACAAGTTTACAGTTAACGCACGTTTCGTTTGAAATTAAAAGGCTTTTTTTGAAGATAATGAAACAGCAGCTTTGCTGTTTTGGCAATCAATGCAATCGCATTATCTCGGAAGCTATGATTAACCGATTTACGGCAGTGGTCCGTCTGAATTTGGTTCTGTTTTTAAAGCGTGACGTGTCTAAAGACACCACCAACATGGCCGACTACCCTAGGACACCAGTCCCAAATAATTTGTGGGCGATAGTGGTGCAGAGGGCTGGTCCATTTGTACCTAGGGTCCCTTGTTCGAATCCCCATTAGGCGAGGTGAACATTTCCGGGACCTACCTATGAGATCGGTGCGAGTTCTGGCTTAGTATGCAGGAAGCAGTCATCGAAAGTGGCTTTGAACAAGTTTTATGCTTCCATCATAATATATGTAAAACAAACGAATATGGTAAACAATGTTACGCTCCGACGGGAGAAAGATCAAATCAATGTTTCGCCCCGACGTCGGGGGAGTGATTGCAGGATGTGGTGCACACCCTTCCACTGGGCAGCCACCTATGCGAGATCTATTTTTTAAATAGAAGTAAAAATGATGAGATTTGGCGTATGTTTGGAATTTTAGGGTAATAAAAATATCTTCTTTTTTTCACTTTTGAAATTGGTGTTGCGCACGTTGGTATGTGCGTATTGCTTGCGACGCCTTTTCGACTATGTCATGGAAAACGTTACGTTTGGAATAAAAGGAGTTCTCCATTTAATTCTTTTTACACAGTCTGTTGGGCCAATACTTTATAGCAAGACGTGTCTTTACACCATGCCACCAGACCGGAACTTCATCATCGATAATTGTAGGGATTATGGGTATGGTGACGTCATCGTGTGTAACGGTGCCGGACATGCGTACAAGTAAGTTTCGGAAAGCAGACATATTAGACCGTAAGGGCCGATTTAACTATGTTAGAAATTACGACATGTAAAACAACAATGTGTGTCTCTCAAAAACTGTGACAACAGCTAATGTTTTTTGTAATATTCGATTAAACTTTTTCTGGAAAAAAAAGATAAATATCTACGACATATATTTAAGATAATATAGGCCCATTTAGCTGGGTGCTATTTTGTCTTTTCTGTTAACCATGTATTTATATATGTTGTATATGCACAAGTCACTATAATAAACAAATATCTTATATTTATATAATAATTCAGTAGAAATCCTCGCTGATATTCGCCCATCTAAACATGTAGTTAAGTAAAAATCGTTTTTTCAAATTAGGATCGTTCAACGATTTGCTGAGTAAATAAAAGTGGATGGTGTGTGAATGTTCTGTTTTAAACATTCTTAACGAATTACAGCTCGTGAGGTTTACAAAGGGGTTCGAATCCCAACCTTCACGGGTTATTATGCGTCTGAGATGTTAGGATCCTATTATTCATAACCCATACTTGTGTACATGTATTACCCGTTTCCTACAGGTTTGCTGGTTTGTTGGGTAAAATCCTGTCTGAATTAGCCACGGAAGGGTCCACCCAATACGATATCTCCCATTTTGGACTGGACAGAGAGGCACTGCGAGATCCGGACTACAAACCGGTGTTCTACATGGGGGCCGGGAACAAGCTACCGACGGGGGGAGCTGGGCCAAAAAAAGCTGCGAAACTGTGAACTCGTTCATGTGTTTTCTGAAGCAAACTTTCTAAATGTAACACAATCAGAGCATTGTAACAACCGGAATTGCAATAAAAACCACTTTGGCAATAATTATTTATGGTTTTTATTGCAATTCTGGTTGGTATGCTCAACCATTTCTGCAATAACCGGAATTGTAATAAAAAATTTAAAGTTGACCTAATGCTCATGTATCACTAGAATATGATTAAGAGATGATGTGTTGTTGTTTCCGTGTCATCCGGACAAATTTCGATGCATCCGTCGACAACAGGATGATATCAAAGTTTGGTTATATTTGATCAGATTTCTAATAGAATGATCAAGATTATTCTAGCACTATAAGGGTAAAGAAATAGGATTTTAGTATCCAAAAATCCTCACATCTGTGAACAAGCAGATGTAATATAAACCAAGAAACGCAATGAGATCTTGTGATATTTCAGGAACGATTTAATGTTGTTAAATATGGTATGTTTACACAGCTTTACCCTTTCACCTTCTGTGCTTGCATTTGAGCAAACCAGGGTTCCGTATGAATAAATGACTTAAAGGCCCATTAAAGGAGATTAATGCTATATCAAACTATATTATTTGGTAAACTTTTGGACAGATTCAAATAGTTATCACCATAATCACCATCAGTTGATTCACACATTTTTGAACCGACCAATCAGAATTCGTTATTTTGAATATATGTAAACATACAGGTTGTTGATAAACATGATTGAATTGGAAACAACTATATTTCAAGCATAAAATAACTTATTTAAATGAGTCTATTAAATAAGGTCTCTTTGCATTCCTAAACTAATTCTGATGACTTTTATGAACATGATAAAAGAACTCCATATATCTTTTCAGTTATTTATTTGTACTCCTCTCCTTTGACGTGCCTTAAAGGAAAATGTTTGCGTACGTCGAAATTGATTTAAATGAATATTATCTTAAACAAAAGAACGACGTTTTAATGCGACACATCATTGCTAGTGCCTACTCGAGAATTTCCGTAAACTGATAAATGTTAGTAAGCTGAAGAAATGTCCATAAGCTGGAGAAATGTCCGTAAGCTGGAAGAATGACCGTAAGCTGAAAATGTCCGTAAGCTGATAAATGTCCATAAGCTGATAAATGTCCGTAAGCTTATATATGTCCGTAAGTTAGAGAAATATCCATAAGCTGATAAGTGTCCGTAAGCTGAAAAATGTCCGAAAGCTGAGAAATGTCCATGAGCTGGGAAATGTCCATGAGCTGAAAAATGTCCGTAAGCTGAAAAATGTCCGTAAGCTGAGAAATGTCCGTAAGCTGAGAAAATGTCCATAAGCTGAGAACTGTCCGTAAGATGAGAAATATCCGTAAGCTGAGAAATATACATAAGCTGAGAAATGTCCGTAAGCTGATAAATGTCCGTAAGCTGAGAAATATCCGTAAGCTGAGAAATAAACATAAGCTGAGAAATGTCCGTAAGCTGAGAAATATACATAAGCTGAGAAATGTCCGTAAGCTGAGAAATATCCGTAAGCTGAGAAATGTACATAAGCTGATAAATGTCCGTAAGCTGATAAAAATCCGTAAGCTGAGAAATATACATAAGCTGAGGAATGTCCGTAAGCTGAGAAATGTCCGTGAGCTGAGAAATATCCGTAAGCTGAGAAATATACATAAGCTGAGAAATGTCCGTAAGCTGATAAATGTCCGTAAGCTGATAAATGTCCGTAAGCTGAGAAATATCCGTAAGCCGAGAAATATACATAAGCTGAGAAATGTACATAAGCTGATAAATGTCCGTAAGCTGAGAAAAATCCGTAAGCTGAGAAATATACATAAGCTGAGAAATGTCCGTAAGCTGAGAAATGAGTCAGTTTACTGAAAGTCTCGAGTAGGCTCTTCCACACCTAATGAGTATAGATTGGATTGATGCAGCAGTGTTTCTAGTCCGGGTGATCCAGACTTGGGTAGTCCATTCTACATCTATGATACAATTAAAGCTTGGATCACTCGAGTTACAATTTATCCGAATTGTGACATGTATAACGATGGAGTGGATCAACAATGCTTTTTCCATCAATAGGTAGCACCTGAAAAGCAATCGTATCTACTCGGGAATTGTCGTAACCTGAGAAATACACTGAGAAATGTTTTCATTGGATAGACCCGATGAGTTCAGATTGCCTGTACACAATTTGTGAATTTTCCTTTCTCATAAGTGTGTTTCTTATTCGCCTTAAATTTGAGTATACCTCAAAATCCCGTCAAGAAAATGGGTTAATCAAAACTGACAGTTTGTTTTACGAAAGTTAATCTACCCCTCAAGGGCAGTCAGCGTTAAGGAAAGAGCATTGGGGTCAAACACCACAAGTGTCACATGACCATTTTCTTAGAAACGAAAACAAACTTATTTTTCAATCAAACTTGTAAGAAATCAACACAAAAAGACATAATTACTTTAAAAAAAAACATGAAAACGAAAATCTTTTGAATTTCATCAAAATCTGAATGAAAATCTTGGGGTGGCAGTGATCGATGCAGCGTACCAAAGGGAGATTACTCTAAGGAGTTTTGAACAAGTCGTGAGTTGTCTTGATTACTGGATAACTTCAACTTTTATCTCACGATTATGTTTGAGTTACCGACCAAAAATGGTTTGAATTAATGTTTAAAAAACTTCCATATAAAATGAACTATATCTAGATATTATCGTGGACGCTAAGTAAGCCGGGGACGATTCGCCCGAAAATTGTAACCCTATACTCTTATACTAGAGTTGTCTCTCAGGTCACAGAAATAGCCGAGTAGTTACGATTGATAGCACCCACTACGACTTATGCTGCAAACTACTAGCTAACCAATCACTTGGCTTCTTTTCCGCATGCTTTCATATGCCGGTGACGGCATTGGGAATTTTATGAGAAGCAGTCTCACGACTGATTTAAAGCCAATGGTTCTATCCGGCTTGACCAGCACTTATGAGAAGTTGAGAATGGGGTCTTGCTCTATTTATAAGAGTCGGGCATCGCTCAATAATTGATATACTGCTGATGCGATGTAACATCCATAAATATAAACAAACTACCTAACCTAATTTAGAGACCTGGCTGCGTCCGTTTATAACCTGAATTAAATAAAAGAAGACATGATGGATTTCCCACAACATCAGAGAACAGTCTGACGAGTGGGCGCCGTGCATGGCCTTTTAACCATCTTGCATTTCCATGGAACATTCTAGATTTTCCAAATATGGTCATGTGCACTGAGTTTGATACCAGCAGCGCTGATTGAAATAATTGTTTATGGCTTATTTAAACCCTGCATCCGTAGTTGAGATTCGCTGTTATGTTTACATAGTAAATAATCTGTATTTCAACATCACAATCCCTCTTGGATAGATTTATTTTAAGTTTATGAAAACCGTGCATCGGGAGCTTTGGTTCATTGTTTTAAATTCACATAAGATGAGATACATTTTGATCCTAATAGTAGATTCGCTTTTATCAAAAGGATCATTACTTTTTATTGGGGGGGGGGGGTGTTTGAGAGTTTATCTGAAAAAACTTCCTCCGTATTGAAAACTGTATATGCTTAAAGGTAGTAATAAAAATACTGAAAACCGGTCAAATTTGTCCGAGTGTCCTTTTTTCGATTAACTCTGGCCTCTTGACACTATCTTATCACATCACTCTATATGGCTTTTAAACTCATTTTGATGGCGACGATTTAAGAATCCATATCCCCAAAAGAAGGAAATGATCATCATGTGCAATGTCGTCCCTTTGACACAATGGTTTGATACTTGTATCTGAAATATGTTACTTTTCAAGAACCTACTCTGACCATCGCACATTTGTACTTCAAATTAACGCATGTCGAATATTCTGGATTAAGCAATGATTTTCTGTCTGTCTGTCGGAAAATGTATAATTGCGACGGCAAACAGAAATATCAAAATGCAACTTGCCGATTTAGAGGGTATGATTATGATATAAACTTAACGGAATACAATAGCGTGTTTCAAATGACAATTTTATTCGGTTTGAAACATACACAGATATTAGATCCATTGTACTTGATTTTCATTATCGGTTTTGATCACTATGTCTATCAAAAACTGCAAGAGAGTCAGTGTTTAGAAGCTTAGAAAATAGTCAGGGACGTGCAATACTAAGAAAACGTGTTTTTGGAATTGAACAGGGACGAAAGACAAAGGAATTGTTAAATAAAAAACCTTGTACTTCGTAGAAGATAATTTATCTATGTTGATAAAGGAACCTCGGGTCAGCTTATTAAAAATATAAGTTATCACGTTAAAGTTAAACGGTGAAAGAACACATTCAAACACATGATAGGGACAATAGAAATGAGGTTTAACAGACGTCTCAGGATACAACATGTTTGGTTTCGAACCTGTTAAAAACTTCTATGATACAAGATATATATTAACAAAACAAAACACACTGTGAAAATCCTTTATTGTAGAAACTTGTTTTATGGTCAATTGAAAGATTAATAACTTTGAATAAGTATATAAACAGAATACCAACACACACATGCATAAATGTAATGAGATTGAAAGATGATAGCTATATATAACACCATCGAGTTAGACTATCTCACAGTGTCTTATAACATCATTGTCATTTGAAAAAAGCGCGCAACTTTCATTTCAACGAGGGATATAAACCAGTGTTCAATGAAAGTGTTGCAAGCCGATCAAAGATTCGTGCTCATCAGCGAATAATGGTAAGAGAAATAAGGTTGTACCCGTGAACTGGTTCTGAAAATTTCAGACTTACAATCACTTACAAAGTTTACAAATGATTCGGAATGAATTTCGGACACCTCTGCAATCATCGCTAACGGTTAAACGTCCGAAATGTGGTGGAACTATTACATGGTTAGACCTTTAAGAGTATCCCAGAGAATACATTCCATCGATACGAGTCCTGGTAAGCATTCGAACTATCTTTGCATTTCAACCAAACACGTGCTCCTTTCTTTAGGCGTGAGAAGAGAGTTCCAGTGCTACACGCGTATTTAGATGACCCGACTGCCATTGCCTTTTGCTCTACGTTATCAACAACGAATGCGTAGTAGATATATTTTTTGCCGTAAACACACATCTGTGCTGTAAACAGGTAGTCCCCGTCAACAGGCGCTGTAAATACTCCACTCCCGGCGTCGTAACCATCACCTTCATTCTGTAGGACAGTTTTGTATACGAATACATCGTTGATACTCAGTGACAACTCAGCCAGGTATTTGGCTCTGAACAAAACATCGGGTATCTTGACGAGGTCTGTGGAATATAACATGAAATGAAAATACGATTTGTATTTTCTGTAACTTCATATCAATTACCTAGTTTATTTTATTTGCTTATATTCTAATTCAATTTCCTGATGTCTGTCGGGCGTTCTACATAACATTACCCTTTAACCACAATGGAGTTTATGTTAAAATAAATAAATTATATTTTATGTTCATATGTAACATTTCTGGTTTGATTGAACTATAAAAGGAATGTAGCTGTTTTTTGTTTTTTTCTCTATTAATTTTCTAAAAACGGACTATTTCAATTATTCCGAAACATGGGAAATTGGACTTAAGAATTTATTTGAAGGTGTTCATGTTTAACTGCGAGTCCTCATTTATTCAAGCGGTAGCATGACGCTTTGAAGCGTACAGGGTCCGGGTCATACACACCTATCGACCGTTTTGTTTCTGACATTTCACCAAGTCATTGCAACATGATATATTCGTCTCTCAATAATAATCGATTAAATTCAAGAGAGGAAGTGATAAGTGGCTTATTAAGAATAGTGTGTTGTACTGGTGAAGGGACGTCGGTAGTATGGATAGGTATGCTGTTTGTCGAGATATAAATGAAATACTGCTGAAATGGCAAGATATACTAATTCAACTCAACAACGTGTTTTCTGAATGGTTAAACAATTTGTTTAATTGGTTTCAGATATATACTGTTCAAAGTGCCAACATAAGCAAGATATCCTTTTAAACTGTAAATTGGCAGTATACATTTCGTTTGAATGCGTAACTAACCAAATCAACCAGGTAGCTTTAATGTAGATTATTGTTTCATTCTGACAGTCTGTGTTACCATTATAGACATATCATATTGCAAATTGTTCTAAGGGCGAATTTCTTTTTTTGTGTGTGAAATCATTGAAGGAATGAAGCATACATTTACACGTATATGGATAACCCGTATTGTAGGCTGTTGTTTAACTTTTAAAATCATGCGTATAGCAATTTAACTATCAATATATAGATCATGTTTAGTTGGTCCATTCTTTCGTCGAGGACGTACATGGGTAAGTCTTCATGATGAGAATGTAACGGACATTATTTGCTTGTGATGTTAATAATTAGTTTATTCTGGAACTTTATTCTATTGTCTAAGAAACCTTTTGTGAATCAAAGGATCTAATTCTAGCATCATATTATAAATGGGTTAATTCTGAAAATAACTAAAGTAATATTTATCTGTTATTAAATAGATCTAACTTACTTGTTGTACTTCATTTACGTCACAGCATCGTTTTCAATTCTTAACTAAATGGAATTAACTCTTATGAAATGAAAAGATAGTGCACACGTGATACCCGCCCCTTAACTAATTGAAGCACTAATTTTGGTATGACAATAATTAGTTCGTTTAGGACATTCCTCATGTTAAATCTCTCCTGTAAATGAAATAGATCTAACTTGTTATGTTCATAATTGTTTCGTTCTGGGAATTCCTTTTGTAATTTTGTTTCCCAGGAATTCAGATAAACTAAATAACGTGTGATATTGATAATGTGTTGTTCTAAAACTTCCATGTGTAAAATTTATCTGTGAATAAAGTACATGTACATCTTACTTGCATGTCATGTCCATCATTGATTCGTTCTGGAACTTCTTTGTATAAAAATCACCTGTAAATAATGGACATCAAACTTTCTTGATAGGTTGAAAACTGTTTCATTATCGAAAATCGTCTTGTTAAATCCATCTGTAAATAAATTACATCTAACTTACTTGTTAGGTTGGTAATTGTTTCGGTCTGGGAATTCTTCTCGTTAAATCCATCTGTAAATAAATTATATCTAACTTACTAGTTAGGTTGAGTATCGTTTCGTTCTGGAAATTCTTTACGTTAAATCCATCTGTAAATAAATTACATCTAACTAACTTGTTAGGTTTGTAATTGTTTCGGTCTGGAAATTCTTCTCGTTAGATCCATTTGTAAATAAATTACATCTAACTTACTTGTTAGGTTGGTAATTGTTTCGGTCTGGAAATTCTTCTCGTTAAATCCATCTGTAAATAAATTCCATATAACTTACTTGTTAGGTTGGTATTTTTTTCGGTCTGGAAATTCTTCTCGTAAAATTCATATGTAGATGAATTACATCTAACTTACTTGTTAGGTTGGCAATTGTTTCGTTCTGGAACTTCCTCGTGTCCGCCGAGAGTCGTGCTAATTTAGCTTCGTTTTGTTGTCGTGAAGCCTCCATTGCAGTAGCGGCGTCCTGAACATCTTTAAGCATCTTCTCACTGATCAGCTTTGCTTCGTCATCCAGGTCGCCAAGTTTGGATGCGATACTTGTCTTGGACTCCTCTATTTGTTCGTTTAATTTAACAGCGTCCTCCTGCAGTTTTTGTCTCTCTTCACGTATATTTTTTTCCATCTCTTTATATCCTTTTTCAAATTGTTCTAATTTGAATTCAAGTCGCACCATTTTTTCGAGCAGTTTCTCCTCGTAGTGGAATTTGGAGCAGTGCGGTTCACACCATCCAAAAGAAATGATTGTGATGCAAATAAGCATTACAGTTAAAAGCAGATTGAATTCAGCCATTCTTGAATTTTCCGTTCGAACTATAGTACGCGAGCGTATTGAATGAATGAAAAAACGCACACGCCTCTCCTTTTTATATGGCTGCTTAAGAAGATAATCACAATGCTGCAAACCCACAGGGGCTTGTTTGGTGAATGTTTATTGATCTGCTAACACGTTGTTCCTCTCGGGGAGAGGGGATAGGGGAGGGAAACTAAGTTGTCATCCTTCAATGTGTTCTGGTAATGTCAGCCCTGTAAAATAGCAATTCATACTTTTATTTCAATGGAATCTGATATCCTCTAAAACCATGCATTAAAGTGAGTAAGAATCAAATAGGCAGGTTATGCGGGAAGTTCAGCACATATACATACTAGGCCTGCTACTATTTAGCATTGAAAAAGTTTATGCACCATTAACTGCTATGTTAATGTTAATGTCACAGCACATTCCCAAGTCAGATCTAGCATTAATGTCAAGGAAACGTTTACCATTGAAACCTTTTGAACATGTGAGTTATACATCTCCAGCACTTTTTAGTCCTACATTGGCCCCATAAATTGTCCTCGACGTTATGTTCACGTCACCAGACACTGAAGTTAGTTAGATTGGCATTTGATTAGATTTCGTTCTCGCTGATAGTTGCCCGTTAATTTGAAAAAAACAGCCAAATGTTAACATATTTTTGCTTTTTATCTATGTTTCATAATTACATATTTGATGTTTGGTGCAACACTGGTGTAAATACGTCAATAGCGAAACGGAAGTAAAAACCTCTTTATCATCTCGTCGATAAGATCTATTAAAGGCACATCAAAGGAGAGGAGTACAAATAAATTACTAAAAAAAATATATATGGAGTTCTTTTATTATGTTCATAAAGGTCATGAGAATAAGTTTAGGAATGCATTGAGACCCTGTTAAATAGACTCATTCAAAATAAGTTATTTTGTGCTTGAAATATAGTTGTCTCCAATTCAATCATGTTTATCAACAACCTGTTTGTTTACATATTCGAAATGATGAATTCTGATTGGTCGGTTCAAAAATGGGTGTATCAACTGTCAAGGTCAGAGGTGAAGAATCAGGAAATCTGAATTATAAAACTTGCTAATCTGGGTTATTTCTTGCTTACCTTCACATTTAAGTTGTGCTGATGGTGTTTTCTGGTGAAAACTATTTGAATCTGTCCTAAAGTTTACCAGATAATATAGTTTGATATAGCATTAATCTCCTTTAATGGGCCTTTAAGAGACCAACGCAGAGTTTTTTTGACGTGTTTGAAGTGTTTGAAAGGTTAGAACGCCATTGACAAAATTAATTTATCATGTTTGTGTCAAGGGGACCTCCCCGGAGTCTAAATCACAAGTAAACATGCCAAAAAAGAACATGTTATCTTTAGAAGCGTCCTTTCATTCTAGATTTTAACAGGTCCTCATTGAAAGAGGGAGCAAACGACCAAAATTAATCAAGCAGTAATGTCAAATACCAATCGTTTTTAAAAACATAATGTTCTGTGAAAGATCCATTACCATTGTGGCAAAATGTGAAATATCTAAAAACGGCAATTCACACATTTGTTCGCGTTGATTTGTAAAGTTTCCGGTATTATTTGAACCAAAGCAAAAATATATGAGGTAATTTGTAAACTGTTATCGTTTGTCGTGGAGGCCCGTAACTGTTTAAGTAAATGTTTAAGTGCAGTGTCAGCATAAAAACCGATGTGAATTGATAAAGGAAAATGTTTACATTCGTTAAATCAGTTTCCCATATAGTGTATGGAGCTGTATACGTTGGGGTCATATCCTTAATCATCCTTTTCAGATGAAGCTGAATTCCATTTTAGGATGAATTCACTATCATAGGCACGGCATTCACCATCAACAAAAAAGGATTCATGTCTTAAGCCGCGTTCTACATGTTTTGGTTATCTCCCACATGTATGTGGTTATTTTCAACTTGTCTTAAAGGTCATATTTCCCGATAAACAAAATTTTCTTTAAATATGGTTTTTGAATTAGGTTTTGGTTTCGTTATGACGGATGTAATGATTTTTTTTCTCATACAGAAGCGAAAAATATTGTTTTTGACTACTTTTATTCACCTTTATCGGTTTTTGTGAATGACTTATCTCCCTTGTTGTGATGTCATTTGTGCTTCAAAGTCATATGAACTATCAGTAAGAGGAATCTAGTTCTCAGTAACGACGGTGTTTTTGCACAAATTTCGGACATTTTAAGTGTTGAATTGTGTTTTGGGAAACGTAAATTGGATATTGAATATGGTATTTTGACATGTCTTCTGGTGTTATTCTGCTTTTGGTCGCAGGGATGCGAGTTTCTCCCGTTTTCCGACGAACATAATAGCTGCAAAAAGTTGACCGTGTTTACTTTACAAATAAGCAAAAGATATATTCCCCAAACAAGAACAGTAGGCTGTGTTACTTTCACTTCGAAGGCGACAAGTTTACCCATTGTTAGGCGTTTCCAGAGAATTCATTTTATTGATCTTTAAATGATCGGACTCAATTCAAAGTAATTTATACAGGTGAAGACGCTTCAAATTCAT
The DNA here is from genome assembly GCA_947846245.1 of Cerastoderma edule. Taxonomy (NCBI): domain Eukaryota; kingdom Metazoa; phylum Mollusca; class Bivalvia; order Cardiida; family Cardiidae; genus Cerastoderma; species Cerastoderma edule. Next base: position 19,398,184 of record OX401408.1, read on the forward strand.
TCTACTTATTGAGTAACTGTTATATTTCCCTTATTTGAAACACACCGACAATATTCACTTTAACTTGATGTATTGGTTTCAAGACTGTCAATGCAAACCAGACAAAGCTAATCTCACTTTCAAACACAAATCGAGCGATAAAGCATACAATCATGTGTCAAGACATTAGTGTGACGCGCGAATGTGTACATTGTATTTCGGAATGACCCCAAATATCTATCAAAAGTCGTTGTTTTATTACCCAATGTACCAAGTTGCTAATGATAATTTAAGCCTGAAGACCTTTTGTTACGCTGTTTCCCACATGATCTCAGGTAAAGAAAAATATTTTTCAAAATTAACGATGTGGTGAACTGATGTTCGTGATTAAAACAATTCCTGACTGTTAGTTTGGGGTGTTAGAGCCACGTGTAGTCTTGCTAGATCTTTATATAGAATTTGCACTGTGTAAATGTAGATAAATTCAAGAAAAGGATAAATCACGTTGATTACACCTTTTTTGAAAGTTGATTGCCTTGAATGACTCTCTTACTCGCCAAGCTAGTTTTGTTTGGAACAGATTAACTATGCTACATACTTAGTTAGGAATACTTAATTAGACTGCTTTACGATTATATTACGTAAGAATTCAAACGGTTGCAAGAATATGTTAATTACATCCAACGAGACATATTTATCTCTCAATGTGACTTACGTCTGATACTTTGTCGTTATGATATTCAAAGAAGTAATCATGTTGTCTTTTCTATTAGAATAGTTTGACATTTCAATAAGTATATGATAATCAGTATTCACCAAAACGGTATTAACTCTATGTTTTCAACAAAAAAACGTTTTAACATCAAAATCAAGTTTTGTCAAATTGATATTAAAATTCCCAAATCATTAAAAATAAATTCAAATATGTGTATTTAAGGTTGTTAGTAAAATAAACTTTGACGATTTTTTTGTTTTAGCTGTTAATTATTAAACCTGTCCGAAAATTAAATGCTATATATATCAAGGCTACATACACGAGAGAAAACGAACATAAATGTAAAGTGAATA